>SKCR01017054.1:0-526246 GCA_019454045.1 Zanthoxylum bungeanum | reverse complement strand
TACTGTGAGATTCCCATTCCCGAACGTTACTGTGAGGTGTTCATTCCCGAACTGTTATCGTGAGGTGGGTCCATTCCCGAACCGTTGACTGTAAGGTGTCATTCTCGAACTATTACTGTAGGTGGTCCATTCCGACCGTTACTGTGAGGTGGTTCATTCCCGAACCGTGCTTCCATTCTTGGAGTGCCATTCCCGGCTTGTTCATTCTTGAACTGTCCATTCCCGGACCATATCTCCGTTCTCGGAGTGTCATTTCCGACTTGTTCATTCTTGAACTCTGCTCCATTCTTGGATTGCCATTCTCGGGCTTGTTCATTTCTTGAACTGTCCCATTCCCAACTATATCTCCATTCTCGGAGTGTCATTTCCGACTTGTTCATTCTTGAACTGCCCATTCCCACGGACTATATCTTCATTCTCGGAGTGCCTTCTCGGCAGAACTGATCTGATGTAATATGGGCCTCGCCCCCAGAATGCCATACCCGGCGATGCTGATATTGATGTAATGTGGGCCTCGACCCTGGGACTCATTCCCAAACTGTGTTTGATGTGGTCCTCGACCCTGGGACTCATCCCAAACTGATGTTGAAGTGGGCCTCGGCCCCCAACTGCTACTGACATGGGCCTCGCCCCCGATTGATGCTGATGTGGGCCTCGACCCTCGGGATTCATCCCAAACTGTGTTTGATGTGGGCCTCGACCCTGGGACTCATCCCCAAAACTGATGGTTTTGAAGTGGGCCTCGGCCCCAACTGCTACTGACATGGCCTCGCCCCCAGACTGATGCTGATGTGGGCCTCGACCCGCGATTGAACGCTGATGTGGACCTAGACCCTCAGGATTCATCCCACTGATACTGATGTGGGCCTCGGCCCTCGGGATTCATCCCAAACTGATACTGGTGTGGGCCTCGGCCCTGGGACCATCCCCAAAATTGATAGTGATGTGGGCCTTTGCCCCTGGGACTTATCCCCAAAACTGATACTGATTCGGGACCCTCTGCGATCATCTCGATTCATTCTAAAAACTGCTGATATGTACGGTTACTGCTTCTGGTTGGCTTGTATTTGACGCTTTCTCTTTTTCTCCTTTGAAACCTTTATACAAAACAGAACAAACACAAAAAGGATGCGAATATGTGTATGTGTATGCATGCATGCATGATTGGGTTCCTATCCCGTCGGGTTAGGTCTTCTGTCATTTCCTCCTGGTGACTGCTTAGCCTTATCTTTCCTCAGACAAGCTATCTCTTCAATTTGTCTACGTTGATCGGCTCCAGTGAACTAATTCCCTTCCAAGTCTGATAGTTTCACTGCCTCTATTTCCCAATTTCTGAATGTCTATCTTATCTTTATGTTTGGCTTATTGCGAAGGTTCCCCGTGTTCATCACTGGATTCCATAGTACCAAGGTTGAATACTTTTCTCAAATATACTCATATTGCAGAAGAGTTCAGCGAAAATGAACGTCTTTATTATTGTTGAGGAAAAGAGTTCGAACAAGTAACAAAATCAATGTCATTAAAAAAACTGGATCAAATAGACTAGGAGGAACATCTCCATCATCTGCAGCACTGCCTTCTTCCTCGGGCCTATGGTTCTTCAACTTCATCCATGTAAGAAGCTTGGTGGTTGAGGGCTTCTTTTCATGGGTTGGGTATTTTATGGGAATCTATGAGATCTTGAATTTCAATGCCGAAGGCGGGTGCAGTTGTCGGTATCATGGCCATGTAGCTGGTGGAAGTGACAATAAAGGTTCACATTTATGTGTGGTTGGTGGGGGGGTGCGGAAAGTGGCTTGCCTTCTAAGGGTTTCAAGATTCCTTTGTCCCTGTAACTTTTCAAATACCTTCGACAAAGGTCTACCAAGGTTGGAGAATTGCCGGTTCCTGATGGCAGAACAACCTCGAACAGTAGCGGGCTTAGTCTCAGAATACCCCCCAAAAGTCCGCCTATTCTGGCCATATGACTTTCTGTTTTCAGCCTCCTCTTCCTCAATATCCATGACAGTTTCCCTCAAACTGTCGAAAATCAGAAATCATCGAAGTCATCCTCCTCAGCTTACTATAATAGAGGGCTTGGTGCCCTTGATGATCATTTTGATTTGGCCTTCTCAGAGGGCCGAGTCTGAATTTTCAGAAGCTGGCTTCTCCAGCGGTCTACAATACTACTTGAAGCTTTCTTCCGGCTTCTGCTTAGTTCTCCAAATCACGGAGTGACAAGTCAAATTTCCAAGTCTGTAACATACTGCTTCAGAAAAGCATCAGCTAGCTCCTTCCAATCTTTCCTTAACCTTCTTCTCAAGGCTATGATACCAAACCACAGGTGCCCCCTCGAGTGACACCCCCAAACATCTTTTGGACTTGGCGCTGTGATAGGCCCATTGAACCATGACTGAGACATATTGCTGCAGATGGACCCTCGGTCTCCGTCCCCATTAAACTTGGCCATGTCCGGCATTTTAAACTGAGTTGGCAGCTGTTCTCCGAAGGTCATTGCCTCATATCTAACAACTCTTCATGTTTACCCCTCATTTTGCGGGTAACTGTTTCAACCTGATCCCGAAGCTTCTGAAATTCTGCCTGAGACCCAGATACCCTGCCCGCTGCATACTCTGCCATATCATCATCAAAAGCGGGGGGTATCATCCCCCAATCTGTTCGGAGATTCCTCTTGCCTCATATCCCAGAATTAACCCCGGCACGAGACCCAGCTATACCAGGCATACAGTAGTCAAAGCCTGCAACTGTTCAGTGATCTTGGCGGAGACCATTCTCTAACTGATCCACCGGGACACCTCATTATCGGATTCACTCATACTTATTCTTTTAGTGAGTCTGGTTCATTCTCTAACCCAAACGGTATCTATGGTGTCTTTTTTAAGACACAGAGGATGTCAACAAGGTATTGTATGCATGATGTGCATAAGAAGTATATAACATATTAAATCAAATAAAAATTCTCAAACAAATCGGCCTATTATCATTTTAGAAGCGTTTTGGGACAACTGTCATAAGAGTGAACCCGTCCCAGTTTAAATGGCCCAACAAGTTCATGTCTTATGGCAAAGAGCCCAACTAATCCAAATGATAATATTTCGAACACAATCATAAAATGGCCCATCGTTATTTAGAAGCCTTTTGGCCCAATCGTCATAAGATGTGTCCTTGTCCCAGTTTAAATGGCCCAACAAGCCCATATCCCATGATAAATGGTCCAAATGGATCCAAACAACGATGTTCCCAAACACAAGCATAAAAGAAAGATGATGAAACATGACATAATAATTTTTTACAAAGTGGCCCATCAACATTTCAGAAGCTTTTGGCCTAATAGTCATAAGGTGCGAACTTCCCCCAGTTTAAATGGCCCAGCAAGCCCGCATTTCTGACAATAGTCCAACTGCACCCAAATGAGGATGATCCACAAGCACATATTCAAGGAAATAATTGTTACTTTAGCCAACCCGGTCTATAGGTGGGTTAGTAAGAGTATAAGACAAAGGCTCTCACCGGCGAAGGATGGCCCACAACTAGGTCTCCCCACTCAAGGGTTCGAGCAACCAAGTGAGCGCCACCCTTTTTTATACACTAAGGTACGTGCCAATGAGCTAGGGTGTGTGACGGACTGTCAAATGGATTTCCCGTTGTAGATCCCCCAGAGGGAAGGTGGAGCGAGGCTCACTTAAATACCCAAGCCTCTTAGGCTCTTATCGCTTGTTGTCAGGAATAACAACGAGTCCTCCAAATTAGTCCATCACAATAGGCTACAAGTAGATGGCTATCTAGGTGCCTTCACAGCTTTTCCTTCTAGAAAGGTAGTGAATGAAGGAGAACACCAAACCATTACCTAACCTTAAAATGCCTTTGATTAAACCCTCACTTTATCCACTATAGACACGGTCAATTAAAACATAAATCCAAAATCACACAAGACAATATTTCGGGGCTGATTCTCTATCCCCAGTGGAGTCGCCAGACTGTGGGAAACCAGGAAATCTGGGGCAACGCATTGCTGTCCTAGGCGCGCGGCCTAGTCGGGAGTACGGAGTAGCCACGGGGGACTAAAACGCGAGAGTAATGAGTCGCCACCCGGTGTGAACCGGGAAAAATGAGATTTAAGGCCGCACTCACCCCTCGCAAGGGAAGACCTCAAATCGTTGGGGTTCGGAATGGTCCCTTACTTATGTCACTTGTAATAAAAGGATTTATATATAATTTAACCAGGTTTAAATAACATTTATTCCAAAATATCATGCTTCTAAATTCATATGCATACATCAACAAGTTCATCACCACATGCAACATCACATGGCAATCTCATGAATGAACATATTTCAATCCTATATATGGAAAACTAAGAACAACATAATCATGCTTGAGTATTATCTCATGAAACCTATTAACCAAATAAACATGCTAACAAACAGCCTAATCATGCTTGAATACAATCCCGAGAACACATAGATGGATAAATGCAGGGATACAAATAATACGGTTGGCTATATAACACAAGAAAGATCAACCCAAGAGGCAATTATGCATGAATATGATAAAGACAGACTCAGTTCAGTGTGTGCGCGTTTCGTGTAGCGTTCGTAACGCGTTCGAACGAAGATGAAACAGAATGCTCACTTCACGGTCGAGTAGCGTTCCTAAAACGCGTTCGAACGGAATGTACAAGAATGCTCGCGTTTTATGGCGTTTGATAGCGCGTTTCGAACGGAAAGGAAACAGATGCTCACGTTCGTATGGCGTTTGATAGTGTTGTTCGAACGGAAATGAGACAGAATGCTCACGTTCGTATTCGTCGTCGTTCGAAATGCGTGAACGGAACGAAATGAGACCTGATGCATGATAAGGCAAAAATGCATGCGCGTTCGAGTTGCGTTCGTAAACGCGTTCGAACGGGAACAGACCTGATGCATGAAATGGGGACGCAATACATAAACAACAAAATAAAGGGGCGGGTGAAGTATTGCCGTAAAGGTGGCCCTTTTGGGGCTCTTGATCTCTCAAAGAGACGACCTTTAGACCAACATACTAAGCCCATGCGCGTCACATCACATCATGCATAAAAAGAAAGACAATCATATTATTCTAAGTATGTCCGATTGAACGTGTCTCATCCAACCGAACACACATCAACCGGCACGGCAAAGCATCGTGGTAAAGGGCTTTAACCCCTCCCCATAGGGGATATTTCATTCCACTTACTAAGCCCATGCGCTCGATTGAGTCATGCATAAATAAGCAACAAGCAGAATTTAGTGACGAAAAATAATAAATAAAAGCAACACAAAACAAGAGAAGGTGCCGTTTACTCAAGTGGTACGTGGAGTTGTATCCCAAGTACAGACCGCACTACCGTCCATTCGATTCGGCTACGGAATTTACGTCTGGTTTCCATCCTATATACCACAAGAGACGACACTCTTCCATTTCATTCAAGCCACAACATTCATCCATAAACGACTCTCATGCGAATAGAATTCAATAATAATAAAAAAACGAATTTAAACTAATGAAAAGGTACCCTCAGGTCTAACCTTTTAAATCACCTCTCGGATGTACGGTACACGATCGTCGGAAGGGTGGATGCTCCGCAACTCTCCCGTTCACTGGTTCACTGTTCTCGTTCTGTTCGTCCTTACTGTTTTGAGTCGTCGTTCTCCGTCTTTTGCTATTGTTTCCTTGTGGTTTCGCTGCCGTTTCCTCCTCTTTATCTTTTGCTTACTGTTTTTTTAGTGGCTTCTCTTCTGTAATTTTCTTGTGTGTTGTGTATGAGAGCTAGGACTAGGGACTAGGTTGAGAAGGTTGGTGAAGGTTCTTTTTATAGGCAAAAGGGTGGGCTTGACAAGGAAAATGATTTGGCTAATTAAATAGGGATTTGATTTTGGTTTGGTTAAGCGAAGTCAAAGATTGAGGGGGGGACAAATCTTGGATAGATAGGGAATGTTGAATATTTGATTGGCTTGGTCTAGGAATACAATATTTTAAGTTAGGAATAATATATTGGTGATTGATTTTAACTTGGTATGATTATATTTTGATTTTGTATGTGATTTTTTAATTTAGGCAGGATTTTAGTTTAAGTTGGTAATTGTTTTATTTTTGTTTGGTATATGTTTTATTTAATTAATTTAATTATTATCTTATTTAGTTAATGTTTTAATTAATATTTATTTATTTAAATTGGGATGTGCTTTATGGGCTTTGGGGGGCTAATTGGGCTGGATGTGAGGCTAGCAGCAAAACCAGAATTACCGACAAACCGTTCGAACGCTTCCCTTCCTCGACGCGGCACGAACGCTCGCAATCCGTTTGACGTTCGAACGTAAAAACACGAACGTAGCACGAACGAAAACTGTGAACTTGTTTATTCTGAATTTCCCCTTCCGATGTCCGTTTCCCATGACCTCCGTGACTTAAAAGGTAGTGTCTCCAAAATGAGACTCATCATATGGACTTTTGTGTAAAAATGCAATGTCTACAGCGACACATCTAATAGACGTTTCTTTTGCGACAAAGATGAATAAAACAATTAAAAAAGATAGATGGAAATAATAGGAAAAGTACCCTCAGGTCTAACCTTTTATGTCGACTCTCGGAAGTACGGTGCACGGTCATCGAAAAAAGGGGGAATGCTCCGCAACTCCTCCGGTTCACAGGTTCACGCCTTTCCTCGCTATTCCACTGCTCAAGCTACTGTTTTAACTCTGATTCACTACTGCTTCGACTCCGATTCGCTGCTGTTTTGCTACTGTATTTCTGCTGTATTTTGGTCACTATTTTTGGTGTTTTAGGTTACTATTTTTGGGTGTTTCTAAAGGCTTTAAAATGCAGATTTTTGGTTACTGTTTTGGGGATTAAAAGTGTGGCTTTTTAGTTGCTGTTGTAGATGGTTTGTTCGCGTGGGTGGATGGTGTTTAGGGCTGTGATTTTTCGGTGGTTGTATGGTGTTTAGGGGGTGTGGTTTTCGGTAAAGCAAGGGTGGAGGAGGGGATGAAATTTTTTTTTTTTTTGGTATGCGTGAATGTGGGAGTTGGAGAGAGATTTTTCTTCTTTGAATTAGCCAGAGGGTCTCAAGGGTTGGAATTGGGCTCCTTTTATAGGAAAGGGCAGGGTTAAATCTTACTTGACAAGGAAAGGGATTTGGCATTAATGGAGGATATGATTTGGTGTCAACAAGGAAACAAAGATTGAGGGGGGATAAAATAGTTCAAATTAGGAAGCCATATATTTAATTTGTTTTGATTAGGCATGATATTTGTTAAGTTGGAATACAATATTCTTGATGGATAATAATTGGTTGATTGATTTTATATTTTATTTAATTCCCCATGTGTTAAATATGTGTTTTATTAATGGGATGTGTTTTTATGGGCTTTGGTTGCTAATTGGGCTTGGGCGTGAGCTAGCAGCAAAACACCAGAAATACCGACGACGTTCGAACCCTGATTCAATGTTGGATAATATGACCCATAGCGTCACTATTTGCACAGAACATTGTGTTGCTGTAGCATACAATTAACTATATACAAGAAATTGCACTCTCATCATTTGTGATTAGATCACCTTAGATATATAAATGAAGAGAGGTCCCTATGATTAGTTCCTGGATTGAGATGTATGAGACAGTATCAGTCCACGAAGGATTAATCATTAAATATCCCTAGCCGTAGTATTATCGAGACTGGACATCGATAATGCGGAATAGGCTAGTATTGCACTTGTATGCGTTGTGAGGGCACAACGGCATAGTTCTCATATATATAAGTGTTGGATACTTATGCAAGTGCGATAGGAGGTCTGTTTTCACACGATGGTACGGGAAACAGCTTCGCTCTGGATAGACCCCTCGGAATCCCATTGGTATTATGAATATGTGTCTATGGGAGGCCGAAATCAAGGTAGGTGTTGTATAGTCTTAACCTGAGACTTACATCGCTAATGCTTACGACAATCGATATACTTTAGTTGAGGTCGTCTAGGACTGTAACTAGTTCTGTGTACGCCAATGCCGGGTATATTGAGAATCGTAGTGTATTGGATGTGATGTCAAGACGGAAGTGTCACACTCCAGTCATAGTGGAGATGATGTCACGCAGGATACGGTATTAGTGCTCTTCAGTGATGCGCATCCAATCGTGATATTATGACCAGGTCATGAATATCCGATTATAGAGACTAGTTACCAGACATCCGATATGTGTTTCGGACGGGGCAGACACTTATCCAGCCCCAGCCCTAGCACGTGACTATCCGATACTGGGCTGATATGCACAATACATTAGTATACTACGCTTGATACAGATCTTAATATTCTTAAATGGATATGTCCGGAGAATTGGGTAGACTTGGTGCTTTGCTAGGAGTCGACCTTGTCTCGTAAATCGGTAGAACGTAGTACTTGGTACGTACGTGATTCGGACACTCCGACGACCGTATTTACTGCCAGATTATCCGGGGATCTCATGGGTCGCTTCCCGATAATCCACCGATGACGCACAACTCGCACTCTTGAATAATCTGGGATTATACAGAAGAGAGAGAAAATTAATCTAGGATTAATAACGGAGATGTTTTATCCGGGATAAAATGTCGTCTAAAGAGAGAGAACGATTAATTCGGAATTAATCGATGTATTAATATATTGGATATATTAGACGAAATTAGATTTCGACGCGGAATTAAAATTAGATTTTAATTCGGGCAAACGAGTTAATTTAGAATTAATTCGTTAGCGACGTAAATAATAATTTCGGTAGCCGCAATTATTCGATGATTAACGTCGCGACGTAAGCTCGGTATTTCGGAAATATCGAACCCGAACGCGTGAGTGCACGTGGGCCCACTTTCATTTGGAAACGTGTGGGGCCCACATGACACATGTCATTCTAATGCTTTGCATGTAGATTGTGTACATTGCACTCAATATCATTGCATGGAGTTTGAGTGTTTGACACTCTAAGCCATTGCATGTTATGTGTCATAATTTTATTATTAATTTAATGAAAATTATGGCATAAATATAAATTGATTTTTGGTAAATCATTTTTATGTTAATACAAAACTTCTTCTCTCTCTCTCTATTTTTCTCCTCTCTCACGCCCAAAACTGAAACATGTTACTGGTTTGGAACCAATTTTGGCGTGGACTTTAGGGAAGCAAGAGTGGATTTTTCATGGTGAAAATTCAAGTGCTAGCACACTACGAGTCTTGCGAAGGTGGTAGGGAGGTTCGACCATGAGGCGGGACTCATCCGATGGAGTTTGGAGCTTCGTTTTGAGACCCGAAACTGCCAAGACAGTGAGCATGGACTGGTGCAGTAAGCTTACCAAGGCAGTGCGTTTTTGGGCATGATTCATCTTCAAATCGACATAAACCGATCAATGTAAGTATTCCGCTATCTTCGTTGGTGTATTCACGCATGTTTTCATGTCTTGATTTGATCTTGGGACCTTAGAAATACCAACAATGGCATCAAGAGCTAATGTTGCAAGCATGAAAATGTAGGGCTTAAAATTTGGGTAAATGTTTGTTGAGCATGATTTGAATGAATTGATTATTTAAGTATGCTTATAACATGTTTAATTTCATTTGGTTGGACCAATTTGTTGAAAATGATTTGGAATAATTTTCCCCCAAAATAATGATGTTGGCCGAATGGTATTAGGAATTTTTGATTCTTCTTGGAATTTTTGTGATTTTAATTCATTTGATGAGTTAGAATCATTTAGGTTGATGTTAATTTGAATCGAATTGGATTGGATTTCGAATTGGAACAAAAACCCCAATTCTATGTTGGCCGAATTGGATATGCCCTAATGTTGTCTTGGTTTTTTGATTTTGATAATTGGATGTATTGGAAATCATTCGGGTATGTATTTAATGTCGATTGCGGATTATTGGATTGAAACGAATTGGACATGAAATCACTTCCTTGGCCGAGACTTAGAAGCATGTAAGATGGGTTTGATTTTTCAATTTGTGTGTTGGACATATGATAATGAATCAAGCATGATTAATTGGACTAATATGGTGTTTTAGAAATGTTGATTTAGTTGATTGATCATGTAATACACTTTGGTAATTAAATTGGGAAAATTGGATTTTTTGAATTTAATTATTTGGGCCTAATTTTGAAATTGGATTTAAATGTTGTATTTGGGCTATTGGGCTTGATTTATCAAGTTTTGGTTTAGGCCAAATGGATTGGATCCAATTGGGCCCAAACCTTGACCATAAAGCCCAAATGCGACTTAATGAACCTTTAAAGTTCAATTGGGCCTAATGGGCCAAGATTGATTTATGGGCTTATGGGGTAAATCCCGGATTGGACTTTGGTTATCGGTTTGACCCGAGTTGACCAAAAGTCCACGCCTTAAGAAATCAATCAAAAGCCCATTGGACTTTAATTGAATTGACGTTGGACGTTAATCGGTCTTTGAGACGCGTTACGATTAGATTTGGAATTTAAATCGTAAAAGGTTTATTAAATAAAAGTGTAATATTTAATTTGGAATTGAATAGTGAATTAGTATTAAATACATGTTAAATTAGATTTAATGATGTAGTTTAATTTAATTCATGAATTCGTACTTAAGTACTTATTCGCAAAAAACGAGTTTGACTCGAACAAAATCAAATCGTTGTTTGAACATTGGATGATCACTTAATTATCAGATTAATTAATTTGATTAGATTGATTGATAGCATGCTTATATGTGTGAATACGTGGTTGTGTTGAATGAATAATGTATATCGGATGGATATTAGTCGGGTGGGCAATTTTAGAAATTGTTGTAATAAATTCGATTTATTAAATTGGACCTGCGTGTCCAGCCTTATCACCTCTATTCTCTTTGTATTCTCTTCTCACCTATTCCCCTCTATGTATATGAGGTTTCTTTAGAAGTGTAGTGTAACGGGTAGAAGTTACTAGTGCTAGCTTGAGTGAGAAAGGGAGAGATTTGATCTAGGATCAATGTGTTAAGTATCCATCCGCATATCATTATTATTTTTATTTCATACTCGCTTTATTATGTATTTAGAATGCATGTTTAAGGGTGTATGATGATGAGACCTTAACAAAGATAATTAAATTGGTAGCCAATTTGCACGCGAAAAACCCTCGTTAAATATCAAGCGTTTTTTTCCTTCCATTGAGTGATTCTTACTCAAGATCCGATTTGGCAGGGGTTGTTGGCCAAAGTCAAGCCCTTGTCCGTCAAAGATGTGTTTTAATCACGAGGCTTTGTTCCATATCGGTGTCGTGTCCAAGTTGTGGTTTGTTGGCCAAAGTCAAGACCACTTCTTGTCCATTGACATTGATTACGAAGCTTCCATGTCAATGGGTCCGCGCTTGACTGGGATCACTAGGTTTGTTGTGCCAAAGCCAAGGCCTAGTTGATTCAGAGGAAAAAGGTTAGGGTATACATTCGATGTATAGGCATATATAAGATATATGTTTGGGACTTGGATGTCCACCTACTGGATCTAGGAGTTGGATGAGATCCAATTGATCTTCGAGATCTACCTAGTTAATTATCATACAATTTGTTGGCCAAAGTCAAGATTGTGTGATATTTAACGGGATCCTAGCCCACTAGGAAACACGGTTTCCCGAGTACTCGACAGAGGGTTAGAGGCTCGACGAAAAATAGTGGGAGGCAAGTATTGAATTTGCAACATTCGTTCGAATACTCGCTAAACACGCTCATTTTATTTTACTCGTCATATTAATCAAAAGTATTAGTTGGACTAATATTTTATGTTGTTTTTAAAAATATATATAGTTGGACTATATACAAACTCATTCAATATATAGTTGATTTTATAATTGGATTATAGTAATCAATATAATTGAATTAAATGATAGTTGATTTTATAATGGGATTATAGTAATCAATATTAAAATTATAGTTGATTAAATAATTGGATTATTGTAATCATTATAATAAATAGTACCTTATTAAAATTGATTAAATAGTTGGACTATTAAATCAAGAAAGAATTGAAAAGTTGAATATTTAAAATATATAATCCTTGGATTAAATGTTTTAAATGATTTAATTTTTCAATTGGGAATTAATAATAGGTTAATTTATTTGATAAAATAACTTATTATGACTAAGCCCATAATTAAGCAAATAGTAGAGCATAAAGTCTTTGGAAGATTTATGTGATGATGACTTTAGTGCTTAATTAATATACTTATAATAAATCTATCTTTAGATTTAAAAGTATTAAAGTTGCAATTAATTGACTATTCTAGTGGAGAAAGTCAAAGTTTGCAATTGGGCATGTAGCACAAGGTGCACATCGTTTCGATATTCTAAACCCAAGGCTTGGCCAAAGGTTTGTGAAATATTGAAAAGGATAATTGACATATCCCAAAGTGACTACCATTTGGATATGGAAGACCGAAGGAATTAAAGAAAGGGCGAGGCTCTAACTTTAAAAATATTTGTCAAAGTTATGTTTACTACTAGTATTGAAATTGGATTTTAAATACTTAGTGTGGTACATAAAACATATATGTATTGACGTTCAGAATCCGCTGTGAGCTGGATACTGGCTTCAAGCCGAGATTTCTCTGCGAATTGGAAACGGGACGAAAGTCGCTGTTTCGACCGTAGATACCTAAGTTTAGGAACTACCCTTTGGGTATGTACTTAAATTAGGAAATGTTATAATGTAACTAGTTTGACTAGAGACATTATCTCTATATCAGTGTTTAATCCGATGCGGATAAAACCTTTATATTCTAGAACACTAAAGTGTTTCATTATATAAAGATGATACTGAGATAAATACATTGGATGTAAATAACAGAATTTATATTTTGAATATAAATAAAATCTCAAACATATAAAATGACAAATAAATAGCTCAAATTGATTTGATCAATAGAGACTTATTTGTGGCATTGTTGTCTAGGACACAATTAAAGAAGACTCGTATATCCACACTTTTGAAGAGTGGGTACTAGGACTGATTTGACTATTCAAATAAGGTCTACGAATCTAGTTTATTAGGTAAATACCTAAAATACTATTTACTTGGTAATAGTAAAAGGGCCACCGATCTGTTAGCCCTATTCATGGTGAATTTAGTGGGCCCATATCTAGCTAGGCTAAATGTGAACATGAATATTTCGTGACCTTAACGGATGTAGCATCACGTTGTGGTTATGTGTTTCTTTTGAAGAACACAGATCGGAAACTTTTGAAGTTTCGACACGAAGAAAACAAACAGATCGGCTATAGTGTTATTCTTCCGCCACGGTAAGACCGAAATGGAAAATACTTAAGCAGTAAGTTTCATATATAAATGAAAGAGTACGGTGTTCTTTCATGTGAGGACTCCTCCCGAGACACGTCAGTTAGACGATGTGTCCGAACTAAAACCGAATTTTGTTGGACATGATAAAGTTTATCACGAGTCGCTCTGAGCTACTATTTCCTTCAAACAGGATATGTATTAACAGTGCAAAACTTATTTAGAATAAGGTTCCATATAAATCTGTTTGACAGATATCATATAGGATATGAACAGGGAAGAAACGAGGTTTCTCATTCCTGATAATTTGGGTATGCGAGGCATAGCGTTTGGATGATACCAAACTAAGGACCCAAATTGGATAAGTGCCAATATAGGTTATCCTAAGGGAAACCTTAAGTATAGTACTTATAAATCCCACATGAGAACAATGTAATTGTTGCTCACCATGCGGTTTTTCCTGAGAGGAATACCGATATGCAATGGTCAGTGGGAGGATAGTGATACTCGATGAAAATCGGAGTAACACTGTTCAAGGCACGAAGTCCTTAATGGAACACAAATAGTTCATCTATGATGAAACTATACCATTAATCTTCAAATACACAAGAAATTAGTAGATCGGATAGAGTCAGAAAACAACCTAGGGTATGGGTTTCTGATCTCACCTCATAAAGATGTCAATCTTATGGTGGGTGTACCATCCGACTACGTTATGAGGAAGTGATACGAGGTATCGACTCCTGTTATGGCAAAGTGCCATGAATCCGAAATGGATTCCATGTATAACAACTATTTTGGATACTAGTTGTTGTACCACAAGGCATTGTGCCTATGGTACATTTAATGTCTTCAAGGAAGACATACATGGATGGCAACATACCAACGTACAAAGCTAGGCTTTAACGGAAAGGTATCGTTATCAACATTGTGTTAATAACGGTTCAACCTTTTACCTGTTGCCATGGTAAATCCATTTTGAAAATGCTGTGAAAATAACTATATATTTCATTTATGAAATATGTCAGTTATAATCAAAATCGCTTTCCTGAAAAGGAAACCTTTTGGAGGATGTTTACAACATCCTGACGATTTTGTATAACCGACAAACCAGGTTTGCGGGTTATTCGATCCATGTTTGGATTGATGCAAGCATAAGGTTCTTGGAACTGTCGTTTTGAAATAATCATAATGGTTTATGATTTGACTCAAAACGAAATAATTCTTGTGTATATAAGGAGGTTAGTGGGAGCGCACTGACAGTTAAATTCCCATAAGCAATTGGTGAAAGCTTGGCTTTCATAGATATTCTTTCATAGAAATTCTCCGTAGATTCTGGGGAGTAACAACCTTTATTCAAGGAATAAAGATCTACTGGGATAGATTTGGAGTTTGTTAACACTCTCTGGGAAATAGTACATTTAAAATGTACTTGTATTGGTGTCTCATACGCTTCGAGCATATGGAGTCACAATCGGGTCAATCCAAGTGATAGTCACTGGATTGAAGTTAAGAACATCTGTTAGTATCTCTGAGAACTAAAGATGCTATCTTTTACTATGGAGAAGGAGAACTTGAAGTGACTGGGATCACTGCAGCAAGTTTCCAAACGATTAAATACTGCGGTACTATAAAGTTTGAATAACGGGACAGTGAGCTGGAAATCTTCCAAGCAAGATAACTGTTGCCGAATAAACAACAAATGTGGATTATTGCTGCAGCTGAGGCAGCAAAAGAAGCCATTTGGATCGATAATAAATCTAATTAGATTAGATATAGTTCTGTTAGCAGCTGAGCTAGGCGTCAGCACAAGCTAAGGAATTAAAGGTCTCATCAACGATCCAGATATATACTTCTATATCATCTGATTCGTTCGGATCATACATCATGGCGATGTGATGATCGTGTAAATCGCGTCAGACGATAATCAAACAAATCCGCTGACGAAAACCTTTCCTCAGCAATTTGAGCGAACCTTACATAGTTCGGGTGTAGGACACTTGAGTGACTCGCTACGTGCCAAGTGGGAGATTGTTGGATAATATGACCCATAGCGTCACTATTTGCACAGAACATTGTGTTGCTGTAGCAAATTAACTATGTAACAAGGAAATTGCACTCTCATCATTTGTGATTAGATCACCTAGATATATAAATGAAGAGAGGTCCCTATGATTAGTTCCTGGATTGAGATGATATGAGACAGTATCAGTCCACGAAGGATTAATCATTAAATATCCCTAGCCGTAGTATTATCGAGACTGGACATCGATAATGCGGAATAGGCTAGTATTGCACTTGTATGCGTTGTGAGGGCACAACGGCATAGTTCTCATATATATAAGTGTTGGATACTTATGCAAGTGCGATAGGAGGTCGTGTTTCACCGATGGTACGGGAAACAGCTTCGCTCTGGATAGACCCCTCGGAATCCCATTGGTATTATGAATATGTGTCTATGGGGGCCGAAATCAAGGTAGGTGTGTATAGTCTTAACGAGACTTACATCGCTAATGCTTACGACAATCGATATACTTTAGTTGAGGTCGTCTAGGACTGTAACTAGTTCTGTGTACGCCAATGCCGGGTATATTGAGAATCGTAGTGTATTGGATGTGATGTCAAGACGGAAGTATCACTCCAGTCATAGTGGAGATGATGTCACGCAGGATACGGTATTAGTGCTCTTAAGAGATGCGCATCCAATCGTGATATTATGACCAGGTCATGAATATCCGATTATAGAGACTAGTTACCAGACATCCGATATGTGTTTCGGACGGGGCAGACACTTATCCAGCCCCAGCCCTAGCACGTGACTATCCGATACTGGGCCGATATGCACAATACATTAGTATACTACGCTTGATACAGATCTTAATATTCTTAAATGGATATGTCCGGAGAATTGGGTAGACTTGGTGCTTTGCTAGGAGTCGACCTTGTCTCGTAAATCGGTAGAACGTAGTACTTGGTACGTACGTGATTCGGACACTCCGACGACCGTATTTACTGCCAGATTATCTGGGGATCTCATGGGTCGCTTCCCGATAATCCACCGATGACGCACAACTCGCACTCTTGAATAATCTGGGATTATACAGAAGAGAGAGAAAATTAATCTAGGATTAATAACGGAGATGTTTTATCCGGGATAAAATGTCGTCTAAAGAGAGAGAACGATTAATTCGGAATTAATCGATGTATTAATATATTGGATATATTAGACGAAATTAGATTTCGACGCGGAATTAAAATTAGATTTTAATTCGGGCAAACGAGTTAATTTAGAATTAATTCGTTAGCGACGTAAATAATAATTTCGGTAGCCGCAATTATTCGATTGAATTAACGTCGCGACGTAAGATCGGTATTTCGGAAATATCGAACCCGAACGCGTGAGTGCACGTGGGCCCACTTTCATTTGGAAACGTGTGGGGCCCACATGACACATGTCATTCTAATGCTTTGCATGTAGATTGTGTACATTGCACTCAATATCATTGCATGGAGTTTGAGTGTTTGACACTCTAAGCCATTGCATGTTATGTGTCATAATTTTATTATTAATTTAATGAAATTATGGCATAAATATATGATTTTTGGTAATCATTTTATGTGAATACAAAACTTCTTCTCTCTCATTTTTCTCCTCTTCTCACGCCCAAACTGAAACATGTTACTGGTTTGGAACCAATTTTGGCGTGGACTTTAGGGAAGCAAAGAGTGGATTTTCATGGTGAAAATTCAAGTGCTAGCACACTACGAGTCTTGCGAAGGTGGTAGGGAGGTTCGACCATGAGGCGGGACTCATCCGATGGAGTTTGGAGCTTCGTTTTGAGACCCGAAACTGCCAAGACAGTGAGCATGGACTGGTTGCAGTAAGCTTACCAGGCAGTGCGTTTTGGGCATGATTCATCTTCAAATCGACATAACCGATCAATGTAAGTATTCCGCTATCTTCGTTGGTGTATTCACGCATGTTTTCATGTCTTGATTTGATCTTGGGACCTTAGAAATACCAACATCAAATGCTACATGAACGTATGTAATCTGCTTGACGTTCGAACGTGGTCATGAACGCAGCACGAATGAAAAACAGTGAACTTGTGAAATGAATCTGATGACATGCTCGTTCAGAATTTCCCCTTTCGACGTCCATTTCCCGCGACTTCCGTGACTTAAAAGGTAGTGTCTCCAAATGAGACTCATCATAAGGACTTATGCAAAATGTAGTGCCTACAGTCGCCCCCACTTTGATGGGACTTGTGTAATGTGTAACAGTGACAATCATATCAAAGTTATGTAATGCATTTTCTCTTACCTAGGCTCGCCAGCTGCCATCTGACTTGTCTGCTGTCTCGACCTGAGTTGATGCCGCAGTGGACCTCGATCCTGGGACGCATCCCAATAGCTGCAACCGACAACGGGGGCCTCGACCCTGGAACATATCTCGATACCGCTGACAAAATATGGGTCTCGACCCTGGGACGCATCCTAACATTGACGATGTAGAGGGCCAACGACCCTGAGACGCATCCCGATAACTGTAACCGACAACGGGGGCCTCAACCCTGGGACGCATCCCGATAACATTACCAAAAGGTGGGCCTCGACCCTGGGACGCATCCCTAAAACTGCTGGTGATATGGGTTACAACCCTGGGACGCATCCCCAAAACTGCTGATGACGTGGGTTACAACCCTGGGACGCATCCCCAAAACTGCTGACGTGGGTTACAACCCTGGGACGCATCACCAAAACTGCTGATGACGTGGGTTACAACCCTGGGATGCATCCCCGAAGTTGGTGACGTGGGTTACAACCCTGGGACGCATCCCCAAAACTACTGATGGCGTGGGTTACAACCCTGGGATGCATCCCTGAAGTTGCTGATGTGGGTTACAACCCTGAGACGCATCCCCAAAACTGCTGATGTGGGCCTCGCCCTCTGGGACTCATCCCCAAATCTGAAACTGCGCTGACGTTGCTTTTGAGTGGCTCATCTCTGCCGTTTTCTTTTTTCTTCTTCGAACCTGCGAACACAAAACAAAATAAACACGAAGAGAATGAAAGGTATGTTTCGTGTATGCATGCATGCATGTGTTTCTTATCCCGTTGGTTAGGTCTTCTATCAATCTTTCTGATGACTGCTCAGTCTTCTCTCCCTTAGGCAAAGTACTGCTTCAATCTATCTACGTTGATCAGCTCGGTGAACTCATTACCTTCCAAGTCTGACAGTTTCACTGCCTCATTTCCCATTACTTTCTGCACTATATAAGGTCCTTCCCAGTTAGGTCTGAACTTTCCTCTCGGATCTGTCGTCGACGGCCTCGACTGCTTAAGTACCAAATCACCCTTTCTGATCTTGGTGGGACGTACTTTCTTGTTGAATGCTCGGGCCTGTCTCTTCTGATACAACCGCATGTGATACAAAGACTTTGTTCTCTTCTCATCCAGCAGTACTAACTGATCAAACCTCTGTGCAGCCCATTCTTGTTCCGGTAACTCTGCCTCTGCTAATACCCTCATAGACTGTATTTCCACTTCCACTGGCAATACTGCTTCCATTCCATAGACCAAAGAGTAAGGTGTGGCCCATGTTGCTGTTCTTACAGATGTTCTGTACCCCCACAAAGCATACGGTAGTTTGTCGGCCCAATCTCTACAGTTTTTTGTCATCTTGGCTAAAATCATCTTTATAGTCTTGTTGGCTGCCTCAACTGCCTCATTTGCCTGCGGCCTGTACAGTGATGACTTATGATGGCCTATCCTGTATTTCTGTAGCATTGCCTTTGTTTCCCCTGGGAACTGAACTCCGTTATCTGTAACCACATGATGCGGCATACCATACCGACAAATGAGATTCCGAGCTATAAACTTTGCCATCTGTTTCGCTGTACGTTGCGGAATTGCGGAATGACTTCGGCTTCCACCCACTTTGAGAAGTAATCTACTGCCACTACTATGAAGTGATGCCCATTCGATGCATTTGGTCGAATCTCTCCAATCATATCAATTCCCCATGCTGAGAAAGGCCACAGCTCTGACAGCCCATGCAACTCTGTGTGCGGCAAATGATTCAAATTTCCGTGTGCCTGACAATTATGACAGTGCTTTACCATCTTTGCACAGTTTGTCTCCATGGTTGACCAGTAAAAACCTTGTCTCACTGTCTTGCGGGGCAGATTCAACCTGTTCATGTGCGGACCACATACCCCGGCGTATATTTCTTCCATTACCTGATGAGCCACTTCTTTTCTCACACATTTCAACTGAATACCGTTTGCTTGCCTCTTGTACAGTTCCCCTTTCAAAATCACATACTGGGAAGCTAACCTCTGAATGGCTATTCTGTCTTTTCTGCCTGCTCCCTCTGGGAGTTCCCCACATTCCAGATACATCTGAATGTCATAATACAAAGGTTTACCGTCATTGACCTCTATTTCTAGAATTCTCTCTATCTCATGAACAGGTTTGCTTGCTGTCGTCAGTATCAACGGTCTCATCACTAACTTTTCTGGATTTTCCCAAGTCGCTGTAAGTGTAGCTAATGCATCTGCCATCTGATTCTCTTCTCTCGGCAAGTGCTGAAACTTACAATCGGGGGATAACCTGTGCCAATTTTCTGAGGTGAAAAGGGTAAGGTTTCAACCGTTCTTCTTTCAATTCCCATTCTCATTGCATTTGTTGGATACCAACATAGAATCTCCGTAGACTTCCACACTTTCGGCCTTCAAGGCTATCAGTGCAGTCAAACCAAAAACACATGCTTCATACTCGGCCATGTTGGTTGTTACTCTGAATGTCGTCCTTTTGGCCAAAGGCAAGGTTTCTCCTTCATGGGTCACTATCACAATCCCAATTCCGGCTCCTTTGTAATTCACGGCTCCGTCAAAATATATTTTCCATCTCTGAACTGTAATTGCTCAGATCTCTTCATCGGGAAATTCAAACTTATACTGATCCCCTTCAATAGGTTGCAATGCCAGAAACTTTGCTACTACTCACCCCTTGACCACTTTGGTGGTGAGATACTCAATGTCAAACTCTGTCAGCAATACTAACCATCTGCCCAATTTCCCCACTAGCGAAGGCACTGAATGCAGATATTTCAGAAGATTCTCCTTTGCCACTACCTGGATCTTGTAAGACTGGAAGTAATGCCGCAATTTTCTGGAAGCCCATACCACTGCAAGACAGATCTTCTCTACTTCCTGATATCGAGCCTCATACGGGAGCATCTTCTTACTCAGATAGTAAACTACATGTTCTACCCCTGTCTCATCTGCCTGTACCATCATTGCCCCCAGTGCTTCTGATTCTATGGCCAAATACAATATCAAAGGTCTGCCCAATCTCGGAGGTTTCAACACAAGAGGCTTTACCAAGTACTCTCTGATCTTTTCGAAGGCTGCTTGACACTATCTTCCACTTTACCGGCTGATCTTTTCTCAAAAGTTTGAAGATAGGCTCACACACTGACGTCAACTTGGCGATGAACCGACTGATGTACTGAATCTTCCTCAGGAAGGCTCTGACCTCCTTCTCAGTCTTCGGTGCTGGCATCTCTGTGATTGCTTTGATCTTTTCAGAGTCTACCTCAAATCCTCCCCTTCCCACTGTATGCCCCAGCAGCTTTCCTGATGTTACCCCAAACACACATTTCTTGGGGTTCAGCCGCAGGTTGTACTTGTCAGCTCTCTGAAGGAACCTCTCCAAAGCTTCTATATGCCCAATTCTTGTCTCTAATTTCACCATCATGTCATCCACATACACTTCAATCTCTTTGTGCATCAAGTCATGAAATAAGGTAGTGGCCATCTGTTGATACGTAGCTCTTGCATTCTTGAGCCCAAACGGCATTACCCTGTAACAATAAGTACCCCACTCGGTAACAAAGGCAATCTTGTGCTTATCTTCCTCAGCCATGAGCACCTGATTGTAACCTGAAAACCCGTCTACAAATGAATACATGGCAGATAAAGCCGCACTGTCAACTATCACATCTATATAAGGTAGAGGAAAATCATCTTTCGGGCAAGCCTTGTTGATCTCTGTAATCCACACACATTTTGACTTTCCCGTCTTTCTTCTTCGGTACTGCACAATATTTGCTAACCACTCAGGATACTTCACTACTTCCAGGAACCCCACATCTATATGTTTCTTAACCTCTTCTCTGACCTTCTCGACCCACTCAGGTCTCATCCGTCGGAGTTTCTGTTTCACTGGCCTCATATTCTGATAAGTGGGTATTGTGTGCTGGGCAATGCTTCTGTCTACCCCAGCATGTCCTCATAAGACCAAGCAAATACTTTGGCATATCTGACCAATACTTCTTTTAATTTCTCCCTCTCCTCTGAGGTAACTTCACTTGCAATCAGAATTTCCTTGGGGTTCTCAGATGTACCCAAGTTAAATGCAGTAGTTCTGGCTGAACTGATATCAAATATGCTTGATTCATGTAGAGCAAATGGAAATGACTCAGGCAAGTAAGCAAAAGAAATGTCTTTATTATTGGATAATGCAGAAGTACATTCAAACAAATCAGGAAGGTAAATGTCTTCCTCATCTATAGACACTTCTTCCTCTACAACCAGGTTTTCTTCAGGCTTTTTATCCTCTCCCAGAGTCAGGCTCTCCAACTTTATCAATTCTTCTTCCCCATTCTCTGCTTCTTCCACAATTCTTCGGTCAACAGCTTATTGCCCAACATCTATTGGAAGATCTCGAAACCAGACACCACAATCCCGTTAACTTCTATTGGTTCAGGCTCACCCTGATACCCTGAAGCCTTCATAAAACAATCTACCAGTTTCAACCCTTTCTTTTTAACCTTCGACTTTTCTTCATCAGATTTGTACCCCAAACCCCTTCGAGTAGTCTTTCCTCTGAAGTCTGGCAGTTTTGAACCCTCACCCGGCTCGAACTTCATTTTTCCCATGATCCTGCTACCTTAGGATCCACCCATTCCTCAAAAGTTGCCGACACTTGGAACCTCGTGAAAGGTTGTATTTCCAAAGCAGCCACAGCATTGTCTACCTCAGCTCGGATGGTGACAATTTATCCTTCATATGGGAACTTAATCATCTGATGCATAGTGGAGGGTACGCCCCCAAGCTTATGAAACCAAGGCCTTCCCAACAACAAGGTAAAAGTGGCTGGGATGTCTAGCACTGTGAACTCAACTTCGTCCTCAATAGGACCAACCTTGACCGCCGCCACAAATGTACCCTCAACTCCTCGCTTACTGTCATCATAAGCCTTGATGGTCATACTAGAGGGATCCAGATCTGTCGTTTTCATACCCAGCTTAGCCAAAATCTTCAACGGGCACACATTAATGGATGAGCCATCGTCCACCATCACACAAGAGGTCCTTTTACCCCTTACTTAAGCTCTGATAAACAAAGGTCTATTATGATTTCTCCCATCAGCTGGGAGTTCTTCCTTAGAAAATTGATTGCATGCAAAGCCTCCTTTTGCACTGACCTAACAAACATTGCGGGTTTGGCATCCTCCCTCACCACTATCTTGCTTAAGGCCTCAACCATGGCCCACATGTGCTCCTGAGATGCACACAACAAATCCCAGATACTCACTTGTGCTCGGGTTTTCCTCAACTACTGCAACACTACATCTCCCTCGATATTATCCCCATTTTCTGCCACTTCTCTTCCTCCAGTCAACACTTATTTACCCTTATCAGTCATATCATTGTAGAAATGCCCGCTGCGTGTCATACCCCTCACTTCTTCTTCATCACTACTAGAGAAGTCTGCCCAGAAACTCTTCCCATGTTCGATTTCATCTTCGTTGTTACTATCCCAAATCCCAAGGCAAATGGCTTGGAGGCCAAAGGATTTGAGGACAAGGTTCTTGGGTAGGCTAGAGTTTATCATATAGGTTGGTGGCGGTGCATAGTGGTAATTTGGTAAAAGGTTCTGATGTGTGTTGGGGTGTTCTGTTTCAGGGTCGGGTATCTTTTTTGAGTCTATAAGGTCCTGGATTTCATGGCGGAGTCGGGCACAGTTGTCGGTATCGTGGCCTTTCTGTTGGTGGAATTGGCAATATTTGTTTAGGTTGAGATGTTGTGGTGGAGGGTTTGGGAGTGGTTTGGTTTCTAATGGTTTCAGAAGTTCTTGTCTCTTCAATTTCTCCAATACCTTGGACAGGGGTCTACCCAGGTTGGAGAATCTCCGGTTTCGGATAGCGGCAATCTCAGCAGAAACAGGCTTTGTTCCCGATGTCCCCCCAATGGGCCTCCTGTTCATACCATAGAATTTTCTATTCTCGGCCTCTTCTTCCTCAATATCCATGACAATTTCCCTCAATTGTCGGAAGTCATTGATCATGGAGGTCATCCTCCTCAGTTTCCCATAGATGGAGGGCTTGGTGCCCTTAATGATCATTTTTATCTGGTCCTTCTCTGAGGGCCTGGTCTGCATCTTTAAAAGCTGGCTTCTCCAGCGGTCCACATACTCATTGAAACTCTCTTCCGGTTTCTGCCTGGTGTTCTCCAGATCACGGAGTGACAGATCTATCTCCAAGTCCGTGACATACTGTTTTAGGAATGCATCAGCCAATTCCCTCCAATCTTCCCTTACTTTCTTCTCAAGGCTGTGGTACCATACCACCGGTGCCCCCTCGAGTGACATTCCAAACATCTTCTGTACCTGTCGCTTTGTCAAACCCACAGAACTCATAACTGATACATACTGACGGAGATGAACCTCTCGGATCCCCGGATCCCCTTCCCGTTGAACTTAGTCATATCTGGCATCTTAAACTGAGCAGGCAACTGTTCTTCGAAGGTCATTGCCTCATAATCTAACAACTCTTCATGTTTACCCTTCATTTTGCGGATAACTGTTTCAACCTGATCCCGAAGCTTCTGAAATTCTGCCTGAGACCCAGTCATTCTGTATGTTGCATACTCTGCCATGTCGTCATCAAAAGCGGGGATATCATCCCCCAACCCATTTGGAGGCTCCTCGCGCCTCACATTCTCAAAACCCCCAACACGGGCACAGCCATACCAGCCACATCAGTAGTCAATGCTTGCAACTGTTCAGTAATTTTGGCGAGAGACCGTTTTCCAACTGATCTATCCGGGATACCTCGTTATCAGATGTACTCATATCTGTTACCGGTCTTTTAGTGAGTCTTCTTCCATCTTTCCTAACCCAACAAGAATCTATGATGTCTTTCATAGACATAGAGGGTGTTAACATTTTATATGTATGCATGAAATGAATGAGATGCATGCGATACGAGGATATATCAACTCATTAAAATTTTCACACAAATCAGCCCATCATCATTTTAGGATCTTTTGGGCCAACTGTCATAGGAGTGAACTCGTCACAGTCTAAATGGCCAAACAAGTTCACATCTCATGGCAAGAAGTCCAACCGTATCCAAATAATGCTAATGCTCCCAAACATAAACATATAATGGCCCATTGGCGTTTTAGAAGCTTTCGGCCCAATCATCATAAGATACATTCTTGTCCCAGTTTAAATGGCCCAACAAGCCCATACTTCATGACAAAAGGTCATAATGGATCCAAACGACAATGTTCCCAAACACAAGCATACAAAATTAATTTCTACAGAGTGGCCCATCAACATTTCAGAAGCTTTTGGCCCAATCATCATAGGAAACGAACTCGTCCCAGTTTAAATGGCCCAACAAGTTCGCATTTCTGACAAGAAGTCCGACTGCATCCAAATGAGGATGGTATACAAGCACAAGGAAATAGTTGCTATAGACCATACAATCCCGGTATTCGTGTGGGTTTGCGGGAGTGCAGTCAAAGACTCTCGCTGACGAAGGATTACCCACAACTAGGTCTCCCCACTCAAGGGTTCGAGCGACGAAGTGAGCGCACCTTTTTTATACCTTAAGATACGTGCCAATGAGTTATGGTGTGTGACTGACTGTCAAATGGACTTCCCGTTGTAGATTCGCCAGAGGGAGGGTGGAATGAGGCTCTCTTAAGTACCCTAGCCTCTTAGGCTCTTATCGATTGGTGACAGGAATAAACAACGAGTCCTCCAAATTAGTCCATCACAATAGGCTACAAGTAAATGACAATATTTCGAGCCGATTCTCTATCCCCAGTGGAGTCGCAAACTGTGGGACACAGGAACTGGGCGACGCATGCTGTTCCGGGCTCACGGCTCGATTGGGAGTACGGAGTAGCCCGCGAGGGACTAAACCGGAGAATAATGGAGTCGCCACCCGGTGTGAACCGGGAAAATGAGATTTAAGGCCGCACTCACCCCTCGCAAGGGAAGACCTCAAACCGTTGGGTTCGGAATGGTCCCTTACTTATGCCACTTGTAATAAAATGATTTGTGCAATAATCTAACCAAGCCTAAGCAACATATTTCCAAGGATGATTTACTCCTATTCGCATGCATACATAAAAAAAGCTCATCTAAATTTACATGTAACACATCTTCATATTTACATACAACCTATATCTGAATTTGCATACAGCCTATTTACATATAATCCATGTCTCAATTTGCATACAGCCTAATTGCATATTATCTATGTCTCAATTCACATGCATGAAGATAAATTAACATACGGCAAGCATACAAGTTAATAAACACATTGTACTCATACATGTGGGGAATACAGATGAACGACAAATGTACAATCTTGCGTAATACAGAGAATCAATCGGGTTCATCATACGAATGGATAACTGCTAGGGACAATTATGCACGAAATCTGATGAAAATGACTCAGTTCAGTGGGTGCACATTCGTGTAGCGTTCGTAAACGCGTTCGAACGGTAAACAGAAGGTTCGCGTTCGTATAGCGTTCGAGAACGCGTTTGAACGGAACCATACCTGATGCATGATGAAATTAAGAAAATGCGTGCGCGTTTGCGTAGCGTTCGAGAATGCGTTCGAATGGTAAACAAAAGGTTCGCGTTCATGTGGCGTTCGAGAACACATTCGAAGGGAACCAGACCTGATGCATGATGAAACTAAGAAATGCGTGCGCGTTCGAGAACACGTTCGAACGGTAAACAGAAGGTTCGCATTTGTGTGGCGTTCGAGAACACATTCGAACTGAACCAGACCTGATGCATGCAACACATACATAGACAAACAAATCCATAATGTAGGACCTCACGTATCTGATTGAACTCATCTCGCATCCAATTGAATATACACTATCCGGCGCGGCAAAGAATCATGGTAAATGATTTTAACCTCTCAAAATAGAGGACCTTTAATCGCACTTACTAAGCCCATGCGCAAACAACACAATACATACATAAAGAAGTAAAGACAACGATATCGGACTCGTGTATCCGATTGAACATATCTCACATCCAATCAAATATATATTATCCGGTGCGGCAAAGCATCGTGGTAAAGGATTTTAACCTCTCAAAATAGAGGACCTTTAATCGCACTTACTAAGCCCATGCGCAAAAACACAATACATATAAAGAAGCAAAGACAACGATATCGACTTCGTGTATCCGATTGAACATATCTCACATCCAATCAATATACATTATCCGGTGCGGCAAAGTATCGTGGTAAAAGATTTTAACCTCTAAAATAGAGGACCTTTAATCGCACTTACTAAGCCCATGCGCTTTATCTCATCATAATGCATATAAAAATGGAAACAACGATATCGGACTTCGTATACCCGATTGAACACATCTCACATTCAAACAAATATACATCATCTGGCGCGGCGAAGCATCGTGGTAAAAGATTTTAACCCCTTCGAAATAGAGGACCTTTAATCGCACTTACTAAGCTCATGCGCTTGACTTCATCATTACTCAAACAAATAAGATGCAGAAAATAAATGACGACAATAAACAAATCCAGATAAAATAAAGTATATGCCGTGTACTCAAGTGGTAAGTGGAGTTGTATCCCGAGTACAGATCATACTACCGTCCATTCGGAATCGGCTATGAAATTTATGTCCGGGTTTCCATCCTATATACCACGAGAGGAGACACATCTTTCATTCATTCAAGGGCCACAATCATGCACTAATAAACGACTCTCATGCGACAAAGATGAATAAAAAAATTAAAAAAGATAGCTGGAAATAATAGGAAAAGTACCATCAGGTCTAACCTTTTATGTCGACTTTCGGAAGTACGGTGCACGGTCGTCGAAAAAAGGGGGGAATGCTCTGCAACTCCTCTGGTTCACAGGTTCACGCCTTTCCTCGCTGTTCCACTGCTCAAGCTACTATTTTGACTCTGATTTGCTAGTGCTTCGACTCCGATTCGCTGCTGTTTTGCTACTATATTTCTGCTGTATTTTGGTCACTGTTTTTGGTGTTTTAGGTTACTATTTTTGGTGTTTTTCTAAAGGCTTTAAAATGCAGATTTTCGGTTACTGTTTGGGGAATAAAAGTGTGGCTTTTTAGTTGCCGTTGTAGATGGTTTGTTGGCGTAGGTGGATGGTGTTTAGGGCTGTGATTTTTCGGTGGTTGTATGGTGTTTTGGGGGTGTGGTTTTCGGTAAAGCAAGGGTGGAGGAGGGGAGGAAAATTCTTTTTTTTTTTTTTGTTTTGGTATGCGTGAATGTGGGAGTTGGAGAGAGATTTTTCTCTCTATGAATTAGCCAGGGGTCTCAAGGGTTGGAATTGGGCTCCTTTTATAGGCAAAGGGCTAGGGTTAAATCTTGCTTGACAAGGAAGGGATTTCGCATTAATGGAGGATATTATTTGGTGTCAAACAAGGAAACCAAAGATTGAGGGGGGGACAAAATAGTTCAAATTAGGAAGCCAATATATTAATTTGTTTTGATTAGGCATGATATTTGTTAAGTTAGGAATACAATATTCTTGATTGGGAATATAATTGGTTGATTGATTTTTAATGTTTTATTTAATTCCCCATGTGTTAAATATGTGTTTTATTAAATGTGATGTGTTTTATGGGCTTTGGTGGGCTAATTGGGCTTGGGCGTGAGGCTAGCAAGCAAAACCATAAATACCGACGTCGTTCGACTGATTCGAACGCTACACACGAACGCCTGTAATCTGCTTGACGTTCGAACGTGGTCACGAACGCAGCACAAATGAAAAACAGTGAACTTGTGAAATGAATCTGATGACATGCTCATTCTGAATTTCCCCTTCAGACGTCCGTTTCTCGCGACTTCCGTGACTTAAAAGGTAGTGTCTCCAAATGAGACTCATCATAGGGACTTATGCAAAATGCAGTGCCTACAGTTAGATCGTTTGAACGACCTAGTGAGTGAACAGTTTTAAAACAGAAACGGAAATAAATCTTTGTTCTGAAATCAAAACCATCTTGTGGAAACTGATCTTCTCTGAAAATATTTTCTTATCTGAAAACCCATTTCTTTTCTGGAAACCTTTTCTGGAAATTCATTTTATCTGTAAAAACTCTAAATTTCTCACAAAATAGATTTTCTTAAAAACTCTCTCATAAAACTGTCTTTTCTGAAAATCATATTTCTGAAAAATATTATCTCTAAAAACCTGTCTATGAAAAACCTGACTTATGAGGTCGTTACGTCTCGTCGTCCCCTCATATGCCTAAATTGAAAACCATATCTCTGAAAATCCTGACGTATGAGGGCGTTACGTCTTACTGATGAGAGGAAAATATATCACTATTTTTCGCCTCTTTAACCTAATATTTTGTATTGTTTCTCGGGTTTTATGAATGTTTTTATGTGTTTTGTGTTATTTTACAGATAAATAAGATTTCAGGAATCATTGGAATCAAATCGGGACCAAAACATCGAAAAACGGACAAAATGGCAAAATTGGAAATGTGTCGCGACGCGCAACACTTCTGCGTCGTGACCGCTAATGTGCACCGGACACGTGTCAAAATCAGAGAAAGCTTGCTATCATACGCACTGATAAAATGCACCGGCCACATGTCAACATCACAACAATCTTGCTAATATGTGTCGGACATGTGTCATCATCCCATGCTGCCGACACTACACGTCATTGCTTACGTCAGCGTCGCGACGCGTACAACCATACGTGTCGTGATGCCGAGCCAATAATTCACCTACCGATGAAACACGTGCCACATGTCATCATCTCATGAATCCGCATACCACGTGTCGAAGATCAACGGCGCATCGCAACGTGAAGTACTTCATGCGTGGACCAAATTTTTGCCTATAAATTGAGGCCGAATTCACTTCAAAATTTCATACCTTCATGAAGTTCCTAATAGGGGATTATGGATTGTATATTTTTGTTTAGTTTTAGTTATTTTAATTATGTATTTTTATTTTAGTAATAGTAGTAATACTTTCCTAATGTTCTGAATAAGGATCTAAGGATTTTATTTTTATTTATTTATTTTTTGCACTTTTAATTATGCATTTTTTATTTTCAGTAATAATAGTAGTTTATTTTCTTTTCATTTTCTTTTATGTTTAGTAGTTACATTTTCGCTGGGGGAAGGGTGAAGCTTTTATTATTATAGTTTAGATTAATCTCCCTTAATTATAATATATAAATTATTTTAAAATTTGATTTAATGGGATACCGCATTTATGGTCGGTTTGACTTAATTAAATTGATTTTAACCTGACTAAACTGGATATCGCCTTTATGGTAGGTTGGATTTAATTCAAAATCTGACTTAATCAGGATACCGCATATTGACCGGCGTAATCACACACGTATAACGCGCGCACGTATCGTTCAAGTAGTATAAAAAGTATTGATCCCATGAGGACTTGATACCTAAGCTATTAATTAATGAAGCCAAATTTTTAAAAGTATCTAATGGATTGATTGTTTGATTGGGTTGTGACTTTAAACTTAAAATAGAAAATAAAATTGTGCAAAAGAAAATTGAGGAAAATTCAATATTATTAAACTATACAGGGTTTTGAATCTTTCCAATATCTTTTTAAAAGATGAAGTGGTTATTTTACGTTTGTGTAATATATCGGTTTATTAACCTGGAACACGAAATTATGCAAAAGCCTCTTCTTATGGTCAGATACAGATACCCAGTGTAACTTAATTAATCATATTCCTATGTCAACCAAGTTATCTGAATTCATTAAGATTAAGTTCCAATTATGGCTACCCCCGCCCGGCAGGTATATTCCTATCCTGTAAGGAAATCTATTAAAGGGTTATCTATCCTCAAGGAAGATCGTAGGCTATTGAGTCTAGGGTTTAAACCTAAAATCCCTTTTCCAAGTTCATTTCAAGCTTACCGAATCAATTTTATTAATGGTCAGTTAACAAGAAGCATTAAGACTAAGGATCAATAAATAAACCTTTATATTACCCAAACCATAAAATAACCCCTTATTAGCCGGTGATATAGAATTCATCACAATCCCAGATAACTGACTTAGTTACGACACATATTTACGTGGCAATAATAGCTTAAATAAAATAAAATACATAAAGTAAATTGCTGGAAATTAAATACTGAAAAGTAAATGACGGAAAGTAAATACTGAAAATTAAATACTGAAAATTAAATGCTGAAAAGTAAATGCTGAAAGTAGATTGATGAAAAGTAAATGCTGAAAGTAAATTGCTGAAAAGTAAATAAAGTAAAAGTACAATAAAAGAAAATACTGAGGTAAAATGATCAACTTTTATTACTTCTATTTTAGATATCTCCCTTAATATAATATATTAACTTTGTATGATAATTACCAACCAGCCATATAGGCAGTATCCAGATTAAGTCAAATTAATAATTAATTACCAACCGACCAATCATGCGGTATCCAGTTTAGTCAGGTTAAAACCAATTTCAATATTTACCAACCGACCAAAAGGCGGTATCCTCATTAAGTCAAGTTTTAACTAGTTTATATATTATATTTAAGGGAGATTAATCTAAATTTTAGTAATAAAAGTTTTACCTTTTACCCTAGCAAGGGGGAGTTACCTCCTCATTACTGAAAAGTAAATTGCTGAAAAGTAAAGAAAGGAAAGTATTGTGCGTAAAAGTAAATTGCAGAAAGTAAAGACTGAAAAGTAAATAAAAGAAAGTGCGAAAGCTGAAATTAAATACTGAAAGCTGTAAATATAGGCTTGGTATTTAAATGGCTTGTACTTCTTAGTATTTAAATGGCTTGGTATTTATAGGCAAAATTTTACCTTCACCAATTTCTCCATCAATTTCTCCACTAATTTCTCCACTAATTTCTCCACCAAACATGGCACCAAATCCTCCACCAAACATGCAAGCATGTTTGGTGGAAGTTTGAAAATTTTCATTATTTATTTATTTATTGTTTTGTTTTGAAAATGACTTTAATAATTACACATAACACACTTCCAGATATTTCATCCATTTAGGTCATGAAATCTTCCGAATTAAAAATTATTATGAACTTCAAAGTTATAGATATTTGCGTATTCGTTAATCTGGAACTTGAATCACCTCAATCTGATATCGGAGTATAAAGTTATGGCCCAAATACGAAAATTGCGCAAAGTTGAAATTTCTGAAACTGTACTTCGTTATAACGCCATTTGAAGTTTCCAACCACCAAAATCCAAATGTCAAGTCCAGTTTTTGCCATTATTTGTTCCATATTTCATTCTGATTGATTCCATTGAGTCCCGATTTTATTTTATCTGTAAAATAAACTAAAACACATCAAAACGTTCATCAAACCCGAGAAACTAAACAAAATATTAGGTAAAAGGGGCGGTGAATATTGATATATTTTCCGCTCATCACCTATATGGTCGGTTGATAATATCATGCTAAATTTATATATTATAATATGGGAGATTTCTAAATTAGAAATGGTAAAGGTGGATCCCCTAACCCCAACATTTTATTTTTAATCTAGGGAAGTGATGAAACAAAATATTCACATGCTTAATAATTGATTCAATTATATTATGGGTAATACTTTAGTTTGTTTATTGAATCTTAAGCTTATTGCTTCTTGTTGCCTGATCACCAATAAGATTGATGTGGTAAACTTAAAATGAACTTGGAAAAAGGATTTTAGGTTTCAGCATTAGATTCAATAGCTCACGATCTCCTTTAAGGATAGATAACCCTTAAAAGATTTTCTTCCAGGATAGACATATACCTGTCGGGCGGGGGTAGCCATAATTGGAACTTGAACTTAATGAATTCAGGTAACTTGGTTAACATAGACATATGATTAATTGGGTTATTTGGGTGTTTGCATCTGACCATCGGAAGAAGCTTTTGCATATCTTCGTGTTCTGGGTTAACAAACTGAGTTATTACATATATATATATAAGAGAATCAATTCATCATTAGAATAATATTATGTGGAATCACAACCCTAGATATTTGTGTCTATTATTTATTTTCCTTAGTATTTTCTTTTGTGTTTTTATTTATTTATTTAGCAAATCCATATTCAACCAATCAAGCAATCATTCCATTCTCCCTTTAATTAGATACATGTAAATAAATAGAATCAATAATTAATAATAACAGTAGAAATTATGTCCTCGTGGGATCGATATTTTTATTCTACTTGAGCGATACGTACGCTTGCGTTACGTATGTGATTTCACTGATCATTCATCGTCCTCCCATACGCCTAAACTAGTGGTCTTGGAGCGTTACGTCTCGCTGTCCCCCAAGCCACTGAACTAGAGATAGAAGTACGGATCAACGCTATCATCTCGACTCTGAATCTAGGGTCTAATGGTGCTATGTCTCGTCGTCCCCTAGCCCTGAATCTAGGATCTAGGGGCATCTATCATCCATAGTCTTGAACTACATGTGCACATGTTATGAATCTCTCAATTCCAGTATCTGTACCAAGTTATAACTGAGGTGGGTTTTTCCCTCATGCCTCCAAAAATCATAAAAGTCATGCTTTAAAAATCATCACTTTCTAAAATATTTTTCAATCATAAAATATCTGTAAATCATTTTGGCTAACTCCATATGTGCTGAAAAGTAAGTTTTAAATCAAAAACAAACAAGTAGAAATCAATTTGAGAAAATAGTCCACTCACAGATTTAGGATCTGGCTGGTACTACTTCACTCCGTCGAATAATATTGTGGTTCCTGCGATGATCTATAATCGAGAAACTCAATTAGAATATGAGGTGTGAAACATGCTTCAGAACTAGACTAAGCTTCTCAATTCAACTAATCTATAAACAACACATGATGTATTATGCTTGCGACTTGTCATAATGTGTGTATATGTATCGATACGAAACCTTTAGGGTGGCCTCTAACATTTTAAGTTGAATATGAGATAGAATGAGACTGTTTTCGTCACACGTCGTGATGCCAGGTTTGGCGCGTCACGACGCAAATACAAGCAGACCCAGACAGAGAGCATGTCTTATTTCGCATCGCGACGCTAAGGTTACGCGTCGTGACGCCCACCTGATCAGACCCAAGGTAGAGCCTCTGCTTATTACATGTCACGACGTCAAATGCTGAGCATTGCGATGCTCACACGATCAGGCCCGAGGTAGTGAGCCTCTGATTATTTCACGTCGCGATGCTTGTTGTTGAGCGTTATGACACTAAGCTGATTTCAGGGTCTAACATCAACTCTTCAATGACATACCCCCAAAGAAAACCCAACACCCTCATCTTCATACAAGTTAGATCAACTACTCACATTCAAATCATCATAATTCTATCCTTCTATCATCATCACAAAATCAAATTCCAAAAACCTCAACTTAGCTTATTCTTTAGGATTTTCCTACTTTGGAGATTTCTCAAAGCATTTATTTCATAACACAAAAATCATTTAAACAACAACAATCACAACCCAACAACACCCATTGAAAACCAAATTACAAAAGATCAACACTTCAAAACATGGATCAAGTCTCTTCTTACTTTAAATCAAGTTTCTTCTTCACTAGTAGAGTTCACAAGCCTTACCTCCTCCTTTCTAAGCTTGGTTTGTGTTGGACTCTCTCTATTATTCTTCCAATTTTTTTGTACACTTGCAAATCTCACTATCTCATTTCTCCCATCTTCTTTCTTCATTCTTCTCTTCCTCACGTTTTCTCTCATTTTCTCTATTCTAATAGATGAATGAATAGTTACCCTTATGTAGGCATTGCATTTTTGCATGTGAAACCCGATGATGAGTCTCAGTTGGAGGCACTACCTTTTTAGTTAAGGATATTGCGGGAAACGATCGTCGGAAGGGAATCGGTATTTTGTTAGATCATTGTTCACTTATTTAGCGTCAAGCTCACTTGTTGGACCTCCGTTTAGATAACCTTTAGCCTAAAAAAACCCGCAAACCTTTTAACCTTGAACCCAAACCCTTTTAAACCAAGCCCATACACGCCTAACCCACTCACCAAGCCCACACCACATCTAGCCCACACGCCCATCACCCTAATTACACCCAAATTAAATAAAATATTAAATAAAATATTAATTAGATAATGTATTTGAATTAAATAAAATAATTAAATCATTTACCAATTAAATAAAACATAATATATAATCATGCCTAATTTAGATAAATCAAATATATTAACTTCCTAACTAAACAAAATCATATACTAAATTAAAAAGATGTCATGCCTAATTAAATCACTCATAACCAATTTAAAGATATTGACTTCCTAATCTAAACCAATCTTGTCTCCATCAAATCCAATCCTTCCTTTGTTTGACACCAAATCCATGCAAACCCTACCCTCTCACTATAAAGTAACACAAAACCAACCCTAAGGCTCTCTCACTCTCTCATGGCAGAAGAAAAATCAACACCCTAAAAAACCAAACACACAGCAGCCTTCCATTACCGTGACATAGCCCTCACGCAAAGCCATTGCCAATAGCCTTCATCCTTCACGCAGAATCCCACACGTCCCTCACTCAACTAGCCCTCTGTCCACGCATCAAGAACCCATTCAGCCCTCCTTTACAAACAAACATCCAGTCGACCAAGAACCAACAAAAGCAACGTCAAAGCCCTAGACTTCACAACCCTCACGCTCACGTAACCCTCGGCCAAACAGTAAACCAGATCAAGTCACCGGCCAAGACCCCACCTTCACAAACAGAACCTATGCCGAGAACCCTAGGTACCATTCACGACCACTATAACCCACTGACCTTCTTCATGCATACGTAGCAGCCACAAACTAGCCTTGCCTCACACCATGATAACACCCTAAAGCACTCAACCTCTTACATGTAACACACTACCACCCAAATAAACCTGAAACTGTCTCCAAACTACCTCACAAACCTGCCGCAAAATACCCTTGCTGACCAGCCCAAAACTGCACGCATAAGCCCCAACATACTGCCCAAAAAATGCCGCACTGCACACACAAAAACTGCCGCAAAAACCCCATTGTACTGACCAGTTTTGATCCATAAATACCCCCCAAAGCAGTCCCAAACTGTTCAAAACAGTCCCCATAACCTCACATAAAAACTACCCAAAATAGTCCAGAACATACCCCCGAAACAGCAGCCCCAGACCCTTTAGAAACCGCCAAAACAGTAGCCTTAACACACCTGAATTCGTGACCAGAAAATACAAAGAAAATAGTAGCAAAACATAGGTAAAACAGCAAGTAAAACAGCAAAACAGTGAGCTAAGACGCTAAACCAGAGAACCGGAAGAGTTGCGGAGTGATAGCCCTTCCGACGGCCGTGAAACGCGAGTCCGAAAGTCGACATAAAAGGTTAGACCTGAGGGTATTTTTCACACTTGTTTTCAGTTGTATTTTTATTATTTATTGAGTTTCGTTTGCATGCTTATTTTTTAGTGAAGCATGTTGTGGCCCTTGAATAAATAGAAAGTGCATGAATTGTGAAATATTGTATGTTGTGGCCTTGGAATAAAATGAAAGATGTGTCAACTCTCGCGGTATATCGGATGGAAACCCGGACATAAATTTCATAGCCGATTCCGAATGGACGGTAGTATGATCTGTACTTGGGATACAACTCCACGTACCGCTTGAGTAAACGGCACCTTCTTTTGTTTTATGTTGCTTTGATTTATTTATTATTCGTTATTTAAATTCCGCATGTTACTTGTTTATGCATGATACGATCAAGCGCATGGGCTTAGTAAGTCGGATTAAAGGTCCCCTATTTGGAGGGGTTAAAACCCTTTACCACGATGCTTCGCCACATCGGTTAATGTGTGTCCGGTTGAATGTAAGATATGTTCAATCGGGCATACTAAGTTTGATATTATTGTCTTTATTCTTTGTATGCATGATGCGATCAAGCACATGAGCTTAGTAAGTCCGATTAAAGGTCCCCTATTTGGAGGGGTTAAAACCCTTTACCACGATGCTTTGCCGCGCCGGTTGATGTGTGTTCGGTTGAATATAAGATATGTTCAATCGGGCATACTAAGTTTGATATTATTGTTTTTATTCTTCATATGCATTATGCGATCGAGCGCATGGGCTTAGTAAGTCGGATTAAAGGTCCCCTATTCTAAGGGGTTAAAATCATTTACCACGATGCTTCGCCGCACCGGTTGATGTGTGTTCGGTTGAATATAAGATATGTTCAATCGGGCATACTAAGTTTGATATTATTTGTCTTTATTCTTTGTATGCATGATGCGATCGAGCGCATGGGCTTAGTAAGTCGGATTAAAGGTCCCCTATTTGGAGGGGTTAAAACCCTTTACCACGATGCTTTGCCGCGCCGGTTGATGTGTGTTCGGTTGAATATAAGATATGTTCAATCGGGCATACTAAGTTTTATATTATTCTCTTTATTCTTCATATGCATTATGCGATCGAGCGCATGGGCTTAGTAAGTCGGATTAAAGGTCCTCTATTCTGAGGGGTTAAAATCCTTTACCACGATGCTTCGCCGCGCCGGTTGATGTATATTCGGTTGAATGTAAGATGTGTTCAATCGGGTATATGAAGTTCCATACAGTTATCTTTATCTTTGTACGGATTGTAATGAAAAGTGCATGGGCTTATTGTGTTGGACTAAAAAGGTTCTCCATTTGGGGGAAAAAAAGCCTAAAAAGCTACATTTACCACGATATTTGTTGCGTCTTTCATCTATTGATTGCATCTTCTATCCTTGTCTTAGCTTGATTTATTATCATTTGTGTATCCATGTCGTGATAGCATTTGAGTATTATTTCTTGTGGTATATCGGATGGAAACCCAGACATAAATTCCGTAGCCGATTCCGAATGGACGGTAGTGCAGTCTGTACTTGGGATACAATTCCACGTACCACTTGGAAAAGTGCTCACATGTGTGTTTGTGTCCATATTAGTTATCTTCTTTTGCACCACGTCATAGCATGGTTACTTTAATGCCTAATTGCATCCTTAAGTGTCTTTTTGCATTATGTACTTAGTTGACTCCTTTATTTACACATGGACATGTAATGGCTATTTGTTTATGCTTCCGCACGTATAAGTATGATATGTCTATGAAATCACATGTTCGCCATTATTTGATTCGCTTTTATGTGTGCTTCCGTGGTTAGTGTGTGCTTGTGTTTCCATGAATACAATATGCCAATGAAGTTGTATGTTCGTTGCTACTTTGACGTACTTTCAAGCATGCAATCTTAGATGTGAGATATATGAAAATTTAGGTGTAATTTTTATTTTTGCGCATATGAATTTAGAAGCATGATACTCTTGGAAATAAGTGTTACTTAAGCTTGATTAAATTATTACACAAATCCTTTCATTACAAGTGACATAAGTAAGGGACCATTCCGAACCCAACGGTTTGAGGTCTTCCCTTGCGAGGGGTGAGTGCAGCCTTAAATCTCATTTTCCTAGTTCACACCGGGTGGTGACTCTATTATTCTCCGGTTTAGTCCCTCGTGGCTACTCCGTACTCCCGACTATGCCGCGAGCCTAGAACAGCATGCATCGTCCAGTTTCTGTGTCCCACAGTCTGGCGACTCCACTGGGGATAGAGAATCGGCCCCGAAATATTGTCTTGTAATGTTTGGATTTATGTTTTAATTGACCGTGTCTATAGTGGGTAAAATGGGGTTTAATCAAAGGCATTTTGAGGCTAGGTAATGGTTTGGTGTCTTCCTTCATTCACTACCTTTCTAGAAGGAAAAGCTGTGAAGGCACTTATATAGCCATCTACCTGTAGCCTATTGTGATGGACTAATTTGGAGGACTCGTTGTTTATTCCTGTCACCAAGCGATAAGAGCCTAAGAGGCTAGGGTACTTAAGAGAGCCTCGCTCCACCCTCCCTCTGGGGAATCTACAACGGGAAATCCATTTGACAGTCAATCACACACCATAGCTCATTGGCACGTACCTTAGTGTATAAAAAAGGGTGTGCTCACTTGGTCGCTCGAACCCTTGATTGGGGAGACCTAGTTGTGGGCCATCCTTCACCGGTGAGAGCCTTTGTCTACACCCTTGTGAACCCACCCATAGACCGAGGTTGTATGGTTAAAGTAACAATTATTTCCTTGAGTATGTGCTTGTGGACCATCCTCATTTGGATGCAGTTGGACTTCTTGTCAGAAATGCGAACCTGTTGGGCCATTTAAACTGGGACGAGTTCGTATCCTATGACAATTGGGCCAAAAGCTTCTGAAATGTTGATGTGCCATTCTATAGAAATTATTATTTTATGTTTGCATTACCTTTCTTTTTTGCTTGTGTTTGGGAACATTGTCGTTTGGATCCATTTGGACCATTTTTCATGGGATGTGGGCTTGTTGGGCCATTTAAACTGGGACAAGAACGTATCCTATGACGATTGGGCCAAATGCTTCTAAATATGGATGGGCCATGTTGTGCTTGTGTTTGAAATATTACCATTTGGATTTAGTTGGACTCCTTGCCATGAGATGTGAACTCGTTGGGCCATTTAAACTGGGACGAGTTCACTCCTATGACAGTTAGCCCAAAAGCTTCTAAAATGATGATGGGCCGATTTGTGTGAAAATTTTAAAGAGTTGATATATTTCTTGTATCGCATGCATCTCATGTATCACATGCACCTCATGAATACATGCACCATGTTAACCCCCTTTTGTCTTGAAAGCCATCATAGATACACGTTGGTTAGGGAAGATGGCATACTTGTCAAAAGACCGAGCAGCCACCAAGAGTACCGGCAAAAGACCTAACCCAACAGGATAGGAAACTCAATCATGCATGCATGCATGCATACACGTAACATATTTGGATCCTTTTTGTGTTTGTTCTGTTTTGTAATAACAGGTTTCAAAGGAGAAAAAAAGAAAGCGTCGAATGCAAGCCAACCAGAAGCAGTAACAGTACAATGTCAGCAGTCTTCAGGAATGAATCACATGGGCGAGGCCCATATCAGCAGTATCAGTCTGGGGGCGAGGCCCATATCAGTATCAGTTGGGGGTGAGACCCACATCAGTATCAGCTGGGGGCGAGGCCCATATCAGTATCACATTGGGGGTGAGGCCCACATCAGCATCAGTTTAGGGATGAGTCCCAGGGCCGAGGCCTACATTAGTATCAGTGTGGGGATGAGTCCCAGGGCCGAGGCCCACATCAGTATCAGTTTAGGTGGGAGGCCCATATCTGCATCAGTTTGGGGTTGAGGCCCATATCAGTTTCAGTCTCGGGGATGAGTCCCAGGGGCGAGGCCCATATCAGTATCAGTTTGGGACGAGGCCCACATCATTCTGGAGGCGGGGCCCACATCAGCATCACTCTGGGAGCAAGGCCCACATCATCATCAGAATCAGTCTTGCCGAAAATGGCACTCTGGGGGCGAGGCCCACATCAGCATCAATATCAGTTTAGCGGAGAATGCCACTCCAAGAATGGAAACACAGTTCGAGAATGAACAAGCCGGGAATGGCACTCCAAGAATGGAAACACAGTTCGAGAATGAACAAGCCGGGAATGGCACTCCAAGAATGGAAACACAGTTCGTGAATGAACAAGCCGGGAATGGCACTCCAAGAATGGAAGCACAGTTCGGGAATGAACAAGCCAGGAATGGCACTCCAAGAATGGAAACACAGTTCAGGAATGGCACTCCAAGAATGGAAGCACAGTTCGGGAATGAACAAGCCGGGAATGGCACTCCAAGAATGGAAGCACAGTTCAGGAATGAACAAGCCGGGAATGGCACTCCAAGAATGGAAACACAGTTCAGGGATGAACAAGCCGGGAATGGCACTCCAAGAATGGAGCAAGGTTCGGGAATGGACCGCATCACAGTAACGGTTCGAGAATGGACCACCTCTCATCGAAACGGTCCGAGAATGGACCACCTCTCCTCAACTTGGTTCGAGAATGGACCACCACATCAGTATCAGTTTGGGGGCGAGGCCCACATCAGTACCATTTTAGGGTCGAGGACCCACTACATCATCAGTTCGAGGGCGAGGTCCCTATTGTCAGCGGTGTTGGGTCGAGTTGCCCAGGGTCGAGGTGCCCCCGTTGTCGGTTGTAGTTCCGGGTCGAGGTGCCCAGGGTCGAGGTGCCCACTACATCATCAGTTCGAGGGTGAGGTCCTTATTGTCAGCGGTGTTGGGTCGAGGTGCCCAGGGTCGAGGTGCCCCCGTTGTCGGTTATAGTTACGGGTCGAGGTGCCCAGGGTCGAGGTGCCCACTACATTATCAGTTTTGGGATGCGTCCCAGGGTCAAGGCCCATATTTTGTCAGCGGTATTGGGATGCGTCCCAGGGTCGAGGCCCCCGTTGTCGGTTTCAGTTATTGGGATGCGTCCCAGTATCGAGGTCCACTGCATCATCAGTTTTGGGATGCGTCCCAGGGTCGAGACCCATATTTTGTCAGCGGTATTGGGATGCGTCCCAGGGTCGAGCCCCCCTTGTCGGTTGCAGTTATCGAGATGCGTCCCAGGATCGAGGTCCACTGCATTATCAACTCAGCAAAAGCGGTAGACAAGTCAGGTGGCAGCTGGCGAGCCAGGTAAGTAAAAATGCATTGCATAACTTTGATAGGATTGTCATTGTCACACACTGCACAAGTCCCATCAAAGTGGGGGCGACTGTAGGCATTGCATTTTTGCATGTGAAACCCGATGATGAGTCTCAGTTGGAGGCACTACCTTTTTAGTTAAGGATATTGCGGGAAACGGTCGTCGGAAGGGAATCGGTATTTCGTTAGATCCTTGTTCACTTATTTAGCGTCAAGCTCACTTGTTGGACCTCCGTTTAGATCACATTTAGCCTAAAAAAACCCGCAAACTTTTTAACCTTGAACCCAAACCCTTTTAAACCAAGCCCATACACGCCTAACCCACTCACCAAGCCCACACCACATCTAGCCCACACGCCCACCACATCTAGGCCCACACGCCCATCACCCTAATTACACCCAAATTAAATTAAATATTAAATTAAATATTAATTAGATAATTTATTTGAATTAAATAAAATAATTAAATCATTTACCAATTAAATAGAACATAATATATAATCATGCCTAATTTAGATAAATCAAATATATTAACTTCCTAACTAAACAAAATCATATACTAAATTAAAAAGATGTCATCCCTAATTAAATCACTCATAACCAATTTAAAGATATTGACTTCCTAATCTAAACCAATCTTGTCTCCATCAAATCCAATCCATCCCTTATTTGACACCAAATCCATGCAAACCCTACCCTCTCACTATAAAGTAACACAAAACCAATCCTAAGGCTCTCTCACTCTCTCACGGCAGAAGAAAAATCAACACCCTAAAAAACCATACACACAGCAGCCTTCCATTACCGTGACATTGCCCTCACGCAAAGCCATTTCCAATAGCCTTCATCCTTCACACAGAATCCCACACGTCCCTCACTCAACTAGCCCTCTGTCCACGCATCAAGAACCCACTCAGCCCTCCATTACAAACACACATCCAGCTGACCAAGAAGTAACAAAAGCAACGTCAAAGCCCTAGACTTCACAGCCCTCACGCTCACGTAACCCTCGGCCAAACAGTAAACCAGATCAAGTCACCGGCCAAGACCCCAACTTCACAAACAGAACCTACGCCGAGAACCCTAAGTACCCTTCACGACCACTATAACCCACTGACCTTCTCCATGCATACGTAGTAGCCACAAACTAGCCTTGCCTCACACCATGATAACACCCTAAAGCACTCAACACCTTGCACGTAACACACTGCCACCCAAATAAACCTGAAACTGTCTCCAAACTACCTCACAAACCTGCCGCAAAAATACCCTTGCTGACCAGCCCAAAACTGCACGCATAAGCCCCAACATACTGCCCAAAAACCGCCTCACTGCACACACAAAAACTGCCGTAAAAAGCCCCACTGTAGTGACCAGTTTTGATCCATAAGTACCCCCCAAAGCAGTCCCCAAACTGCTTAAAACAGTCCCAATAACCTCACATAAAAAACTACCCAAAACGGTCCAGAACATACCCCCGAAACAGCAGCCCCAGACCCTTTAGAAACCGCCAAAACAGTAGCCTTAACACACCTGAATTTGTGAACAGAAAATACAAAGAAAATAGCAGCAAAACAGAGTTAAAACAGCAAGCAAAACAGCAAAACAGTGAGCTAAGACGCTAAACCAGTGAACCGGAAGAGTTGCGGAGCGATAACCCTTCCGACGGCCGTGAAACGCCAGTCTGAAAGTCGACATAAAAGGTTAGACCTGAGGGTATTTTTCACACTTGTTTTCAGTTGTATTTTTTTTATTTATTGAGTTTCGTTTGCATGATTATTTTTTAGCCAAACATGTTGTGGCCCTTGAATAGATAGAAAGTGCATGAATTGTGAAATATTGCATGTTGTGGCCTTGGAATAAAATGAAAGATGTGTCAACTCTCGCGGTATATCGGATGGAAACCCGGACATAAATTTCATAGCCGATTCCGAATGGACGGTAGTATGATCTGTACTCGGGATACAACCCACGTACCGCTTCAGTAAACGGCACCTTCTTTTGTTTTATGTTACTTTGATTTATTTATTATTCGTTATTTAAATTCCGCATGTTACTTGTTTATGCATGATGCGATCGAGCGCATGGGCTTAGAAATTCGAATTAAAGGTCCCATATTTGGAGGGGTTAAAACCCTTTACCACGATGCTTCGCCGCATCGGTTAATGTGTGTCCGGTTGAATGTAAGATATGTTCAATCGGGCATACTAAGTTTGATATTATTGTCTTTATTCTTTGTATGCATGATGCGATCAAGTGCATGGGCTTAGTAAGTCGGATTAAAGGTCCCCTATTTGGAGGGGTTAAAACCCTTTACCACGATGCTTTGCCGCGCCGGTTGATGTGTGTTCGGTTGAATATAAGATATGTTCAATCGGGCATACTAAGTTTGATATTATTGTCTTTATTCTTCATATGCATTATGCGATCGAGCGCATGGGCTTAGTAAGTCGGATTAAAGGTCCCCTATTCTAAGGGGTTAAAATCATTTACCACGATGCTTCGCCGCACCGGTTGATGTGTGTTCGGTTGAATATAAGATATGTTCAATCGGGCATACTAAGTTTGATATTATTGTCTTTATTCTTCGTATGCATGATGCGATCGAGCGCATGGGCTTAGTAAGTCGGATTAAAGGTCCCCTATTTGGAGGGGTTAAAACCCTTTACCACGATGCTTTGCCGCGCCGGTTGATGTGTGTTCGGTTGAATATAAGATATGTTCAATCGGGCATACTAAGTTTTATATTATTCTCTTTATTCTTCATATGCATTATGCGATCGAGCGCATGGGCTTAGTAAGTCGGATTAAAGGTCCTCTATTCTGAGGGGTTAAAATCCTTTACCACGATGCTTCGCCGCGCCGGTTGATGTATATTCGGTTGAATGTAAGATGTGTTCAATCGGGTATATGAAGTTCCATACAGTTATCTTTATCTTTGTATGCATTGTAATGAAAAGTGCATGGGCTTATTGTGTTGGACTAAAAAGGTTCTCCATTTGGGGGAAGAAAAGCCTAAAAAGCTACATTTACCACGATATTTGTTGCGTCTTTCATCTATTGATTGCATCTTCTATCCTTGTCTTAGCTTGATTTATTATCATTTGTGTATCCATGTCGTGATAGCATTTGAGTCTTATTTCTTGTGGTATATCGGATGGAAACCCAGACATAAATTCCGTAGCCGATTCCGAATGGACGGTAGTGCAGTCTGTACTTGGGATACAATTCCACGTACCACTTGGAAAAGTGCTCACATGTGTGTTTGTGTCCATATTAGTTATCTTCTTTTGCACCACGTCATAGCATGCTTACTTTAATGCCTAATTGCATCCTTAAGTGTCTTTTTGCATTATGTACTTAGTTGACTCCTTTATTTACACATGGACATGTAATGGCTATTTGTTTATGCTTCCGCACGTATAAGTATGATATGTCTATGAAATCACATGTTCGCCATTATTTGATTCGCTTTTATGTGTGCTTGCGTGGTTAGTGTGTGCTTGTGTTTCCATGAATACAATATGCCAATGAAGTTGTATGTTCGTTGCTACTTTGACGTACTTTCAAGCATGCAATCTTAGATGTGAGATATATGCAAATTTAGGTGTAAGTTTTATTTTTGCGCATATGAATTTAGAAGCATGATACTCTTGGAAATAAGTGTTACTTAAGCTTGATTAAATTATTACACAAATCCTTTCATTACAAGTGACATAAGTAAGGGACCATTCCGAACCCAACGGGTTTGAGGTCTTCCCTTGCGAGGGGTGAGTGCGGCCTTAAATCTCATTTTCCCGGTTCACACTGGGTGGCGATTCCATTATTCTCCGGTTTAGTCCTCTGTGGCTACTTCGTACTCCCGACTAGGCCGCGAGCCTAGAACAGCATACGTCGTCCAGTTTCTGTGTCCCACACCTTATTTATACTAGGGGCTGAGTAAATAATAATTTAATGCTAAAAAAATCAAAACCTTAGCGAATTCTCTAGATTAGTCTTTAGGTACTATTCATCCAAATTTGTGCGCTGCGTTTTTGAACCTGTTCAGTTCTAAATTTAGGAAATCGTTCAATATAAAAGTTGTGGGTATCTGTATTAGCTTTCCGACGATATAAAATTCATATGAAAACGTTACAGCCCAAATACAAATGATGTTCGGAGTAGTACAGAAGATGAATTCGTATCGGAACTATAAAGGATTTACCAAATGTCCGCCAAGCAATTTCACAAGCACGTACATTCTTGAACATGATTTATATCATGTATCATGCCATCTATAACATAGTAGCCATTGGGATTACCGGGACATTACATTATCTCCCCCCTTAAATAGGTTTCATCATCGAATTCCTTTTTAGATTTAACTCTCAGGTCTGTCTTGGTTTACGGACATATGTGTCTCTACTACTCCCATCCTCCTTAATTTCCTTTCTGCTCTTCTGCTCAAGGAATCAGTACTATGACTTCTGGGAATCTCTTATCATGGTACACTTTATTCGTTTCTTGTAGTTGAAAGCTTTAACTTTAGGAGTCCCTAAATTTGAGTCTCTTTACTCTTCATCCTAATATTAGTTCGGTTAGTTCCATATATAACAAAATTCACCATGAAGTCTTTATTCTAGCTAAGGAAATGCAACCCACACCATTTTATTTTTCAATCCTTGCAAACCTTTACCATAACATACTATTTGCTGAATTAGGTTTATCTTTTACTAAAACTGTTTATTCCTCAACCTATAGCTCCTATAACACTTACCATCTAGACACTGTCTTATTATAACTTATATATGATTCATGCTAGTTTGATGTCATCCCATATTTCTTTCATTTCTTTATTCTTCTTCGATCTCTTCTAATACCAGTCAAGTCTAATGATCTTAGTTTCCTCGTGTTTAATGCACACTTTAAAGTTCTTCATCTTCTCCTTATGATATGGACCTTTTAATGCTCTCTACATCGTTATTTGTGTTCGGTAGTATGTTGCGGTTGTCCACTACTTTTTGAATTTATTGCGCAAACTTCGGTATTAGTCATGAACCTTGATTATAGGAAAATTACTACAATACTAACTCCCTCAGAAAACTGTATTGCTTAAAATGCGTTACTTGCAATAATGTTTGTAAGTAATGTTTTACTACACATAACTTCCTCACATATCTTGCCTTGTCTTCTGATTTCTGATACTTTCGAGCCTCCAAAAACATACTAATATTTCCTGTGGTTAGGCTTTTTCATATCCTGCTACAATTCTGAATGTAAGTGTATAGAAGAATGATCTTGCTAGACATTTCCTTAACTCCACATGGTCCATCTAATCCTAGCATTCTTCTTCTTATTTTATCTATTTGACTCTTGCTTTCTCCTTGCTAAATCTCAATTACTATCAGTTTCAACCTTCATGTTCTCGTATCTCCATCTATCTCTAGGCTTGGGACCTCATAGTTTATGATTAATCTTTTTATATACTCTAAGTTTATCATCACCGTTTTCGATATCTCTTAACTCCAGAATATTAATTCTTGACATATCTCTGACGGTCTCCTTCTGGTTGGTTTAAAACTTAACGAGATACATTGTTGTTATATGCATTATATGTATACTAGTACGGAATAGGTAATCAAAGTAAACTATGTGTCCTTACTGTTGACATCGATGATGACAATTCGATTTTTTTTTAACGCCTATACTCAATTTCCTTGGTTCTTTTATATCATGTTTTCCATAATTTATTTCAGGTCGTACTGTGCCTTGTTCCTAACTAGGTTCATTGCGTGGAAAACTTATGGGTTATGCTCGTTACCTTCCTTTCATTTCCCTTTTAATAGGATCCAGTCTTATTCCCATATTGAGAAACCTTGTTGTTACACTTTTGTTATTTCCTATCTAGTATTCTTTCCTATCATCGTCTTACCTTAACAGTTCCACCTCCAAACCTTTTACTTAAAGTCATTTTTATCTACTTTTATGTTCTAATCTATACTTGGAACTTATGTGATCTATATCTTTATCTTCTAATCCGAAGAATATTACCTTTTAAATGTCTATTTCCTTACTTTATAGGATATCATACTACACCACAAGTTCACTTGCTTCTGGGAATAACAGTGGGACGTATATCGAGGTCCATCATTGCAGCTATTGTTTAATGAGGGTTGGGAGGGTGGGGTTAATCCTTAAGTCTTTTCGGTTGTGGTGGCCTCACTAGCTATGCATGCTGCTCGTGCACATGTTACTGGTTTATAATCATAGGATGTCCTTGTTTACATAACTGATATTGGGCTCCCACACTAAGGGTACTACTACTAGGAACTATTTGAGTTACCTCCTTCAAATTTGCTCCTAATTATTTTTCGTCTATTGATCACACTATCTTTTACTGGGAACCTTCTAAGGCTCATGCTCTCTCAAAATCCTACTTACTCCATTTGTTTTTCTTCCTTTCAAAGTTTTACTCTGTTACATCGATTTCTTCCTTATCTCAATTCTTTAAACCTCTTAAATCATTACTTTTCTGAAAACTTCATTTTTTTTTTCAACAGATCATGTTGTGACTACTGAAATTTTTGGTTTGGGTGTTGTTATCTTACTAATTTGTTCCTCTCTAGTATGGTGGGAAGTTCTGTATAAGTCGTGTATCTTACCTCTGAGGTCGTTATCTACATTGATCACTTTGGTTCCTTGCTCTTCCGAGCCTTTACTTCCTTGACGGCTTTCAGTTCTATGATAGGGAAGGTTATCACTTCTAGATTTAGCTTGGCTCATTGGTAATTCAAACTACTTCATCTCTTACGGAATATCATTATCTTATTATCCTTATCTAGGTTCTGTTGAACTTCGTGGTTCAGTTGTCTTGCTGCCTCATAATTTATCTGTCCTTTTAAGTATTCTCCTTTACTTGTTCAAATATTTACTAGGTTCTAAATTGAGGGGGTGACTATATGCATTTCGTAGAGATCTGTGAATATTCATGACTGTTATTTGTCTAATTTCAGTAATGGTCTGGTTAGGTGTCTATACACTTACTAGGGTCGGACTCCAGGAGAGAAAAATCATCGTTCATTCCTATTGGCTACTTTCTAGATCTCTGCTCTCTATTCTTGCTATAGGCTACAACTATGACATTTAACCTTACTGTTCGTATTGGTACTCTTGCTAACTTCTTACAAGGATTTCCACCAGCATTGGTCTGATCTATGGGTTCTTACTGGTATTGCAAACTTATCCATCTTGACTTGTGTCGATATCTTTCTTTTCTGACTTCCAGAATTTACTTGGATCTTTTATGGGTGATCTATATTTTAGTATCTTTCGTTCATGTCTTATGATATAGCATTATGTATATTGAGTTTTCGTACGGTGATCTTCATCTATGCTGGTGAAGGTTGGGGTAAGCATTCACATCTCAACGGATGTTGATATCCTTGTTCTGGCATTCTATGTCCTGGTAGAGTCTATTACTCATATAAAATAGGCATGAGATAGATTCCGTCAGGACAGTTTTCTTAAATGATATCACTGAGAGGTTAAAATCTGGGTAGGTCGGACCCTTTTATATATCGGACTCCTTGGTTAAGGCAACTAATCATTTTTTCCTTACAATGTTCATTCACTTTATCTCTTACGAGTCTGGATTTGGGTGTCTAGAATCCCCACATCCTTGTGGCACCTCATGTCTATTGCAAACTTTCACAACTAAATCAGACTTCTTACTTCTTTTATCTATCTAATTATCCTTCAATATTCGGGAAACTTGCTATCTATACGAGATACTCAAAGACTATAAGATCCACTTGGAAGAATTTTCTAAGGAGGGGAATAACTTTACTTGAGTATACCTGACATTTCATTCTTGCTCAGGCTTATTATACTCCCCTTATTTCTATAATATCTGGCACTTTCTTTATTTATCTGATTTTGTATCTCTATCCCTTATTATCTCTGGTTACTTTAAGCATATGTACATCATTTCTTATTTTTATTGTAGCTTTCGTTTCCCACTCTCTTAAGTGAATATTCTCAGAACCTTACTACTTATTCTCATAGCTTGTCTTGAACTTCCGATAATAAACCAGGATAACTACAGAAGGATTCTCAACTTGGACAAAGAGTATGGTTATTTTCACAAGGAAGAATATTTAAATAGATTACGAATTTCGTACTAACTTGTCAATATAACTTGATGACGTACTCGAGGATCGAATACTGGAGAGGTAGTGCCTCGTATACTAGTACTTCAGGCATACTACGTACAAGACCCAAACACTCTACCCACAACAGTCACTGACACCATAGACCATGCTCTGATACAATCTTTATAACATCCCCCTCCTCGGAGGTGCTACCGGCAGGGAATAGGCTATCATATCCCCCTGAGCCTCTGACTATCTGACTATGATCAATACTACTGATCTCATCTCAAACGTAAACTCATACAAATGGACCATTGCCCAACTTAATATCATGAAGTGAAAACTAATACGTATAACTTATGTACTCAATAATATTACACTTTACAATTCTATACATAGACATTTTTAACCCAATTGTAAGACTTCGTATTACTAATGTCTGACATGCGACTTTACTTTAACTCTGACTGAGCTGAACCTCTGTACTTGACTTGGCGGACTCAAACACCATAGTGACTGTCATCAATATCCATCCTTTCAAGCTCATCCTCCGGGTAACCTGCAAAACAAAAACACTGGGAGTGGGGGGTTAGATCGTTTGAACGACCTAGTGAGTGGACAGTTTTAAAATGGAAACTTAAAAAAATCTTTGTTCTGAAATCAAAACCATCTTATGAAAACTGATTTCCTCTGAAAATATTTTCTTGTCTGAAAACAAATTTCTTTTCTGGAAATCTCTTTTGGAAATTCATTTTATTTGTAAAAACTCTGAATTTCTCACAAAATAGATTTTCTTGAAAACTCTTTCATAAAATTATCTTTTCGAAAATTATATTTCTGAAAAATCTTATCTCTGAAAATCTGTCTCTAAAAAACCTGACGTATGAGAGCGTTACATCTCGTTGTCCCCCCATATGCCTAAACTGAAAACTATATCTCTGAAAATCCTGACGTATGAGGGCGTTACGTCTCGCCGTCCCCCCATACGCCTAAACTAGTGGTCTTGGGGCGTTACCTCTTGTCGTCCCCCAAGCCACTGAACTCGAGCAAGATGTGTGGATTAATGTTATCATCTCGACTCTGAATCTAGGGTCTAGGGGAGTTACGCCTCGCCGTCCCCCTAGACCTGAATCTAAGATCTAGGGGCATCTCTCATCCCTAGTCCTGAACTATGTGTGCACACGTTCTGAATCCGTCAATTCTAATATATGTACCAAGTTACAACTGAGATGGGTTTTTCCCTCATGCCTCCAAAAATCATAAAAGTCATGCTTTAAAAATCATCACTTTCAAAAACATTTCTCAATCATAAAATATCTGTAAATCATTTAAGCTAACGCCTTATGTGCTGAAAAGTAATTTTTAAATCAAAAACAAATAAGCAGAAATCAATTTGAGAAAATGGTCCACTCATAAATTTTAGGATCTGACTGGTACTTATTCGTTTCGTCGATGAATATTGCGGTTCATGCGATTATCTATAATCGAGAAACTCAATTAGAATATGAGGTGTGAAACATGCTTCGAATTAGACTAAGCTTCTCAATTCAACTAATCTATAAACACTACATGATGTATTTGTTAGGGTTAGTGCTCAGAGTGCCAATCCGGATCGTATTTATGTCCGATTCATAAATACAAACAATTCTTTTTTCCATAATGTTACTTATTTAATGGTAGCACCTCTTGTCTTTTATACACATATTCGATCTAATTGTGATTAGATATCTAATTATGATTAGATTGAAACTAAATCTGATTTAGTGATACGTGTATATTAGACAAAGACCCTAGGATTTACAACGTAGTGCGCAGTTATAACACAGTTTGTAATTGACATTGGGAAGCGTCACTATAAGTAGTATATCCTTAAATAAAGTTCCTGGTCAAGATTTACTAACACGGATCGATTAGTAAAATTCATTGAGACCAGTACATGTCGTATATCATGACTTGGTCCGATGGTTTATCCCAATGAACCATGAGTCTCGGGAGACTCGTATAGACATGTAGCTGTTTATTTGATAAACATTGAACGACTCACTGAAGATTTCCTAATAGATGGTACACCAACGTCAATAGGAATCTTCTCGAGTTGAGCGAGCATAGTGGTCCTTCGACTTGAGATACCACAGTGGATTTATGAGTTATCCTCCACACTTTGATGGCAGTCACGTCACCGATCTATCTAGATCAGACCTCCCCATGTTCATTGGGTGTGGACTGATGCTCATGATATCCTGTGCGTATCAATATAGATTTTGTCAGTCTTGTGTATATGGCATAGGCATCCTACACGTGTTTATGATCTAGTAAATCCATGGCCGTGGTATAACTCTGGAAATCAGTTCCGAGTGTTATTTAGAGATCGTAAATTTGAAAGTCGACTATATTATACCGAAAGGTTTTGACGTTCTTATCTATATCCCAGGTATAATATGGATAGCCTGTGACGGAGGGATTATACGTATGCAATGACCTCGACTTACATAGTTTAGCGAGATTATCTGTGGTCGTCATAATTCATGAGTGGGTGAATTATGGACACGAAATTGGATTTCGTGACGGATAAACCTAAACTTAAAGAGTCTCACAATATGAAGTGTACTCGTTGAGCACTTGGACAATGCTTTATGAATAATATAAATTATTCATAATACTTCGTCGGATTAAATGAGTTAATTCGAATCATTTAATCGGTTAAACGAAAACACATGCTTTAGGGGATTTTGGTCAATCGTAATTATTATGTATTTATATTTGATACATAATTCGATTAGATACACATTAATTAATTATCAAATGAGATTTTGACACATGCCATAAATATATGTATTTGTTATTTAATGTAAATAAAAATACATATATAATAACTATTATATTAATTAATTATTTAGATATTTAAATGTTAAATATTTAAATAATTAAATGATAACCGTTTTTCATAATAGTTGTGATAAATGTTTAATTATAATTGGTTACATGTGGCATGATTTAATTAAACTTTAGGTGTGCAAATTTGATTTGTTAACATAAAATTTAGTATAATTTAATTGGATTAAATTTTTGAAATTGACCAAAATGCCCTTGGAAGTCGGCAACTTCATTTTTTTAAAAGAAAAATTTTTCTTTTTTTGCTTCTAATGGAAGCTTGGCCGAATACTCCTCATCCTAAAAGCTCTCAAATTATTTCTTGATGATTCAAGATAGAGAATGAAGAAAATCAAGAAAAAAAAAGCTAAGGAATTGAGAGGATTAAAGTTAATTCTACAAATCCCTAAGCTTAGAAATTATGTTTCTTATTTCTTGATGATCTAGTGAGATCTTAGGGTTTCTTCTTTTCTATAAATTTGGGTTTTTTGGTTTGGAGGATGAATTGGAAGGTTTTTGAGCTTGTGTGAAGTTGATTTGGTTGATATTATTGTAATATTGGTCTAATTTAATCATTTGATGATATGTTACCATTCTAGAGTGTTATGACCACTCTTGTAATGCCTAGAATTTTTCTTGGGTGGTTCATTTGTGGTGACTTGAATTGGTGTTGTGATTAATTAGATTAATGTTGAAAAAGTTGGATTAAAGCATGAAAAAATTGATAATTTTTGTTGCAAAATCAGATCTGGAAAAACTGGATTGTTTGTTATGAAAATGATGTCATTTGAATGTATTGGATGTGTTTTGGGTGTTGAAACAATTTCCGGAAATTACTTCGGAGTTGAAATAAGCGAAAAACGGCGTTACCGGGTGCCTTTTGAGTCAACCAGGTGACGACTGCCCAAATAGTGAATTTGTCACTATTCGGGCAGCCCATGAACTGCCCTAATACTATTGGAGCTGACCTGGGTAGCCCTCATGTGTATTGGGTAGTCGGTTCGGTCAAAAACATGTTTTATACCATTTTACGGAAAAACATTTTCGTAAAAGTTTCGCGATGTTTCTTAACCATTTATGTCGTTATTTGATATCGAATAAATATTTTTAGGTGAAATATGAATGAATTATTCATATTGGATATTGAATAATTCATTCGGTAATTTAAAAAAATTTATAATTACGATTTCGCCCGAACAGCGCTTCTGCCGCGCCCTTTGTCCAAAACCCCAACAAAAATGGTATCAGAGCAGGTCTGATCCTTCATCCATTACATTAATCATGCTTGATATATGATATATAATTCAATTTTTATGTTTGCACATGCACGTAATCTATATATTTCTTGACTTTTCGGTTCTACGCTAACGGGAAACGTAATGAAAATTTAATAGTTATGTTTAGTTATGTTTTCTAAAGGTAGAATTGAATTGTTTAGAAAATGATCTAGATTAAAATTATGTATATGATGTAGAACAGTGCTTCCTTGAGGAATATCCCCGTTTAAATAAGGTTGTAAAGTAACGTGTATTGGATGCATGTTTCTTGGTTCGTCTTGTCAATACGGTTTATGGGTATCTTTCTATGGCTGCATTCGATATCGTGCCAAAGCAGTGATGGTGTAGTTGATAGAATTTTATCCATGCTGGATGTATATTTGATACTAGACAAATTCAAGTGAAAGTGGAAATCCTGAACGTGCCAAAGCTGTCAGGACTACATCGGTAGCTTGAGTTTGTCATGGCAAGTGAAACCTTGATACGCCTCATTGTGAACGTGCCAAAGCTGTCATAACGAGAAACGGTCAGGACCAAAATCAGGAGTCACAGTGAGTGTGATTGACAATGAATTGTCTACCTAATGAATATACGTAGGCGAGATCGTGCCAAAGCTGTGAGTCGAAATATATTCATGGGATCCTACTCTCACAATGGAATTCGATTTAATTATTGAATTATCGTTCTCCATTGGGGATTACGGTATTACGTAAAGTAGTGGGAGATACTGCTGGGTTAAAAATTCATAACTAAGGCAGTGCGTAATTTTATGGAAATTACTGCTTATGTTTTCCTTTATTCTATATTGTTAATAGATTTATACTTCTAATCCATTGCATGCATATTATTTGAATATGTTTTCTGACTTCTCTTATGGTTGAGAATTTCTAGAATAGGTTCTAGAATGTTAGTGGACTTAGATATTGTTAGATTAGTTAAAACCATCGGGAACTGTTGTTCCGATTTTCTTGAAAATCAAGATGGTTAGTGACTTAGTTACTAAGTCACGATAGGTAATCTAAATAGATACCTGTTTCAGGATATAATTGTCTAGAGAGAATAGTTTCTTGTGCGGTAAGAATTGACGTGAATTAGTTCATGTCTCGGAATTTTTGACTGGCATTAAGAAAACTCCATTAGGTATTTTATTTATCTTATAATGACGTTTCTTGGCTTTAGTGACTTTTAGAAGTCACGTGTTTGACACAGTTTGCTAATCAATTATTTGCAATAGTTGTGAATAATTGAAGGCAAATTATAAAGTTAAAGAAATGAGATGTGTATAGTTGTGTATAGAGAATATCGATTCTCACAATACGACAACTGTAGGTATTGGATACCGGATCTCCCTTCTAGTTATTTAAAATAATGTTTAATGATTGTTTTGATATTTGATATCAGAACTTGTGACTATAGGATAATTACTTGTTCTTAATAAACAATTGTTACATATTTTAATATGACTAGTAGTGTCATTGATGAAGATATAAACATTAAGAAAAATATTCGGTTAACTAAATAACTTAGAACAGTATTTTATGAGATTTTATCACATAAGTATTAGATGCTTATTCCATATGGTAAAGGATGGTCTGATAGAATATCACCTCACATATCCTTATCCATTTAATGAATATTGTATTTAAGAATGTGATTAAATCTCATTTAACCAATGATCATCATTGGACCACATATTTATTAAACTAATACATTGGATGTATGTAGTTTAATGAATTAGAAATTGCCTTGGATAGTTTTATTTACTTCGTAACTTAGTTAATGAATTTTCATGACTTAGTTAGATGTTTCTAAAAGAATATATATTGAACGTCTTGAATGGTTCGAGAACTTTCAATATGTTTCTGATGAAACACGAATAGAATATTTTGAATGGTTCAAAGATATTCTATGTGAAGTGTTGAAAATTATATCTTTAAAATTCATTATGAGTCTTTGAACTGTTCAACGATGTTTGATATGATCAAATATATGAATTTATGGCAATTAGTTCTAAAGTTATTTGATGAATGTGATTCTTACTCAATATTATTCTTCTACGATTCCATCGTGATGGAATTGGTCAGTGGGAGAAATCAAGTCTTATATGATTTGATTCGTTTGATATTGAGTGTTACCGAATTAGTTTCAATACTCTTGGGGTTATGCTCCAGTTACACTAATTCATCCTTTTAATTATTGTTCCATTAGTTTCTACAGTTATATATATATATAATATGTATAATTAGAAAATTCGAATCTTGAAAAGTTTGAGATTTGAATCTTTCTTTTATATAATGGTTATATAATTGAAAAGTACTTGCGCCTCGGAGGTACAAATAAAAGTTTATCATTTATTCTATTTTATAGAATATTGTATTCTATTTGATAGAATATTTTTTCTACGATCCCGAGTAATATAATTGTTTTATTACTTGGTGTGTAATATCAGATGTTGACGATTGTAGAAAAGACTTGACTTATTGAAGTCAAATGTGAGAGTGATAAACTATAATGGAACTGTATAATTAATTAGATGAAATGACCCTATGATATCTTCCGTATAAGTTTAATAGGATGTCAGAATCATTTACAAAGTATTTGATACTTATTGGTTCTGTTGTTTTCTTATCGAAGAAAATTATCCTAAAACTTATAGTGGGAGCGATATTTGATATCGATTTCGATAGTTAGCATTGAACCATAGATCTAAAATTGTTTGTAGCTTACTACGATCAAGTTTTGAACTCGATTAAGCTTTCGTTATGAATTGTTCATAAAATGTGCAAATTATTTGCGCAGCAAAAGCAAAGTGAGCTTGATAAAGGTTTTACCTTTACAGTATGACAGTGAGAAAGGTTTTACTCAATGATCTATTATAAATTCTGAGAAAACTTGACTCTAGTCGCATTGATTGAACAATTAAGGATCTGTTGGTCAATGTTGATATTAAATTATATTTTGGCTAAAGAATGCAAAATGGCGTTCCTGAATGTTTTCTTCGAATGAGAAATCTGTTGTGGTTTCTTTGTTTGAAGAGTTCATTCTAGAATGGCCATAGAGTTTGTATTCTACTCAGATCACAATTTGATATACTAGCTTATAGAGCCTATTGTAGACTCAGATAAGTTTTTCGGAAATCCGTGTTCTCTAATTTTAATACAGTCAGATTGTCTGATTTTATCAAAGCATAGAGAATACATATTTGATAGTAGGGTCAGTGAGAGCGTACAAATTTCTTTCTAGTATTGTATATCTATCATTATTAATGTAATAATGAAATATTTGTAAGGTAAAAGGTTTACCTAAGTCTTTTTTTCTCTGTGAAAGCAGTGGGAGCAGTCTCTGATATATTTGATATGAAGTTTTATATATGATATAAAACTAAGAGACTTGTGAGATACTCTCATTAGTCGTGCATTATATATGATCTAATAAAGGACATAGCAAGACTATCTGTATGACAGTTAGTATAACTGTTTGACAGTTACTGTGTCTCTTGTATATAGTATTTATCTTTCGTAAATGATGATTCCTTTTTCGAAAGAGAAATTGATTAGAATGTCTAGTCAATTTGATGCATCATTTGATGATGGCATAATAAATATTGTATTATGTGCGATTAAAGATATCAATTTAATTGTAATTGTTACGAGTTATTTTGATATGTTGTATACCATAAGATGGATCTTGAAACATGTTCTTTGTGATCTTTGAGATATTAAGAACGAGTTTCTAATTCATGGAGAATATAATCCGCAACTATTAGGGTCAAATTAGTTTTGAGTCTAATTATGACCTTAGATGGTCTACGTCATATAAAGTCAGAAAAGATGTAGTGGGAGTGTCACCATTGATTCTACTGTATTAGTGGAATTCGTTGCAACTTATGAAGTAATGACTTATGAAGTTGCATAGTGACCTTATAGATTAGAAGTATTGATATTAGTGTTGTGCTTGCGGTTTTCTCATAGTGTTTTGGATTTGATCTTTAAATACATAGACAACTCAGTAGCTGTAGCACAATATTAATGTCGCATCTGAGTCATATTGATGTAGAATTTGGGTTCTACAAAATATGAATGATGTTGGCTAAGGAAAACGATTGGGTTTGTTAGACAGACTAAATCTGTTAAAACGGGCTTACTTGTTGTTGCCTACCTCTTCAGTGCTAGGTGAGCTCTTGATGGCCATGAGTATGTGATACATATTGAAATGTGTATATGATACTATGGATTGGTACTAGAGCAAGTGGGAGAAATTGTTAGGCTTAGTGCTCAGAGTGCCAATCCGGATCGTATTTATGTTCGATTCATAAATACAAACAATTTCTTTTTCCATAATATTACTTATTTAATGGTAGCACCTCTTGTCTTTTATACACATATTCGATCTAATTGCGAATAGATATCTAATTATGATTAGATTGAAACTAAATCTGATTTAGTGATACGTGTATATTAGACAAAGACCCTAGGATTTACAACATAGTGCGCAGTTACAACGCAGTTTATAATTGACTTTAGGAAGCGACACTATAAGTTGTATATCTTTAAATAAAGTTCCTGGTCAATATTTACTAACACGGGTCGATTAGTAAAATCCGCTGAGACCAGTACATGTCGTATATCGTGACTTGGTCCGATGGTTTATCTCAATGAACCATGAGTCTCGGGAGACTCGTATAGACATGTAGGTGTTTATTTGATAAACACTGAACGACTCACTGAAGATTTCCTAATAGATGGTACACCAACATCAATAGGAATCTGTTGGACAATTATGACCCATAGCATCAGTATTTGTAAAGAACATGGTGTTCTTGTACAAATTAACTATGTGATAAAGGAAATTGCTTTTTTATCATTTTGTAATTGGATTACTTGGATATATAAATGATAAAGGTCCATATGATTAGTACCGGATTAATAAGGTATGAGACAATATTAATTCACGAAAGGTTTAATCATTAAATATCTCTAGTCGTAGTATTATTGAGACTGGACATCGATAATGCGGAATAGACTAGTATTACACTTGTGCACGTTATGGAAGCTTAACGGCATAGTTCTCATATATTTAAGTATTGGATACTTATGCAAGTGTGATAGGAGGTTCTGTTAGCCATTAGATCGGGAACATCTTCACTCTGGATAGACCCATCGGAATCACATTGGTAGTATGACTATATGTCTATAGGAATCCGAATCAGGGTAGGTGTATGTGGTCTTAACCTGAGACTTGCATCGCTAATACTTGCGACAATCAGTATACTTTGGTTTTGGTCGTCCGGAGCTTTAACAGGTTCTGTGTACGCCTCTTCTGGGTATACTAAGAATCATAGTGTATTGGGTGTGTGTTGGACAGTTATGACTCATAGCATCACTATTTGTACAGAACATGGTGTTGTTGTACAAATTAACTATGTGACAAAGGAAATTGCTCTTCTATCATTTGTAATTAGATTATCAAGATGTATAAATGATAGAAGGTCCATATGATTAGTTCCGGATTGATAAGATATGAGACAGTGTCAATCCATGAAGGTTTAATCATTAAATATCCCTAGTCGTAGTATTATCGAGATTAGACATCGATAATGTGGAATATACTAGTATTACACTTGTGCGTGTTGTGGGAGCATAACGACATAGTTCTCATATATTTGGGTATAGGATACTCATGCAAGTGTAGTAGGAGGTTGTATTTTACCGATGATATGGAAAACAGCTTCGCTCTGGATAGACCCATCGGAATTCCATTGGTAGTATGACTATGTGTCTATGGAAGTCCGAATCAGGGTAGGTGTATTTGGTCTTAACCTGAGACTTGCACCGCTAATACTTGCGACAATCAATATACTTTGGTTTTGGTCGTCCAGGGCTTTAACAGGTTCTGCGTACGCCTCTTCTGGGTATATTGAGAATCGTAGTGTATTGGGTGTGATGTCGAGATGGAAGTATCACTTTAGTCATAGTGGAGATGATGATCACGTAGGATACGGAACTGCCTCTCTTAAGTACTGAAGTCATCGGGAAAATATGACTAGGTCATGATTATCCGATTATAGAGACTAGTTACCAAAGATCTGATATGTGCTTCGTACGGGGCAGACACATTTCCAGCCCCAGGCCTTGCACGTGACATCCGATGCTGGATCGAAATACGCAATACTACGCCTGATATAGATCACATATTCCAATAAGAATATTTCTGGAGAATTGGGTAGGCATGATGCTTTGCTAGAAGCCAACCATGTCTTGTAAATCAGTAAAAATATAGTACTAGGTACTTACGTGTTCGGATAGTCTAACGATCGGATTTACTGCCAACATATCCGGGGATCTCATGGGTCGCTTCCCGAAGATTCACCGATGACGTATGACTCGCACTTTATTAATCTGGGATAAATTAAATGAGAGAGAATTAATCTGGGATTTATTAAGGAGGTATTTTATCTGGGATAAAATATTAATTAAAGAGAGAGAACGATTAATTTGGAATTAATCGATAAAATAATATATTCGATATATTATACGAAATTGGATTTCGACGCGGAATTAAAATTAGATTTTAATTCGGGCGAACGAGTTAATTTAGAATTAATTCGTTAGCGACGTGAATAGTAATTTTGCTAGGCAAAGTTATTTAATTAAATTAGATTTAATTACGTCGCAACGGAAAATTCGTTAATTTGGAATTAGCGAACCCGAGCCCGTGAGTGTTTGCGGGCGCACTCGCATTGTGAATTAAAGTGCGGCCCAAGCGTCACATCATTAGTCATTCTTGTGATATAAGTCACATCACTTTGAGTGATGAGATGCTTGTCACTATTCATGATTGATGTAAGTGGTTGGAAAGTTTAAAAGGGCTTTTGATGGCTTGATTGACATATACCATTATTTTAATATTTGGTATTTGACTTTTCAATTTGTGTATTAGATATACAAAACCAAAAACACATTGAACTCTCTCTCTCCCCTCACAAGAATCGGCCAAGGGCCATTTTCTTCTTTATCACTCTCCCTTGGCCGAATGGCCAACTTCTTTCTCTACCATTTGGCTTGGCCGAATGGATCAAGAACAAAGAAGAGATTTTGTAGCAAAATCTCCATGGTTCTAGCACACAAAGGGTCATCCTAAGGTGATAGGGAACTAATTTCATGAGCATGGAATCAACATTTGAGGCTTGGAGCTTGAAGACTTCCATAGAGGACAAATGGATGACATGGCCGAATGCATCAACCTTGGAGGAAAAAGTTTTTGTTCTTCGATGCATCCAATCCGATCAATGTAAGTATGATTTTGCCATACTTCTTGATTTATTCACATGATTTTCATTGCTTGTTTGATCATTGGGACCTTAGAGAAACCCAACAATGGTATCAGAGCCTAATTGAGCATGAAAATGATTTAGGGTTAAAATTGGGTAAAATCAATTTGAGCATGATTTGATGAAATTGTTTGATTGAGTATGCTTGAATGATGTTTAATTGAAGTTGGATATGATCAATTTCATGAAAATTGATTTGGAACAATATCCCCCAAATTGGGTTGGCTTGGCCGAATACCATTGATACCCTAATCTCATGGTAATTTTTGTTTTTTGATTCATTGGATGAGTTTGAAAGACTTTGGGAATGTTAATTTAAATTCAATTGGATTGAAATTGGAATTGGACAAAAATCCCTACCATTGTCGTGAGTTAAGAAGCATGAAATGGGTTTGATTTTTGATTCAAATGTGTTGGACATGTGTTGATGATAATAAGCATGATTAATTATGTAAATTGATGTTTTGGAAATGTTAATTTAGTTAATTAATTATGACATACACTTTAAGTTAATTTAATTATGAAATTTGGAATTTTGGAATTAAATTAATTGGGTTTATTTTGGAATTAGGCCTTAAAAGTTGTAATTGGGCTTAATGGGCTTGGTTGTACCAAGACTGGGTTTAGGCTAAATTGGTTGGATCTAATTGGGGCCAAAACCATTTCCATAAAGTCCAATTATGACTTAAATGGACCTTTAATATTAATTGGGCCTAATTGGCCTAAATTGGTTTCTTGGCAAATAAGGGTGATTCCTTAAATGGGCTTTGGTATTTGGGTTTGACCCATATTGACCAAAAGTCCATGCCTTAGAAATTAATTAAAAGCCCATTGGACTTTAAATTAAATTGACATTGGATGTTAATCGGGCTTTGAGACCCGTAGCGATTAGATTTGGAATCTAAGTCGTAAAGGTACATTAAAAAGTGTAATATTTAATTTGGAATTAAATAAATGAATTAGTATTAAATACAAATTAAATTGGATTTAATGTTGTAGTTTAATTTAATTCAAGAATTCGTACTTTGAGTACTTATTCGCAAAACGAGTTTGACTCGCGCAAAATCAAATCGTTGTTTGAACATTGGATGGTCATTAATATTCAGATTAATTAATTGGATTAGATTGATTGATAACATGCTTGTGTGAATACATGGTTGCGATGTATGAATAATGTATATCGGATGGATATTAGATGTGTGAGGATAATTTTGGAAATTGTTGTAATAAATTTAGAATTTATTAAATTGGACCTGCGTGTCCAGCCTATTACCTCCTTACTCTTTGTATTTCTCTTCTCACATATTCCCCTCAATGTAAATGAGGTTTCTTTAGAAGTGTTATGTAATAGGGTAGAGGTAATACTTGTGCTAGCGGGAGAGAGGAAAGGGAGAGATTTGTTCTATGAACAATGTTTAAGTATACATCCGCATATCATTAATATTTATTTATATGCGCCTTATTATGTGTTTAGAATGCATGTTTAAGGGTGTATGATGATGAGACCTTAACAAAGATAATTAATTGGTTGCCAATTACGCGAAAAAACCCTCAACATCATATTAAGCGTTTTTCCTTCCATTGAGTGATTCTTACTCAAGATCCAAGACTGGCATTGGTTTGTTGGCAAAGTCAAGGCCTTTGTCTGTTGAGGATGTGTTTGAATCATGAAGGCTTTGTTCCATATCGGTGTCTTGTCCAAGTTGTGATTTGTTGGCCAAAGTCAAGATCACTTCTTGTCCATCGACATTGATTACGAAGCTTTCCATGGTCAATGGGTTCCGCTTAACTGGGATCACTAAGTTTGTTGTGCCAAAGCCAAGGCTTAGTTGATTCAGAGGAAAAAGGTTAGGAAATAGATTGGATATATTGGCATATATAAGATATATGTTTCGGACTTGGATGTCCACCTACTGGATCTAGGAATTGGATGGGATCCAATTGATCTTAGAGATCTACCTAGTTAATTATCATACAATTTGTTGGCCAAAGTCAAGATTGTGTGTTATTTAACGGGATCCTAGCCCACTAGGAAACAAGGTTTCCCGAGTACTCAATAGAGGGTTAGAGGCTCGCCGAAAAATAGTGGGAGGCAAGTATTAAATTTGCAATATTCGTTTAGTTACTTGCCATACATGCTCATTCAAATTTTCGTCGTTAAATTAATATATTAGTTGGACTAATATTTAATTTCTGTTTTAATAAACAGTTTTGATTCTATTCAAATAATGTCTATGAATCTAGTTTATTAGGCAAAGTGCCTAAAATACCTTTTACTTGGTAAAAGTGTAAGTGCCACCGATCTGTTAGCCCTCGTTCATAATGACTTAAGTGGGCCCATGTCTAGCTAGGCTAGAAGTGGATATGAATATTTCGTGACCTTTACGGATGTGGCATCGCGTTATGGTTATGTGTTTCTTTTGAAACACAAATCAGAAACTTTTACAGTTTCGACACGAAGTAGACAAACAGATCGGCTGAAGTATTATACTGTCACGGTTAGACTATGGTGGAAAATACTTGAGCAATAAGTTTCTCGTATACTTGAAAGAGTATAGTATTCTTTCAATGAGGACTCCTCCCGGAACACGTCAATTTGACGGTGTGTCCGAACCGAGAAACCGAATTTTGTTGGACATGATAAGGTTAATCATGAGTCGCTCTGAGCTACTATTTCCTTCAACGGATACGCATTAAACAGTGCAAAACTTATTTTGAATAAGGTTCCATAAAAATCTGTTTGATAGGCTTTCATATTAGATATGAACAGGAAAGAAACTGGGTTTTCTCATTCCTGTAGATTTGGGATGCTAGGCATATGTTTGGATGATACCAGACTAGAACCCAAATCGGATAAGTGCCGTAGTTGTGGGTTATCCTAGGGAAACCAAAGTATAGTACTTATACAACTCACAAGAGAATAATGTAATTGTTATTCGCCATGCGGTTTTCCTAAGAGGAATACCGATATGCAGTGGTAAGTGGGAGGAAAGTAAAACTCGATGGAAATTGGAGTAATATTGTTCCAGGCATTGACTCCTTAATGGAACACAAATAGTTCATCAAGGATGTAACTATACCAATAATCTTCGAACACACAAGAACCACGTAAGTCGGAGAGAGTCAGAAAACAACCTGGGGTATAGGTTTCTGATCTCACCTCATAAAGATGTCAATCTTATTGAGGAACACGAACTGACTACGTATGAGGAAGTGATACAAGGTATCGACTCCCTTTTAATGGAAAAGTGTCATGATGTCCGAAATGGATTCCATGTATAACAACCAAATTTGGACACTAGTTGTTGTACCTTAAGGCATTGTGCCTATTGGTACTATATAAGTCTTCAAGGAAGACATACATGGAAGGCAACATTCCAACGTACTAAGCTGGGCTTGTAGCGGAAATGTATCGTTATCAACATTGTGTCGATTACGACGAAACCTTTTACTCGTTGCCATGGTTAAATCCATTTGGACAATGCTTGTTGAAGTTGCATATTTCATTTATGAAATATGGCAGCTGAATGCCAAAACCGCTTTCCTTAACGGAAACCTTTTGGAGGATGTTTACAACATCCTGACGGTTTTGTCGTACAAAACTAGCAAACAAGGTTTGCGAGTTAACTCGATCCATGGATGGATTGAAGCAAGCATTACGTTCTTGGAATTATCGTTTTGATGTAATCATAATGGTATATGATTTAATTCAAAACGAAAATGATTCTTGTGTATATAAGGAGGTTAGTGGGACCGCACTGACAATGAATGTCTTACATAATGAAGATATATCATTTCTTGGAAATGATATTCCCATAATATAATCGGTGAAAGCTTGGCTTTCATGAAAATTCTCCGTAGAATTCTTGGGAGAAACAACCTTTATTCTAGGAATAAGGATCTACTGGGATAGATCTAAAAGTTGTTAGTACTCTCCGAGAACCCGTACATTGAAATATGTACGCGACCTGGTGTCTCATATGCTTTGAGCATATGGAGTCACAATCGGGCCAATCCAAGTGATGGTCATTGGATTGATGTTAAGAACATCCTTAAGTATCTTAGATGAACTAAGGATGTTGTCTTAATCTATGGAGAATGAGAACTTGAAGTGACTGGGTTCACTGTTGCAAGTTTCCTAACCGTTAAAAACGACTATAAGTCGTAACAACGGTACTATACAGTTTGAATAACGGAACAGTGAGCTGGAAATCTTCCAAGCAAGATACTGTTACCGAATAAACAACAAAAATGGATTATTGCTGCAGCTGAGGCAGCAATAGAAGCCATTTGGGTCGATAATAAATCTAATTAGATTAGATATAGTTCTGTTAGCAGCTGAGCTAGGCTACAGCGCAGGCTAAAGAATTAATGGTCTCATCAACGATCCCGATATATACTTCGATATTCATCTGATTCGTTCGAATCATACATCGTGGCGATGTGATGATCGAATAAATCACATCAGATGATAATCATGCAAATCCGCTGACGAAAGCCTTTCCTCAGCAGAAGTATGAGCGAACCATACATAGTTCGAGTGTAGGACACTTGAGTGATTGGCTATAGGCCAAGTGGGAGATTGTTGGACAGTTATGACCCATAGCATCACTATTTGTACAGATCATGGTGTTGTTGTACAAATTAACTATGTGACAAAGGAAATTTCTCTTCTATCATTTGTAATTAGATTACCAAGATCTATAAATGATAGAAGGTCCATATGATTAGTTCCAGATTGATAAGATATGAGACAGTATCAATCCACGAAGGTTTAATCATTAAATATCCCTAGTCGTAGTATTATCGAGATTGGACATCGCTAATGCAGAATTGACTAGTATTACACTTGTGCGCGTTGTGGGAGCATAACGGCATAGTTATCATATATTTGGGTATAGGATACTCATGCAAGTGTAGTAGGAGGTTGTGTTTTACCGATGGTACGGAAAACAGCTTCGCTCCGGATAGACCCCTCGGAATTCCATTGGAAGTATGACTATGTGCCTATGGAAGTCCGAATCAAGGTAGGTGTATTTGGTCTTAACCTGAGACTTGCACCGCTAATACTTGCGACAATCAATATACTTTGGTTTTGGTCGTCCAGGGCTTTAACAGGTTCTGCGTACGCCTCTTCTGGGTATATTGAGAATCGTAGTGTATTGGGTGTGATGTCGAGATGGAAGTATCACTCCAGTCATAGTGGAGATGATGATCACGTAGGATACGGAACTGCCTCTCTTAAGTACTGCAGTCATCGGGATAATATAACTAGGTCATGATTATCTGATTATAGAGACTAGTTACCAGAGATCCGATATGTGCTTCGTACGGGGCAGACACATTTCCAGCCTCAGGCCTTGCACGTGACATCCGATGCTGGATCGAAATACGCAATACTACGTATACTACGCCTGATATAGATCACATATTCCAGTAAGAATATTTCTAGAGAATTGGGTAGGCATGATGCTTTGTTAGAAGCCAACCATGTCTTGTCAATCGGTAAAAACGTAGTACTAGATACTTACGTGTTCGGATAGTCCGACGACCAGATTTATTGCCAACATATCCGGGGATCTCATGGGTCGCTTCCCGAAGATTCACCGATGACGTATGACTCGCACTTTATTAATCTGGGATAAATTAAATGAGAGAGAAAATTAATCTGGGATTTATTAAGGAGGTATTTTATCTGGGATAAAATATTAATTAAAGAGAGAGAAAGATTAATTTGGAATTAATCGATAAAATAATATATTCGATATATTATACGAAATTGGATTTCGACGCGGAATTAAAATTAGATTTTAATTCGGGCGAACGAGTTAATTTAGAATTAATTCGTTAGCGACGTGAATAGTAATTTTGCTAGGTAAAGTTATTTAATTAAATTAGATTTAATTACGTCGCAATGAAAAATTCATTAATTTGGAATTAGCGAACCCGAGCCCGGGAGTGTTTGCGGGCGCACTCGCATTGCGAATTAAAGTGCGGCCCACAAGTCACATCAAGTGTCACATCATTAGTCATTATTGTGATATAAGTCACATCACTTTGAGTGATGAGATGTTTGTCATTATTCCTGATTGATGTAAGTGGTTGGAAATTTTAAAAGGGCTTTTGATGGCTTGATTGACATATACCATTATTTTAATATTTGGTATTTGACTTTTCAATTTGTGTATTAGATACACAAAACCAAAAACACATTGAACTCTCTCTCTCCCCTCACAAGAATCGGCCAAGGGCCATTTTCTTCTTTATCTCTCTCTCTTGGCCGAATGGCCAACTTCTTTCTCTCCCATTTGGTTTGGCCGAATGGATCAAGAACAAAGAAGAGATTTTGTGGAAAAATCTCCATGGTGCTAGCACACAAAGGGTCATCCTAAGGTGATAGGGAACCAATTTCATGAGCATGGAGTCAACATTTGAGGCTTGGAGCTTGAAGACTTCCATGGAGGACAAATGGATGACATGGCCGAATGCATCAACCTTGGAGGAAAAAGTTTTTGTTCTTCGATGCATCCAATCCGATCAATGTAAGTATGATTCCGCCATACTTCTTGATGTATTCACATGATTTTCATTGCTTGATTTGATCATTGGGACCTTAGAGAAACCCAACAGTGTGATGTCATGATGGAAGTATCACTTCAGTCATATGAAGATGATGATCACACAGGGATACAAAACTAGTACTCTTAAATGCTGCAGCTATCGGGATAGTATGACTAGGTCATGATTATCTGATTACAGAGACTGGTTGCTAGTGATCCGATATATGCTTCGTACGAGGCAGACACAATTCCAGCCCCAGACGTAGCATGTGACATCCGATACTGGATCGTAATACGCAATACTTTGTATACTACGCCTGATACAGATTATATATATTCCATGTTGAATATATTTCTGGAGAATTGGGTAGGCACGGTACTTTGCTAGAAGCCAACCATGTCTTGTAAATCGGTAAGAACGTGGTACCGGGTATGCACGTGTTCGGATAGTCCGATGACCGTATTTACTGCCAACATATCCAGGGATCTCTTGGGTCGCTTCCCAAAGATTCACCAATGACATTTGATTCGAACAGAATTAATCTGGGATTAATTATGAGAGAGAAAATTAATCTGGGATTAATTACGGCAATAATTAATCTGGGATTAATTATCAAAGGGAAAAATAATCTGGGATTAATTGCGTTAAGAATTAATCTGGGATTAATTCGTGTAGAAGTGAGAACGCGATTAATTTGGAATTAATTGGGAAAATAAGTTTAATAGTTAAATTGGATTTTTCTATTTAATTTATTTAATTGGGCTAAAATAATATATCGGATATATTAATTGAAATTGGATTTCAACACATAATTAAAATTGGATTTTAATTCAAGCGAACGAATTAATTTGGAATTAATTCGTAAGCGACTTTCGTAATAATTTTACGAGGCATTATTATTTAATTAAATTAGATTTAATTACGTCGCGATGGAAATTCGTTTAGTCGGATTAAATGAACCGGCCCAAAGTGTGTTGTGTAAGCCAACTAGATTTGAAATTAAATGGGTGGGACCCATGACTTACATCAATAGTCACTATTGGTGATGAAAGTAGTTGGTAATTTAAAAGGCAACTTTAACACACAATAAACACATGTTTTTGAAACAAGTAAACACAATTTGTGGATGGTTGGGAACTATTCCTCTCTCTTCTCCGACACAAAAATCGTGAGCCTCTCTTACCCATGGAATTTTTGTTGCAAAGTTTCAACTTGCTAGCACATAGGGAGTCAAAAAAAGGTGATAGGGAAACTCACCCAAGAGTTTGGAACTCAAAAGGAGAGCTTGGAGCTTCTACATCCGAGAAGAAATTTCGAACTTCTCTATCGAGCAATGTAAGTAATTTTCGCAACTTATCTTCTAATATTCACACAATAATCATGCTTAGAGATCCCGTGGCATGTCTAGGACACTAACAGAATCTTCTCGAGTAGAGCGAGCATAGTAGTCCTTCGACTTGAGATACAACTATGGATATATGAGTTATCCTTCACACTTTGATGGCAGTCACGTCACCGATCTAATTAGATCAGACCTCCCCATGTTCGTTGGGTGTGGACTGATGCTCATGATATCCTGTGCGTATCAATATAAAATCCGTCAGTCCTGTGTACAGGGCATAGGCATCCTACATATGTTTACGATCTAGTAAATCCATGACCGTGGTATAACTTCGGAAATTAGTTTCGAGTGTTATTTAGAGATCGTAAATTTGAAAGTCGACTCTATTATACCGAAAAAATTTGACGTTCTTATCTATATCCCAGGTATAATATGGATAGCATGTGATGGAGGGATTATACGTATGCAATGACCTCGACTTGCATAGTTTAGCGAGATTATTCGTGGTCGTCATAATTCATGAGTGGGTGAATTATGGACACGAAATTGGATTTCGTGACAGATACACCTAAACTTGGAGAGTCCCACAATATGAAGTGTACTCGTTGAGCACTTGGGCAATGCGTTATGAATAATACAGATTATTCATAATACTTCATCGGATTAAATGAGTTAATTTGAATCGGTTAAACGAAAACACATGCTTTAGGGGATTTTGGTCAATCGTAATTATTGTGTGTTTGTATTTGATACATAATTCAATTAGATACACATTAATTAATTATCAAATGAGATTTTAACACATGCCATAAATATATGTATTTTTATTATGTATTTTTTATTTAATGTAAATAAAAATACATATATAATAACAATTATATTAATTAATTATTTAGATATTTAAATGTTAAATATTTTAATAATTAAATGATAAACTTTTTTCATAATAGTTAAGTGATAAATATTTAATTATAATTGGTTACATGTGGCATGATTTAATTAAACTTTAGGTGTGCAAATTTGATTTGTTAACATAAAGTTTAATATAATTTAGTTGGATTAAATTTTTGAAATTGACCAAAATGCCCTTGGAAGTCGGCAACTTCATTTTTTTTGAAAGAAAAATTTTTCTTTTTTGCTTCTAATGGAAGCTTGGCCGAATACTCCTCATCCTAAAAGCTCTCAAATTATTTCTTGATGATTCAACATATAGAATGAAGAAAATCAAGAAAAAAAAACTAAGGAATTGAGAGAATTAAAGGTAATTCTACAAATCCCTAAGCTTAAAAATTATGTTTCTTGTTTCTTGATGATCTAGTGAGATCCTAGGGTTTTTTCTTTTCTAGAAAATTCGGGGTTTTTGGTTTGGAGGATGAATTGGAAGGTTTTTGAGCATGTGTGAAGTTGATTTGGTTGATATTATTGTAATATTGGTCCAATTTAATCATTTGATGCTATGTTGTCATTCTAGAGTGTTATGACCACTCTTGTAATGCCTAAAATTATTCTTGGGTAGTTCATTTTGTTGGGGTTTTGGGCGATGGGCGCGGCGGAAGCGCGGTTCGGGCGAAATCGTATTTTAAAACTTTTTCAAAATACTAAATAAATTATTCAATATCTAATATGAATAATTTATTCATATTTCACCTAAACATATTTATTCGATATCAAATAACGACATAAATTCAATAGAAACTTCACGAAACTTTTACGAAAACCGTTTTACCGCAAAATAACGCAAAATGCGTTTTCGATTGAACCGACCACTCGACACTTATGGGGACTACCCAGGTCAGCCCAAATAGTGTCAGGGCAGTTCATGGGCTGCACGAAGAGTGATAGATTCATTGTTTGGGCAGCCATCACCCGGTTGGCTCAAAATCCACCCAGTAACACAGTTTTTGGCCGTTTTCGCTTATTTCAACTCCGAAACACTTTCCGGAAATTGTTCCAACTCCCAAAACACATCCAAAATATTCATAAGACAACATTTTCATCATAAAAAGTAGAACACTTCCAGGTCTGACCCAGAAAACAAAATTTCCAAATTTCATGCTTTAAATCCAAAATTTTAAAGATTAAATCAATTAATCATATCACCAACCAAAGTCACCACACATGAACTACCCAAGAACAATTCTAAGTGCCATCAGAGTGGTCACAACACTCTAGAATAGAAACTCATCAACAATTGATTAATTTGGCCTAATATTATAATAATATCTACCAAATACACTTCACACATGCATCCAAGCTTCCAATTCATCCACCAAACCACAAAGCCCCAAAATTTCATATTTGAAAGAACCCTAGAACCATTTTAAATCATCGAGAAACAAGAAATCAAATTTCTAAGCTTAAGGAGTTGAAGAATTACCTTTAATCCTTGTTTTCCTGAGCTTTTTTCTTTGATTTTCTTTCAATTCTTCATGGATTTGTGAAACAAAATTTCAAACCCATTTTATTTTGAAGTTTTCGGCAGTGGCAATGGACAGAGGAAGAAGAAAATAATTTTGCAATTTAAAAAACCCCTTGGCCGAAAATTTAAGGGTATTATTGTCATTTTGATAAATTAATCAAATCAAATACTAATCAACTTTATGTAAACCAATCAAATTGGCACACAAAAATTATAATTAATACATGCCATTTGGTCCAATAATAATTGGACATATTCCATAACTTTTATGGAAAAAAGGTTTATTAATTAATAATTCAAATATTTAACAATTAAATATCCAAATAATTAATTAATGTAATTATTATTATATATGTATTTTTATTTACAATAAATAACAAATATATATATATTTATGGCATGTGTCAAAATCTCATTTGATGAATAATTAATGTGTATCTAATCATATTATGTATAAAATACAAATACAAATACACAATAATTATTATCGGACAAAATCCCTTAATACATGTGTTATCGTTTAACCGATTAAACGATCCGAATTAACTCACTTAATCCATTGAAGTATTATGAATAATCCGTATTTTTCATATCGAGTTGCCCAAGTGCTCAACGAGTACACTTCATATTATGGGACTCTCTAAGTTTAGGTTTATCCGTCACAAAATCTAATTTTGTGTCCACAATTCACCCATTCATGGATTATGACAACCACAGATAATCTCCTTAAACTATACAAGTCGAGGTAATTGCATACGTATAATCCATCTGTCACAGGCTATCAGTATTATACCTGGGATATAGATAACAACGTCAAATCCGTTCGGTATAATACAGTCGACTTTCAATTTACGATCTCGAAATAACACTCGGAACTAATTTCTGAAGTTAATCCACGGCCATGGATTTACTAGATCATAAACATGTGAGGATGTATATGCCCTGTACACCGAACTGACGGATCATGTCTTGATACGCACTGGATATCATGAGCATCAGTCCACACCCAACAAACAGGCGGAGGTCTGATCTAAATAGATCGGTGACGTGACTGCCATCAAAGTGTGGAGGATAACTCATATATCCCACTGTTGTATCTCAAGTCGAAGGACCACAATTTTTGCTCAACTCGAGAATGTTCATATTGACATTGGTGTACCATCTATTAGGAATCCTTCAGTGAGTCGTTCAGTGTCTTATCAAATAAACACATGTATGTCTAAATGAGTCTCATGAGACTCATAGTTCACTAGGATAAATCATCGGATCAAGTCACGATATACGACATGTACTGGTCTCAACGGATTTCACTAACCGACCCGTGTTAGTAAATCTTGACCAGGAACTTTATTTAAGGAAATACAACCAATAGTACGCTTCCCAATGTCAATTACAAACTACGTTGTAACTGCGCACTACATTGTAAATCCTAGGGTCTTTATCTAATATACACGTATCACTAAACTGGATTTAGTTTCGATCTAATCTTAATCAGATATCTAATTGTAATTAGATCGAATATGTGTATAAAAGACAATGGTTCTACCATTAAATAAGTAATATTATGGAAAATAGAATTGTTCGAATTTATGAATCGGTCATAAATATGATCCGGATTGGCACTCTGAGGACCAACCCTAACAATTTCTCCCACTTGCTCTAGTGCCAATGTACATCACATATCGTGGCCCTCAAGAGCTCACCAGCACTCAAGAGGTAGACATCAACAAGTAAGCCCGCTTAAATAAATTGAGTCTGTCCAACAAACTCAACCGTTTTCCTTAGCCAGCATCATTCATATTTTGTAGAATCCAAATTCCACATTAATATGACTCATACGTTATATTAGTATTGTGCTATAGCTATTGAGTTGTCTATGTATTTAGAGATCAAATCCAAATACTATGAGACAACCGCAAGCACTAACCTAATATGAAAACTTCTAATCTATAGGGTCACTATTGTTATGGTTGGTGCTCTGAGCGCCAATCTGGATCGTATTTATGTCCGATTCATGAATACGAGCAATACATTTTTCCATAATATTACTAATTTAAGTGGTAGCACCTCTTGTCTTTTATATACTTATTCGATCTAATTTCGATTAGATTGATTAGATGGAAACTAAATCTGATTTAGTGATATGTATATATATTAGACAAAGACCCTAGGATTTACAACGTAGTGCGCAGTTAGTACATAGTTTGTAATTGACATTGGGAAGTGTCACTATAAGTTGTATATCCTTAAATTAAGTTCCTGGTCAAGATTTATTGACACGAGTCGGTTAGTAAAATCCGCTGAGACCAGTACATGTTGTATATCGGACTTGGTCTGATGGTTAATCCCAATGAACCATGAATCTCGGGAGACTCGTATAGACGTGTAGGTATTTATTTGATAAACACTGAACGACTCACCAAAGATTTCCTAATAGATGGTACACCAATGTCAATAGGAATCTTCTCGGGTTGAGTAGCATAGAGATTCTTTGACTTGAGATTGTTAGTGTTCCTAGAACATGCCAAGATCTCTAAGTTGTGATTTGTGTGTGAATAAATCAAAGGGAGTTGCGGAATACTCACATTGACCGGATATATGCTTTCAAAAAATTCCTTTGGATGTAGTAGCTTGGAGCTTAAAGACGAGTTCCAAACTCTCGGATTAGTCTCCCTATCACCTTCTTTTGACTCTTTAAAATGCTAGCTTTGTAGAATTTTGAAGAAAAATTCCATGGGAGAGAGGAGAAGCTCACGCCCAAGTGAGAGAGAAAGAGGAATAGTAACTTTTTGATTTCCAAAATCTAATACAAAAGTTGACTTCAAAGTTGGTATATGTCTCTTTAATTAATTAAAGACAAAGAGTATTGGAATTCACTTGAGTGTAGAGAAAGCAATCCAAGATTTAATTCTCAACCAGTTACCAAATTCCATCAAGTGTCAAACACTTTGATGTAAGTTGGTGGGTCCCACTTGAAATTCCAAATTTAAATCGGACAATCCAACACGCAACTTTGCTCGGGCCCGGGTTCGCTTAATTCCGAATTAAGCGAATTTTCCGTTGCGACTTAATTAAATCAAATTTAATTAAATAATAATGCCTAGCAAAATTACTATTTAAAGTCGCCCGTGAATTAATTCTAAATTAATTCGTTCGCTTGAATTAAAATTCAATTTTAATTCCGCATTGAAATCTAATTTCAATTAATATATCTAATATATTATTTTAGCCCAATTAATTAAATTAAATAGTAAAATCTAATTTCACTATTAAATTTACTTTACCGATTAATTCTAAATTAATCGCGTTCTCTCTTCTCGAAGAATTTATTCCCAGATAAATTATCGACGCAATTAATCCCAGATTAATTCTTTCTCTTTTAATTAATCCCAGATTAATTATTGCCGTAATTAATCCCAGATTTATTTTCTCTCTCATAATTAATTTCTTGATTAATTATCTGTTCGAGTCAAACATCATCGGTGAATCTTTGGGAGGCGACCCAAGAGATCCATGGATATGTTGGCAGTAAATACGGTTATCGGACTATCCGAATACGTGCGTACCCGGTACCACATTTCTACCGATTTACAAGACATGGTTGGCTTCTAGCAAAGCACAGTGCCTACCCGATTCTCCAGAAATATTTTCAACATGGAATATACATAATCTCAATCAAGCGTAGTATACGTAGTATCGCGTATTACGATCCAGTATCGGATGTCACATGCTAGGCCTGGGGCTGGAATTATGTCTGCCACGTACGAAGCATATATCGGATTAACAACAACTAGTCTATTTAATCGGATAATCATGACCTTGTCATATTATCCCGATAGCTGCAGCATTTAAGAGAGTACCAGTTCTGTATCCCTGCGTGATCATCATCTTCATATTACTGAAGTGATACTTCCATCTAGACATCACATCCAATACACTACGATTCTCAGTATACCCAGAAGAGGCGTACACAGAACCTGTTAAAACCCTGGACGACCAAAACCAAAGTATATTGATTGTCGCAAGTATTAGCGATGCAAGTCTCAGGTTAAGACCAAATATATCTACCCTGATTCGGACTCCCATAGACATATAGTAATACTACCAATGGGACTCTGAGGGGTCTATCCAGAGTGAAGCTGTTTCCGTACCATCGGTAAACACAACCTCCTATTACACTTGCATAAGTATCCAATACTTAAATAAATGAGAACTATGTTGTTATGCTCCCATAACGCGCACAAGTGCAATACTAGTCTATTCTGCATTATCGATGTCCAATCTCGATAATACCACGACTCTGGATATTTTAATGATTAAACCTTAGTGGATTAATACTGTCTCATATCTTATTAATCTGGAACTAATCATATGGACTTAATTACAAATGATAAAAGAGCAATTTCATTTGTCACATAGTTAATTTGTACAACAACACCATGTTCTCTACAAATAGTGATGCTATGAGTCATAATTGTCCAACAGAGATACCACTTGGCCTATAGCCAATCACTCAAGTGTCCTACAACTGAACTATGTATGGGTCGCTCAAACTTCTACTGAGAAATTGCTTTTGTCAGCGGATTTGCAATGTTATCATCTGATGTGATTTATTCAATCATCACATCGCCACGATGTATGATCCGACGAATCAGATGAAATAGTTGAAGTATATACTTGGATCGTTGATGAGACCATTAATTCTTTATCCTGTGTTGTAGCCTAGCTCAGCTGCTAACAGAACTACTCCTAATCTAATTAGATATTTTACAGATCCAAAATTGCTTCTTTTGCTGCCTCAGCTCCAGCAATATTCCGCTTTTGTTGTTTATTCGGCAACAGTATCTTGCTTGGAAGATTTCCAGCTCACTATTCCGTTATTCAAACTATATAGTACCCTTATTACGACTTGCTATCATTTTTATCGGTTTGGAAACTTGCAACGGTGAACCCAGTCACTTCAAGTTCTCCTTCTCCATAGGTTAAGAAAGCATATTTAGTTCATCTAAGATACTTAAGGATGTTCTTAACATCAATCCAGTGACCATCATTTGGATTGGCCTGATTGTGACTCCATATGCTCAAAGCATATGAGACACCAGGTCGGGTACATATCTTTCAATGTACGAGTTTTCGGAGAGTGCCAACAACCTTTAGATCTATCCTAGTAGATCTTTATTCCTAGAATGAAGGTTTTCTCTCCCAAGTAGTCTTCGGAGAATTTTCATGAAAGCCAAACTTTCACCGATTGTATTATGGGAATGTCATTTCCAAGAAATTACATATCATCATTATATAGGACAATCACTGTCAGTACTCTCCCACTAACCTCCTTATATACACAAGAATCATTTTCGTTTTGAATTAAATCATATACCATTATGATTACATCAAAATGATAGTTCCAATAACGTAATGCTTGCTTCAATCCATAAATGGATCGATTTAACTTGCAAACCTTGTTTACATGTTTTGGTACGACAAAACCATCGAGATGTTGTAAACATCCTCCAAAAGGTTTCCGTTTAAGGAAAGCGGTTTTGATGTTCAGCTGTCATATTTCATTAATGAAACATGTAGCATTAGTAAGCATTATCCAAATGGATTTAATCATGGCAACGGTTAAAAGGTTTCGTCGTAATCGACACAATGTTGATAACGATACATTTTCGCTACAAGCCTAGCTTTGTACGTTTGTATGTTGCCATTCATGTTTGTCTTCCTTGAAGACTTATTTAGTACCAATAGGCACAATGCCTTCCGGTACAACAACCAGTGTCCAAACTTGGTTAGTATACATGGAATCCATTTCGGACTTCATGGCACTTTGCCATAAAAGGGAGTCGATACCTTGTATCAATTCCTCATATGTAGTTTGTTCGTCTTCCTCAATAAGATTGACATCTTTATGAGGTGAGATCAGAAACCCATGCCTCCCAGGTTATTTTCTGACTCTCTTCGGCTTACATGGTTCTTGTGTATTCGAAGATTGTGGTACAGTTTCATCCCTGATGAACTGTTTTTATTCCGTTAAAGAATCGGTGCCTGGAATAGTATTACTCTGATTTTCATCGAGTTTTACTTTCTTCCCACTTACCACTGCATATAGGTATTCCATTTAGGAAAACCGCAACAATTAAATTGTTCTCTTGTGAGTTGTATAAGTACTATACTTTGGTTTCCCTAGGACAACCTACAAATTAGGCACTTATCCGATTTGGGTTTTAGTTTGGTATCATCCAAACATATGCCTAGCATTCCCAAATCTTCAGGAATGAGAAAACCCGGTTTCTTTCCTGTTCATATCTAATATGAAGTTTGTCTAACAGATTTTCATGGAACCTTATTCAAAATAAGTTTTGCACTGATTAATGCGTATCCTTAGAAGGAAAATGGTATCTCAGAGCGACTCATCATTAACCTTATCATGTCCAATAAAATTCGGTTTCTTAGTTCGGACACACCGTCAAATTGAGGTGTTCCGTGAAGAGTCCACATTGAAAGAATACTATACTCTTTCAAGTAGTTGAGAAACTTATTGCTTAAGTATTTTCATCACGGTCCAATCGTTATGTTTTAATACTCTTGCCGGTCTATTTTTATACTTCGTGTCGAAACTCTTTGAATTTATCAAAAGTTTCCGATTTATGTTTCAAAAGAAACAGATAACCATAACGTGATGCCACATCCGTAAAGGTTGCGAAGTATTGACATCCACCTTTAGCCTAGCTAGACATGGGCCCACTTACGTCACTATGAACGAGGGCTAACAGATCGGTGGCACTTGCACTTTTACCAAGTAAAAAGGTGTTTTAGGCACTTTCCCTATTATACTAGATTCGTAGACATCATTTGAATAGAATCAAATCTGTCCTAGTATCCACTCTTCGAAAGTGTGGATATACGAGTCTTGTTAATAAGTCCCAGACAACAATGTCACAAATAAGTCTCATCTGATTAATTCAGTTTGAGCTATTTGTTTGTCATGTTATACGTTTGAGATTCATTTATATTCAAAATATAAATATTGTTATTCACATCTAATGTGTTTATCTCAATATCATCTTTATAAAATAAAACACTTAGCGTTCTAGAATATAAAGGTATACCCACAACGGGTTAAACTTAGATATAGAGATAATGTTTCTAGTCAAACTAGGTACATTATGACAGTTTCCTAATTTAAGTACATACCCAAAGGGTAGTTCATAAACTTAGGTTTCTATGGTTAAAACAGCGACTCTCGTCCCGTTTCCGACTCGTAGGTCGATCTCAACTGAAGCCAGTCTCCTGCTTATCAGCAGATCTCGCACATCAGTACATATATATATGTACCACATCTAGTATCAAAATCCAATTTTGAAACTAGTAGTGAACATGTTTATGACAAACATATTTGAAGCCGGAGCCTTGCCCTGTCTTCACTTCCTTAATGTCTGCCTTGTCCATACAGCTGTCACGCATCCAGTGACCCCGTTTGCTACAGTTTAGACAGACATCTTGGGATATGTCTTTTGTCTTCCAAGAAGACTGTGATGATTTTACCTTTGCCCTTTTCCACACCCCAGAAGCCTTCGGCCAAGCCTTGGCCTTCTGGGATGTCGAAGTAAGATGCGCCTTGTGCTTCTTGCCCTTTTGCAAACACTGGCTTTGTCTCATTGAGCATAGAAATTAACTCTCCAAGAGTTTTCTATTGCAATTAGTACTTCGAAGATCTACGTATAGATCTATGAAGATCCTTCAATTTCAATATCATACTATAAGGATCTAATCCTTAATTCTGACGAAGAAATTAAGGAGTCTTTGCGGGATTGAGCACTAAAGTTATCATTACATGAATCTTCCAAAGATCATGTTCTACTATTTGCTTAACTCCGGGCTTAGGCCCGAGATGTCATTCTATCAAATAGAATAACCTCTCAATTCCCAGGACTATCTTGAGGTTTTATTCCCAATCTGAAAATTAAAGCTGTTTAAAGACATTTTCACCCATGATTATGTTCTAAACGCTAATCTTTCAGTTATCTTGATTGTTATAGTCCAACTATTCAATCAACGATTTCGGGTACTATTGAATATAATGATTACTATAGTCTAACTATATAATCAACTATAATTTGATTGGTTAAATTCAAATATATTGATTACTATAATCCAATTATATAATCAACTATAAATGAAATAGTTTGAATACAGTCTAACTGTTTAATTTTAAAACAACAATTAAATATTAGTCCAACTAATATATTTAATAAACAATGACGAAAAATGAAATGAGAGCGTATTGGCAAGTATCTAAACGAAATTGCAAATTTAATACTTGCCTCCTACTATTTTTCGGCGAGCCTCTAACCCTCTGTTGAGTACTCGGGAAACCTAGTTTCCTAGTGGGCTAGGATCCCGTTAAATAGCACACAACCTTGACTTTGGCCAACAAGTTGTATGAAACTTAACTAGGTAGATCTCTAAGATCAATTGGATCACATCCAATTCCTAGATCCAGTAGGTGGACATCCAAGTCCGAAACATATATCTAATATATGCCAATATATCTGATATATTGCCTAACCTTTTTCCTCTAAATCAACTAAGCCTTGGCTTTGGCACAACAAGCTTAATGATTCTAGTTAAGCGTCACCCATTGACTTTGGAAAGCTTCGTAATCGATGTCGATGGACAAGAAGTGATCTTGACTTTGGCCAACAAATCAAAACTTGGACAAGACATGCGATATGGAACAAAGCCTTCATGATTCAAACACATCCGCGATGGACAAAGGTCTTGACTTTGGCCAACAAACCAGTGCCAATCTTGGATCTTGAGAGAGAATCACTCAATGGAAGGAAATCGCTTAATATTTGTTGAAGGTTTTTCGCGTAAATTGACAACCAATTTATTATCTTTGATTAGGTCTCATCATACACCCTTAAGCATGCATTCTAAAAGCATAATAAGCCGCGATAAAATTAATAATGATATGCGGATGGATATATAAAACAATTTGTTTCTAGAACAAATCTCTTCATTTCCTCTCTCCCGCTAGCACTATTCTTACTTCTACCCAATTACATAACACTTCTAAAGAAACCTCATTTACATTGAGGGGGAATAGGTGAGAAGAGAAATACAATGAGAAAATAGGTAATAGGCTGGACACGCAGGTCCAATTTAATAAATTCTAAATTTATTACAACAATTTCCAAAATTTCCCTCACCCATCTAATATCCATCTGATATACATTATTCATACATACATCCAAGTATTCACACATAGCATGTTATTAATCAATCTAATCCAATTAATTAATCTTTAAATTAATGACTATCCAATGTTCAAACAACGATTTGATTTGCGCAAGTCCAACTCGTTTTAAGAATAAGTACTCAAAGTACATATTCTTGAATTATATCGAACTACAATTTTAAATCCAATTTAAATTATATTCAATACTAATTCATATTTAATTCCAAATTAAATAATTACACTTTTAATAGTGCCTTTTAGACTTGGATTCCAAATCCAATCTTTATGGGTCTCAAAGGCCCAATTAGTATCCAATACTTTTCAATTAAAGTCCAATGGGCTTTCAATTAATTCATTAAGGCATGGACTTTGGCAACCAAAGCCCAATTAGGAATCACCCTATGGCAAAAAATCAATTTAAGCCCATTAGGCCCAATTAAATTATTTAAAGGCCCAATTGCCATATTTGGACTTTATGGAAATGGTTTTAGGCCCAATTGGATCCAACCAATTACCCTAAACCAAACTTGGCTCAACCAAGCCCATTAAGCCCAAATACAACAATTAAATTAATTCATTATTCTAAATTACATTTAATTCAATTCAAGTGTAATTAGTATAATTAATCAATTAATCTAATATTTCCAAAATACTAATTAATTCAATTAATCATACTTAACATTTTAATTTATGTCCAACACAAATTAAAGCAAAATCAATCTATTACAACATGCTTCATGCTCACGGTTTTGGCAATAAAATTGACATCCAATTTGATTTCAATCTAATTAAATCAACATCTAAGATTCATTTCATGCCAACAACACATCCAATATGTCAAATTTCCAAAAAATTCCCATGAGCTTCTAGGGTTCATATTCTCGGCCAAGGGGTAATTTTTGGGGAAAATTAATCCTATCAATTTTTCACAAAATTGAAGATGCATAAATCTAATTCAACATCATTCAAACACAACCCAATAACCAATTTAGGAAAATCAAGTACTAAACACAAAAATCCCAAATAAAGTCCATAAACCCTAAAATTCAAATCAAACTTAGATGACTCTGATACCATTGTTAGTGTTCCTAGAACATGCCAAGATCTCTAAGTTGTGATTTGTGTGTGAATAAATCAAAGGGAGTTGCCGAATACTCACATTGACAGGATATAGGCTTTCAAAAAATTCCTTTGGATGTAGTAGCTCGGAGCTTGAAGACGAGTTCCAAACTCTCGGATTAGTCTCCCTATACCTTCCTTTGACTCTTTAAAGTGCTAGCTTTGTAGAATTTTGAAGCAAAATTCCATGGAAGAGGAGAAGCTCAAGCACGCCCAAGTGAGAGAGAAAGAGGAATAGTAACTTTTTGATTTCCAAAATCTAATACAAAAGTTGACTTCAAAGTTGGTATATGTCTCTTTAATTAATTAAAGACAAAGAGTGTTGGAATTCACTTGAGTGTAGAGAAAGCAATCCAAGATTTAATTCTCAACCACTTACCAAATTCCATCAAGTGTCAAACACTTTGATGTAAGTTGGTGGGTCCCACTTCAAATTCCAAATTTAAATCGAACAATCCAACACGCAACTTTGCTCGGGCCCAGGTTCGCTTAATTCCGAATTAAGCAAATTTTCCGTTACGACTTAATTAAATCAAATTTAATTAAATAATAATGCCTAGCAAAATTACTATTTAAAGTCGCCCGCGAATTAATTCTAAATTAATTTGTTCGCTTGAATTAAAATCCAATTTTAATTCCGTATTGAAATCTAATTTCAATTAATATATCAATATATTATTTTAGCCCAATTAATTAAATTAAATAGTAAAATCTAATTTCACTATTAAATTTACTTTACCGATTAATTCTAAATTAATCACGTTCTCTCTTTTCGACGAATTTATTCTCAGATAAATTATCGACGCAATTAATCCCAGATTAATTCTTTCTCTTTTAATTAATCCCAGATTAATTATTGTCGTAATTAATCCCAGATTAATTTTCTCTCTCATAATTAATTCCTAGATTAATTATCTGTTCGAGTCAAACATCATCGGTGAATCTTTGGGAGGCGACCCAAGAGATCCATTGATATGTTGGCAGTAAATACGGTTATCGGACTATCCGAATACGTGCGTACCCGGTACCACGTTTCTACCGATTTAAAAGACATGGTTGGCTTCTAGCAAAGCACCGTGCCTACCCAATTCTCCAGAAATATATTCAACATGGAATATACATAATCTATATCAGGCGTAGTATACATAGTATCGCTTATTACGATCTAGTATCAGATGTCACATGCAAGGCATGTGGCTGGAATTGTGTCTGCCCCGTACGAAGCATATATCGGATTAACAGCAACTAGTCTATTTAATCGGATAATCATGACCTTGTCATATTATCCTGATAGCTGCATCATTTAAGAGAGTACCAGTTATGTATCCATGCGTGATCATCATCTCCATATTACTGAAGTGATACTTCTATCTTGACATCACATCCAATACACTACGATTCTCAGTATACCCAAAAGAGGCGTACACAGAACCTGTTAAAGCAATGGACGACCAAAACCAAAGTATACTGATTGTCGCAAGTATTAGCGATGCAAGTCTCAGGTTAAGACCAAATACAACTACCATGATTCGGACTCCCATAGACACATAGTAATACTACCAATGGGACTCTGAGGGGTCTATCCAGAGCGAAGATGTTTTCGTACCATCGGTAAACACAACCTCTTATTACACTTGCATAAGTATCCAATACTTAAATATATGAGAACTATGTCATTATGCTCCCACAACGCGCACAAGTGCAATACTAGTCTATTCTGCATTATCGATGTCCAATCTCGATAATACCACGACTCTGGATATTTTAATGATTAAACCTTAGTGGATTAATATTGTCTCATATCTTATTAATCTGGAACTAATCATATGGACTTTTATCATTTATGTATCTTGGTAATCCAATTACAAATGATAAAAGAGCAATTTCCTTTGTCACATAGTTAATTTGTACAACAACACCATGTTCTGTACAAATAGTGATGCTATGGGTCATAATTGTCCAACAGAGATACCATTGTGGATATATGAGTTATCCTCCACACTTAGATGGCAGTAACGTCACCGATCTATTTAGATCAAACCTCTGCATGTTCGCTGGGTGTGGACTCATTCTCATGATATCATGTGTGTATCAAGAAAGGATCCATCGGTTCTGTGTACATAGCATAGGTAGTCCATCATGTGATTAGCAATCTGTTAAATCTATGGCCATAGTATACTTCGGAAGTGAGTTCCAAATGTTATTTAGAGATTGCTAATAGAAACGTCGACGGGATTATTCCTATAGAGATTTGACGTTCATATCTATATCTCTGGGATAATCCGGATACCTGTGATGGATGGATTATACGTATGCAGTGACCTCGACATGTAAGATTCAGCGAGTTTATCTGTGGTCGTCATAATGTACGGGTGGATGAATTATGGACACGAAATTGGATTTCGTAATGGATATGCCAGAATCTAGAGAGTCTCACTAATAAATTTTACTCGTAGAGCACTAGGGCAACTGTTATGAATAATATTGATTATTTATAACTCGTTTAATGGTTAAACGAAAAATACATGCAATCGGGACCTAATGGTCATTCCCAACTTAATGTGTATTTGTATTTAATATTTGATATTATTAAATACACATTAATTAAATATCAAATTGTGATATTTTACATATATCATTCATATATGTATTTGAGATATTTAATGTAAATATAATACATATATTTGAGATATTTATATTTATTTTTTAATTTTTTAATTGTTAAATTGTTAAATAATTAATTAATTAATATTACAAATATCTTAAATAATGATTTATGCTTTAGTATGGCAAGTTTTCATTTGAACAAATTTTGATTTGCTTTATTAAAGTTAAAGTGATAACTTTAATTTTCCAAAAGGTAGACTAATGAAAATTAAACAAATTAAAATAAATTGTTATTTTTTTTAATGATTTTCGGCCATAGCTTTTTTGATAAAAAAAATTGTTTTGTTTCATCAATTTATTCTAACAAAAGTTTAACAAATTTTTACAAAGAGAGTTGAGAGAAAATTGAAGAAAGAAATGAAGAACAAAGCCAAAAATTTGGATTTTTTTGTAAGTTTCTTACACTTTCTTCTACATAGAAAATGTTTCTATAATTCTTAACTTCAAATTGTGTTGTTAAGTTTGTTTCTCTACTCTTTAAGTTTGTAATTAAATTTGTTGGAAGCTTGTTTGAGGATGTTAAGCATGTATGATTAATTTATTTGCTTATTATTGTAATTAAGCTTATTAAATTAATTAGAAAGTTAAATTTGCCATTCTAGAGTTAATTAGTCATTCATAATTAACCTAGAATTGTTCTTGATTAATTTCATGATGGTGAGACTTGATTGGTGTGGCAATTGGATGATTAAAGTATTGAATTTTGTCAATTTAATCTAAATTGCCCAATTTGAGTAATTTGTGAAATTATGGTTCTTAACCCATTCAAATTTTGGGTATTTTCATATATATGTTATAATTTGATGTATATTTGATGTATGTCAAATTTGGGATTGATTGGATTTGATCTTGATGTGTTTTGAACAAATTAGGCCAAATTGCAATTAATTAAAATTCTGGGCTGTTTTCGTAAATTCTGGAAATTCTGGGTATTTTCGGAAATTCTGAAAAGTTTCTGGTTTGTGTTGCAAAATTGTAAAAATTATTTTGGGATTGATTTGGAATCAATTAAATATGTATTTAAATATTTAAGGATCAAAATGATTAAATTGTAAAACTTTGGGGTCTCATAGCAATTAATGATAAATCTGATTTTTCAAATACAAATTCAGTTTTTATTTATTGAGTAATTAGAATAAATTGGTTTATTTTAATTGCCCAAGAAAAATATTTATCTGAAATTGTTTCGGAGTGAAAATACGCGAAAACGGTGAAAAACGGCGTTACTGAGTAACGGCTACCCAAACAGTGAACTGGGCACTGTTCGGGCAGCCCACGAACTGTCCAAATATTTTTGGGGCTGACTTGGGCAGTCCCCATGTACATTGGTCGGTCGGTTCGGTCGAAAACGCGTTTTATGCTATTTTGCGGAAAAACATTTTCGTAAAAGTTTCGCGGTATTTATATATTATTTATGTCGTTATATGATATCGAATAAATATATTTATGTGAAATATGAATGAACTATTAATATTGGATATTAAATAATTTATTCGTAAGTTTAAAAATTTTAAACTACGATTTCGCCCGAACAGCGCTCCTTCCGCTGCGCCTCCCTGATTTGACCCCTACAACTATGCAACTTCATAAGTCAATATTTCATAAGTTGCAACTGATTCCACTAGTTCAGTAGAATCAACGGTGACACTCCCACTGCATCTTTTCTGACTTTATATGACATAGACCATATAATGTCATAATTAGGATCAAAACTAATCCGACTTTATGGTTGCAGACTAAATTCTCCATGAATAAGAAACTTGTTCTTAATATCTCAAAGATCACAAATAATATGTTTCAGGATCCATCATATGGTCTACAACATATCAAAATAATTCGTAACAATTACGATTAAATTGATATCTTTAATCGCACATAATATAGCATTCATCACGCCATCATCATATGATGCATAAGATTGACTAGACATTCTAATCAATCTCTCTTTCGACAAAGGTATCATCCTTTACGAAAGATGAATACTATATATATAAAAGACACGTTAACTGTCAAACAGTTATACTAACTGTCATACAGATAGTCTTATTGTGTTCTTTATTAGATTGTATCTAATATGCGACTAATGGGAGTATCTCATAAGTCTCTTAGTTTTATATTACATATAAAACTTTATATCAAATATATCAAAGACTAATCCCACAGTTTTTACAGAGAAAAGAATACTAAGGATATATACTATGCTAGAAAGAAGTTTGTACGCTCCCACTGACCCTACTAATAATTATGTATTCTCTATATTTTGATAAAATCAGAAAATCTGACTGTATCAAAATTAGATAACACGAATTTTCTGAAAGCTTATCTGAGTCTACAATAGGCTCCATAAGCTAGTATATCAAATTGTGATCTTAGCATAATACAAACTCTAGGGCCATACTAGAATGAATTCTTTAAACAAATAAATCACGACGGATCTCTCATTCGAAGAAATCACTCAAGAACGTCAATTTGCATTCTTTAGCCAAAATTCATAGTTCAATATCAACATTAACCAACAGATTTTTAATTGTTCAATTAGTGTGACTAGAGACAAGTTTTCTCAAAATCTACAATAGACTACTGAGTATAACTCTTCTCTTTGTCTACTATAAAGGTCAAACCTTTAATAAGCCTACTTCGCTTTCCCTGCGCAAACAATTTGCACATCTTATAAACAATTCATAATTAAAGCCCAATCAAGTTCTAAACTTGATCGTAGTAAGTTATGAACAATCTTAAATCCATGGTTCAATGGCAAGTTCCAGAATCGATATCAAATATCACTCCCACTATAAGTTTTAGGATAATTTTCTTCAATAAGAAAACAACAGAACCAACAAGTATCAAATACTTTGTAAATGATTCTGACATCCTATTGGACTTATACGGAAATTGTCTTAGGGTCTTTTCATCTTATTAATTATGTAGTTCTATTACAGTTTATCATTCTCACATTTGACTTCAATAAGTCAAGTCTTTTCTGCAATCATCAACATCCAATGTTAACCACTAAGTAATAAAATAATTTTATTACTCAAGATCGTAGAAAAGATATTCTATCAAATAGAATACAATATTCATTAAATAGAATAAATAATAAATTTTTATTTGTACCTCCGAGACACAAGTACTTTAATTATATAACAATTATACAAAAGAAAGTTTCAAATCTCAAACTTTTCAAGATTCGAGTTTTCTGCCTATACATATCATATATGTAATTGTAGAAACGAATGGAAGAGTAATTAAAGAGATGAATTAGTGTTACTGGAGTCAAGAGTATTGAAAACTAATTCGGTAACACTCAATATCAACGAATCAAATCATATAAGATTCGATAACTCCCACTGACCAATTCCATCAAGATGGAATCATGGAAATTTAATATTGAGTAAGAATCTTATTCATTAAATAACTTTAAAACTAAATTTCCTTAAATTCACGTGTTTGATCATATCAAACATCTTTGAACAATTCAAAGACTCACGATGAATTTTAAAGATACAGTTTTCAACACTACGAACAGAATATCTTTGAACCATTCAAAATATTCTATCCGTATTTCATCAGAAATATATTGATAGTTCTTGAAAAATTCAAGACGTTCAATATGTTCTCTATTAGAAACACGTAACTAAGTCATGACAATTCATTAATTGAGTTACGAAGCAAAGAAAACTATACAAGGCAATTTCTAATTCATTAAACTACATACATCCAATGTATTAGTCTAATAAATCTGTGGTCCAATGACAATCATTGGTTAAATGAGATTTAATCAAATCCTGAATACAATATTCATTAAATAGTTAAAGATATATGGTGTGATCTCGTATCAGACCATCTTTTACCATATGGAACAAGCATCCAATGATTTTATGATAAAACCTCATAAAACACAGTTCTAAGTCATTTATTTTACCGAATATTTTTCTTAATGTTCATCTTTCATTAATGACACTACTAGACACTTTAAAATATGTAACAACTGTTTATACAGAACAAGTAACTATCCAATAGTCACAAGTTATGATATCAAATATCAAAACAGTTATTCAACATTATTTCAAATAACCAGACGGGAGATCTGATATCCAATACCTATAGTTGTCGTATTATGAGAATCAATATTCTCTATACACAACTGTACGTATCTCTTTTATTAAGCTTTATAATTTGCGTTCAATTATTCGCCACAATTGTAAATGATTGATTAGCAAACTGTGTCAGACACGTGACTTCTAAAAGTCACTTAAAAGCGAAGAAACGTCATTATAAGACAAACAAATACTAAAGGGGTTTTCTTAATGCCAGTCAAGAATATCGAGACATGAACTATTCAAGTCAATTCTTACTGCATAAGAAACAATTCTTACTAGACTATCATATCTAAAAACAGATATCGTATTTAGATTACTTATCGTGACTTAGTAACTAAGTCACAAACCATCTTGATTTACAAGGAAATCAGAACAACAGTTTCCGATGATTTCAACTAATCTAACAATATCTAAGTCTACTGTCTTTCTAGAACCTATTCTAGAATTACGCAACCATAAGTAAAGTCAGAAAATCTATTCTAGTAATAAGCATGCAGTGGATTAGAAGTATAAATCTATAAACAATATATAATAAAGGAAAACGAAAGCAGTATTTTCCAAAATATTACACACTACTTAAGTTATGGATTTTAAACCCAGCAGTGTCTCCCACTACTTTACGTAATACCATAATCCCCAACGGACAACGAGAATTCAATAATTAAATCGAATTCCATAGTGAGAGTAGGATCTCATGAATATATTTCGACTCACAGCTTTAGCACGATCTCGCCTACGTATATTCATTAGGTAGACAACTCATTGTCAATCACTCACTAGTGACTTCTGGTTTAGGTCCTGACAGTTTCTCGTTATGACAGCTTTAGCACGTTCACAAGGAGGCGTATCAAGGCTTCACTTGTCAATCACAAACTCAAGCTACCGGTGTAGTCCTGACAGTTTTGGCACGTTCAGGATTTCCACTTTCACTTGAATTTGTCCAGTATTAATATACAACCAGTATGGATAATAATTCTATAACCTACACCCTCACAGCTTTGGCACGATCTCAGATGCAGTTATAGAAAGATACCAATAAACCGTACTGACAAGACGGACCAAGAAACATGTATTCAATACACGTTACTTTACATCCATATTTAAAAGCAGGGATTTTCCTATGGAAGATATAATCTACATCAAATGCAGAATTTTAATCTAAATTATTTTCTAAACATTTTCAATTCTACATTAGAAACATAACACAATTTAACTATTAAATTTCAGTTACATTTTCATTAACATAGAACCGAAAAATAAAGAAACATATCTAGATTACAAAGCATGTGCGAACATTAAAATTGGATTAAATATCAAATATCAAGCATGAGTAATGTAAAGGATGAAGCATCAGACCCGCTATGATACAATTTTTATTGGGGTTTTGGGCGATGGGCGTGGCGGAAGCGCGGTTAGGGCGAAATCGTATTTTAAAACTTTTTCAAAATACCGAATAAATTATTCAATATCTAATATGAATAATTTATTCACATTTCACCTAAACCTATTTATTCGATATCAAATAACGACATAAATTTAATAGAAACTTCGCGAAACTTTTACGAAAACCATTTTTCCGCAAAATGACGCAAAACGTGTTTTCGACTGAACCGACCACTCGACACTTATGGGGACTGTCCAGGTCAGCCCCAATAGTGTCAGGCCAGTTCATGGGCTGCCCGAACAGTGACAGATTCACTATTTGGGCAGCTGTCACCCGGTTGGCTCAAAATCCACCCGGTAACGCCGTTTTTGGCCGTTTTTGCTTATTTCAACTCCGAAACACTTTCCGGAAATTGTTCCAACTCCCAAAACACATCCAAAATATTTATAAGACAATATTTTCATCATCAAAATAGAACACTTCCAGGTTTGATCCAGAAAATAAATTTGCCAAATTTCATGCTTTAAATCCAAAATTTTCAGATTAAATCAATTAATCATATCACCAACCAAAGTCACCACACATGAACTACCCAAGAATAATTCTAGGTGCCATAAGAGTGGTCACAACACTCTAGAATAGCAATTCATCAACAATTGATTAATTTGGCCTAATATTACAATAATATCTACCAAATACACTTCACACATGCATCCAAGCTTCCAATTCATCCACCAAACCACAAAGCCCCAAAATTTCAGATTTGAAAGAACCCTAGAACCATTCTAAATCATCAAGAAATAAGAAATCAAATTTCTAAGCTTAAGGAGTTGAAGAATTACCTTTAATCATTGTTTTCCTAAGCTTTTTTCTTTGATTTTCTTTCAATTCTTCATGGATTTGTGAAGAAAAATTTCAAACCCATTTTGTTTTGAGGTTTTCGGTAGTGGCAGTGGACAAAGGAAGAAGAAAACAATTTTTCAATTTAAAAAACCACTTGGCCAAAAATTGAAGGGTATTATTGTCCTTTTGATAAATTAATCAAATCAAATACTAATCAACTTTATGTAAACCAATCAAATTGGTACACATAAATTATAATTAATACATGCCATTTGGTCCAATAATAATTGGACATATTCCATAACTTTTATGGAAAAAAAGGTTTATTAATTAATAATTCAAATATTTAACAATTAAATATCCAAATAATTAATTAATGTAATTATTATTATATATGTATTTTTATTTACAATAAATAACAAATACATATATTTATGGCATGTGTCAAAATCTCATTTGACGAATAATTAATGTGTATTTAATCATATTATGTATCAAATACAAATACACAATAATTATTATCGGACAAAATCCCATAATGCATGTGTTATCGTTTAACCAATTAAACGATCCGATTTAACTCACTTAATCCGTTGAAGTATTATGAATAATCCGTATTATTCATATCGAGTTGTCCAAGTGCTCAACGAGTACACTTCATATTGGGGGACTCTCTAAGTTTAGATTTATTCGTCACGAAATCCAATTTCGTGTCAATAATCCACCCACTCATGGATTATGACGACCATAGATAATCTCGCTAAACTATACAAGTCGAGGTAATTGCATACGTATAATCCATCTGTCACAGGCTATCTGTATTATACCTGGGATATAGATAACAACGTCAAATCCATTCTATTTAATATAGTTGACTTTCAATTTACGATCTCGAAATAACACTCGGGACTAATTTCTGAAGTTATACCACGACCATGGATTTACTGGATCATAAACACGTGAGGATGCATATGCCATGTACACAGGACTGGCGGATCTTGTCTTGATACGCACTGGATATCATGAGCATCAGTTCACACCCAACGAACAGGCGGAAGTCTGATCTAAATAGATCGGTGACGTGACTGCCATCAAAGTGTGGAGGATAAATCATATATCCCACTGTGGTATCTCAAGTCGAATGACCACTATGCTCGCTCAACTCAAGAAGGTTCATATTGACGTTGGTGTACCATCTATTAGGAATCCTTCAGTGAGTCGTTCAGTGTCTTATCAAATAAACACCTACATGTCTATACGAGTCTCCTGAGACTCATGGTTCACTGGGATAAACCATCGGACCAAGTTACGATATACGACATGTACTGGTCTCAGCGGATTTTACTAACCGACTCGTGTTAGTAAATCTTGACCAGGAACTTTATTTAAGGATATACAACCAATAGTGCGCTTCCCAATGTCAATTACAAACTACGTTGTAACTGCGCACTACATTGTAAATCCTAGGGTCTTTGTCTAATATACATGTATCACTAAACTAGATTTAGTTTCGATCTAATCTTAATCAGATATCTAATCGTAATTATATCGAATAAGTGTATAAAAGACAAGGGTGCTACCATTAAATAAGTAATATTATGGAAAATAGAATTGTTCGTATTTATGAATCGGTCATAAATACGATCCGGATTGTCACTCTGAGCACCAACCCTAACACATTTGTGGTGACTTAAATTGGTGTTGTGATTAAAGCATGAAAATTTTGATAATTTTTGTTGCAAAATCAGATCTGGAATATATGGGTTGTTTGTGATTAAAATGATGTCATTTGAATGTATTGGATGTGTTTTGGGTGTTGGAACAATTGCCAGAAATGATTTCGGAGTTGAAATAAGCGAAAACAGCGAAAAACGGCGTTACCGGGTGACTTTTGAGTCAACCGGGTGACGGCTACCTAAACAGTAAATTTTTCAATGTTCGGGCAGCCCATGAACTGCCCTAATACTATTGGGGCTGACCTGGGCAGCCCTCATGTGTATTGGGTAGTCGGTACGGTCAAAAACGTGTTTTATGCCATTTTACGAAAAAATATTTTCGTAAAAGTTTCACGACGTTTCTTAACCATTTATGTCGTTATTTGATATCGAATAAATATGTTTAGGTGAAATATGAATGAATTATTCATATTGGATATTGAATAATTCATTCGATAATTTAAAATTTTTAAAATTACGATTTCACCCGAACAACACTTCCGCCGCGCCCTTTGCCCAAAACCCCCAACAGTATTATGCTTGCGACTTGTCATAATACGTGTATATACGTCGATAAAAATGTATATGCGTCGATAAGAAATCCTTAGGGTGGCCTCTAACATCTTAAGTTGAATATGAGATTAAATGCGACTGTTTTTATCATGCGTCACGACGCCAGATCTGGCGCGTCGCGACGCCCATACAAGCAGACCCAGACAGAGAGCATGTTCTGTTTCACGTCGCGACGCCCACCTGATCAGACCCAAGGTATAGCCTCTGCTTATTACTCATCGCGTCGTCAAATGCTGAGAGTCCCGACGCTCACACGATCAGGCCCGAGGCAGTGCGCCTCTGATTATTTTACGTCGCGACGCTGGGTGTTGAGCGACGCGATGCGACCCTAAGCTGATTTCAAGGCCTAACATCAACTCTTCAATGACATACCCCAAGCAAACCCAACACCCTCATCTTCATACAAGTTAGATCAACTACTCATATTGAAATCATCATAATTCTATCCTTCTATCATCATCACAACATCAAATTCCAATAACCTCAACTTAGCTCATTCTTTAGGGTTTTCCTACTTTGGGGATTTCTCAAAGCATTTATTTCTTAACGCAAAAATCATTTAAACAACATCAATCACAACTCAACAACACCCATTGAACATCAAATTATAAAAAGATCAACACTTCAAAACATGGATCAAATCTCTTCCTACCTTAAATCAAGTTTCTTCTTCACTAGCCGAGTCCACAAACCCTCCTCATTTCTAAGCTTGGTTTGTGTTGGATTCTCTCTATTCTTCTTCCAATTTCTTTATAAACTTGAAAATCTCACTCTCTATTTTCTCCCATCTTCTTTCTTCCTTCTTCTCTTCCTCATGTTTTCTCTCATTTTCTCTATTCTTAGAGATGAATGAATAGTGACCCTTATTTATACTAGGGGCTGAGTAAATAATAATTTAATGGTAAAAAAAATCAGAACTTTGGAGAATTCTCTATATTAGTCTTCGGGTACTATTCATCTGAATTTTGAAGCTGTATTTCTGACCCTGTTCGGTTCCGAATTTAGGAAATCATTCAACATAAAAGTTGTAAGTCTTTATCTTAGCTTTCTGACGATATAAGATTCATAAAAATCAAAGATCGTATGAAAAAGTTACAGCCCAAATACCAAGGGCTGTTCGAAGTAGTACAAAAGATGAATTTGTATCGGAACTATAAAGGATTTTCCAAATGTCCGCCAAGTAATTTCACAAGCACGTACACGCTTGAACATGATTTATAGCATGTATCACATCATCTATAACATAGTAGCCGTCGGGATTACCGGGGCGTTACATTGGAGCTCAGAACTGTAAATATATTTGGTCCTTTAAATATATTTGGTCCTCTAATTAACTCATAAACACTATACAAAATAATTAGATAATTAAATAAATTGAATAATTAAAATTATTCAAATTTAGTAAATAATGATTATGAATTATTATTTATATTGATAAAAAAATAATAAACTATATAATAACTGATTATATATAGTTTTCGTAAAATGATTATTTTTTTATTAATTCCATTAAAATAATTAATTTTGGAAATAATTCAATTATTTCATAATTTATGTATTATAAAATTATTTATTTTAATAAAACTAAGTACCTAATTTGAGTAGGAGACATTTTTGAAACACTAATTAATTAGGGTTAACCAAATTTTGTCCGCCTTGTGCATTAATTCCTTATTATGACATGAAGGTGGTTTTTGTCAATCCTAATTTGATTAAAGATAACAAAAGTAAGAGTATTTAAACAAAATTTAGTTTTTTTTACCCTAATCTAATACAACACCCAACTCACGAAATTTGAGAGGAAAAATAACCCATATGCCTACAAGTCACAGAGGAAAACCTAAACCCTGTGGCCGCAAGTTTTGAGGAAAAATTAATATTATAACTTATTTGTTTACTGTGTTCTTACAACGGACTTTGAACAAGCAGTAAACCGAACACAAAATGTACAATAAATAACTGTGATATAATTATCAAAAGTACAAATAAAACAGAAGTATTCCGAGGCAGTGAATTGAGAATAAGGCACAGTGGCACAAATCAGCAACAGGAACAGTTTAGCAACGAAGAATTCCGAGGCTTGTTGATGCGGCAACAATCTCCTTAAAACAAATTCGTCCCCTACCGATCGGTGCAGTAGAACGCGAGACGTCTGTTTCTCATGATGCAACGGAAAAATAGACGAAATTGGGCACCACCAAATCCGACTTCAACGAACAGAGAAAGTGCTTGAACTCTCTAAAAAAAATTAATTTACTCTTGTGTGTAATGTGTGTCTTGCAAAAACGAAAACACTACCATATTAAAAGAAATTAACATGCCAATTAAATCTCATCAATGAGAGGCTTTACACTTGTTGTAACCATCAAGTTGATTAATGTCATTGATTCAACTGTTATGGAATATTAAAAGGCTTGGAAAAAAATAAAGAGACATCCAAAAATTGGCTAGGCCAAGCCTGCACATTTTGGTCCGACATTCGTGTACGCAGGACACGCGGGTGCACACGAGCCAAGCTTGTTTCGGATTTGATTTGCACCCCCCCCCCCCCGCGCACGTAGAGAGAGCCTTTATCCTTATAACTCTTACCCATCTATATATGAGCAATCATATATAAGCATAATATTCACTCTATAGCTTTCCCATATGGGACAAGCTTACTTTTCTTTATTTTCCAACACCAATGGGTGAACTTTGAGCAACAATTTCTCATTCACCCAAGCACCATTTTAAGCATATGAATATACCATTTCGAAGTACTCACGGAGGAGTATCCGAATCATTCAATAACAACCACTAACACGAAGTGGACCATGCTTAAAATTGAGCCTCAAAATGCTTATGCATAAGCATTTTTCCAACAATCCCCCACATGAATGAAATTGGCGAAAAACATCGAATAAATTATTTTATAAAATATTTTATTTTGACCTAGAAGAGTTCAACGGTTCAACACATGCATAGGATAGGTAGGCCTCAGCCTTTGAACCTTCCCTTGTGAAAATATATCTCATTTACTGGCTGATAGTGGACGCGATGTCATTGAACTGTACTGCCGTTCATGTAAATGGAGAACATATATCACACAGATGTTTTACCTAACACATCTGAGTTCTCATTGTTATGCTCATTTTGGCCATGAACATCAACCTGGTTCTGCAAGAGTTTCTAAGAATTGTGCCCCGTACAATTCCCTTTGAAGCGGCCCCCTTCTCTCTCCTCACATAGGTGATTTCTTATTTAAGAGTATCTCGTAATACTCTGCTCGGATTCCCGATGCATAAGAATCAATAAAAGCCTTTGCTTAACCTCAATCCATACGAGCATCACTGTTTCATTTCACTATAGGAATGGACTAGAAGGTAACCCCCCACAGTGAACCAATTATGTTTTTACGAGTAGGTTGTCCCATTAAACCTAGATCTTGGGATCTCCAGTCAACAAGGTTGGGTTTTCCTTCGTAATAAACATTTATCTAATGGGCTTTAGTCTCATTCCCCTCGATGATTTCACTACCAACTCTCTATTTAACCCTTTGGTTAGCGGATCCGCAATGTTATCCTTTGACTTTACATAGTCAATCGAAATAACTCCAGTAGAGAGTAATTGTCTAACGGTATTGTGTCTACGACGAATATGTCTAGACTTACCATTATACATATTGTTATGTGCCCTTCCAATTGCAGATTGACTATCGCAATGAATGCAAATTGCTGGCACTGGCTTTGGTCAGCTTGGAATATCCTCTAGAAAATTTCGAAGTCATTCTGCTTCTTCAGCACACTTGTCTAATGCAATGAATTCTGATTCCATTGTAGATCTGGCTATCACGGTCTGTTTGGAGGATTTCCATGATATAGCTGCACCTGCTAGTGTAAACACATAGCCACTAGTAGACTTTGAGTCTTTCATGTCAGATATCCAATTAGCATCACTGTATCCTTCGACTACAGCTGGATATCTATGATAGTGCAACCCATAATTACGAGTAACACCGTAAGTACCTAAGTACTCTCACTATTGCTTTCCAGTGATCAACCCATGGATTACTCGTATATCTGCTGAGCTTGTTTACTGTACAGGCTATATCAGGTCTTGTACAACTCGATAGATACATCAAACTCCCGATCACTCTAGAGTATTCTACTTGAGATATACCATCTCCCATATTCTTCGATAAGTGTAGACTCACATCTAAAGGAGTTCTAGCCACAGCAGAATCATCATTGTTGAATTTACCAAGAATCTTGTCCACATAGTGCGACTGATCAAGAATAAGTCCATCAGGACTTCTCGAGACCTTTATTCCCAGAATGACATCTGCTAGACCCATGTCTTTCATGTCAAACTTGGATTTCAGCATATTCTTGGTAGATTTCACCATTTTAACATTACTCCCGACAATCAATATGTCATCAACTTAGAGACATAAAATGACATAGCCAACTTCTGTCTCTCTGACATAAATGCATTTATCACACTCATTGATTTGAAACCATTTGCTAACATGGTGTCATCAAACTTTTTATGCCACTGTTTCGGAGCTTGTTTTAATCCATACAAGGATTTAACCAACTTACAGACTTTCTTTTCTTGTCCTGGAGCTATAAAGCCTTCAGGTTGTTCCATGTAAATTTCTTCATCTAAATCTCCATTTAGAAAGGTTGTTTTCACATCCATCTGATGTACCTCAAGATTGCGCAAAGCTGCAATCGCTATTATCATTCTTATGGAATTTATTCTCGTTACAGGAGAATAAGTATCAAAGTAATCAAGACCTTCACGTTGTCTGTAACCTTTAATTACAAGTCTTGCTTTGTACTTGTCAATTGATCCATCTGCCTTCATTTTCTTCTTGAAAATCCACTTGGATCCTAAAGGTTTACATCCTGGAGGAAGATCCACTAACTCCCAGGTGTGATTTTGTAAGATGGATTCAATTTCACTATTGATGGCATCTTTCCACAAAGCACCATCAGCTGACCTTACAGCTTCGTTATAGCTTTGAGGATCATTTTCTAGCAAAAATGTCAAAAAATCTGGACCAAATGATTTTTCCGTTCTAGCTCTTTTGCTACGTCTTGGTTCAAGTTCAACAACTTGTTGATCCTCCGGAATATTTATTTGTTCTCGGTCCTGACTATCTTCAATGATAGTCTCATGTACCCGTTTGTGTACATTTGAATTCGAATTAGTTTTACAAGGAAAAACGTATTCGAAAAAGGATGCATTCCTCGACTTCATTATCGTATTCTTGTGAATATCTGGTATATTAGACTCATGCACAAGAAATCGATAAGCATTACTGTTATGCGCATATCCTATGAAAATACAATCAACAGTTTTTGGTCCTGTCTTCACCTTTTTAGATGGAGGAATAACTACCTTGGCAAGTGTAGGCACTGCATTTTTACGCATAAGTCCCTATGATGAGTCTCATTTTGGAGACACTATCTTTTAAGTCACGGAGGTCACGGAAAACGGACATCGGAAGGGGAATTCAGAATAAACAAGGTTCACTGTTTTCGTTGGTGCTACGTTCGTGTATATGTTCGAACGTCAAACAGATTGTGGGCGTTCGTGCTGCGTTCGATGATGCGTTCGAACGGTGTCGGTAATTTTGGTTTTGCTGCTAGCCTCACATTAAGCCCAATTCGCCCAAACCTTGGCCCACACGCCCAAGCCCAATTAAAACACATATTTAACACATGGTGAAATCAAAACAAATCTAAAAATCACATACCAAATTAAATAAAATACTTACACAAATTAAAGAAATTGCATGCCTAATTAAAATCAATCAACAAACTAAATGCCTAATCTAAACCAATCAAATATAATCATACCAAGTTAAAATCAATCAACCAATATATTATTCCCAAACATAAAATATTGTATGCCTAATCAACATAAACTAAATATTCAACCTCCCTAATCCAACACCAAATCATATCCCTTTTTAAATACACAAATCTCTTTCCTTGTCAAGCCTAACCCTTTGCCTATAAAAAGAACCCTTCACCAACCTTCTCAAGGCTAGCTAGCTCATTCACATAAGAAACACCCAAGCTCATAGACACAACTCTCCCTCACTCTCAATAACAAAAAGATCATAAACAAAGAACCCCCATCGCCTTGACCAAAACACATCCCGAACAACCACTTCACCTCACCGAAAAACACATCCCAAACAGCCCTAAACACACACATAAAACGGCCCCGAACCCCACCATAACACCACTGAAAATAACACCCAAAACAGTAGCCAAAACATCCCAAAAATAGTAACTAAAATACAGCAGCAAAACAGTAGCAGCGGCAGCGAATCGGAGTCAAAACAGCAGCAAAAGACGGAGGACGACGACCCAAAACAGTAAGACAACGAACGAGAGCAGTGAACCAGTGAACCAGAAGAGTTACGGAGCTTTACCCCTTCCGATCTTCGTGAAACGCGAGTCCGAGAGACGACTTAAAAGGTTAGACCTGAGGGCACTTTTTCATTAGTTTATATTCGTTTCTTTTATTATTGAATTGTATTCACATGAGAGTCGTTTATGGATGCGTGTTGTGGGTATTGGATGAATGGAAGAGTGTTGTCTCTTGTGGTATATAGGATGGAAACCCAGACGTAAATTCCGTAGCCGAATCCGAATGGACGGTAGTGCGGTCTGTACTTGGGACACAACTCCACGTACCACTTGAGTAAACGGCACCTTCTCTTGTTTGTGTTGCTTTGGTTTATTTAATTCTTGTCATTTAAATTCTGCATGTTGTTTATTCCCGTATGATACGATCGAGTGCATGGGCTTAGTAAGTGCGATGAAAGGTTCCCTAATTGGAGGGTTAAAATCCTTCACCACGATGCTCTGCCGCACCGATTGATGTGTGTTCGGTTGAATGCGAAATACGTTCAATCGGGCACACTATGTTTAGTATTATTGCTTTTCATTCTATGTATGCATGATTCAGTCGAGCGCATGGGCTTAGTATGTTGGTCTAAAGGTCCTCTCTTTGAGAGATCAAGAGCCCCAAAATGCCACCTTTACGGCAGTACTTCGCCGCGCCCCTTTATTTTATCGTTTATGTATTGCGTCCCATTTCATGCATCAGATCTGTTCCCGTTCGAACGCGTTTACGAACGCAACTCGAACGCGCATGTATTTTGCCTTGTCATGCATCAGGTCTTATTTCTGTTCGAACGCGTTCACGAACGCCATACAAACGTGAGCATTCTATTTCATTTCCGTTCGAACGCGTTCACAAACGCCACACGAACGAGAGCATTCTGTTTCATTTCCGTTCGAACGCGTTATCAAACGCCATACGAACGCGAACATTCTGTTTACCGTTCGAACGCGTTTTCGAACGCTACACGAACGCACACGCACTTTCTTAGTTTCATAATGTATCAGGTCTGGTTTCGTTCGAACGTATTCTCGGACGCTACACGAACGCGAACCTTCTGTTTACCGTTCGAACGCGTTTATGAACGCTACACGAACGCGCACACACTGAACTGAGTCTGTCTTATCATATTCATGCATAATTGCCTCTTGATTGATCTTTCTTGTGTTATATAGCCAACCATATTATTTGTATTCCTGCATTTATCCATTCCATGTGTTCTTGGGATTGTATTCAAGCATGATTAGGCTGTTAGCAGGTTATTTGGTTAATAGGTTCATGAGATAGTACTCAAGCATGATTAGGTTGTTCTTAGTTTTCCATATCATAGGATTGAAATATGTTCATGAGATTGCCATGTGATGTTGCATGTTGTGATGAACTTGTTGATGTATGTACATGAATCTAGAAGCATGATATTTTTGGAAATAAATGTTACTTAAGCTTAATTAAATTATTACATAAATCCTTTCATTACAAGTGACATGAGTAAGGGACCATTCCGAACCCAACGGTTTGAGGTCTTCCCTTGCGAGGGGTGAGTGCGGCCTTAAATCTTTGTCCCGGTTCACACGGGTGGTGGCGACTCCATATTATTTAGTATTTCCCAACTAGTGCCGCGAGCCTAGGAACGGTGTCGCCCATGTAGCTGTGTGTTCCCACAGTCTGGCGACTCCACTGGGGACAGAGAATTGGCCCCGAAATTTGGATTTATGTTTTAATTGACGTTGTGTCTATAGTGGATAAAGTGAGGGTTTAATCAAAGGCATTTTGAGGCTAGGTAATGGTTTTGTGTCTTCCTTCATTCACTACCTTTCTAGAAGGAAAAGCTGTGAAGGCACCTAGATAGCCATCTACTCGTAGCCTATTGTGATGGACTAATTTAAAGGACTCGTTGTTTATTCCTGACAACAAGCGATAAGAGCCTAAGAGGCTTGGGTATTTAAGTGAGCCTCGCTCCACCTTCCCTCTGGGGGATCTACAACGGGAAATCCATTTGACAGTCCGTCACACACCATAGCTCATTGGCACGTACCTTAGTGTATAAAAAAGGGTTCGCCCACTTGGTTGCTCGAACCCTTGAGTGGGGAGACCTAGTTGTGGGCCATCCTTCGCCGGTGAGAGCCTTTGTCCATACTCTTGCAAATCCACCCATAGACCGGTTTGTATGGTTAAAATAACAATTATTTCCTTGAGAATGTGCTTATGGACCATCCTCATTTGGATGCAGTTGGACTATTATCAGAAATGCGGGCTTGCTGGGCCATTTAAACTGGGGCAAGTTCGTATTGTATGACTATTAGGCCCAAGGCTTCTGAAATGTTGATGGGCCATTATGTGAAAATTATTATGTTATGTTTGTATTATCTCCCTCATATGCTTGTGTTTGGGAACATTATCGTTTGGATCCATTTGGACCATTTGTCATGGGATATGGACTTGTTGGGCCATTTAAACTGGGACAAGAATATATCCCATGACTATTGGGCCAAAGGCGTCTAAGTGTTGATGGGCCACCTTGTGCTTGTGTTCGGAGTATTATCATTCGGATTTAGTTGGGCTCCTTGCCATAAGATATGAACTTGTTGGGCCATTTAAACTGGGACGAGTTCACTCCTATGACAGTTAGCCCAAAAGCTTCTGAAATGATGATGGGCCGATTTGTGTGAAAATTTTAATGAGTTGATATATTCCTTGTATCATATGCATCTCATGCACCTCATGCATACGTACATCATGCTAACCCTTGTGTTCCAAAAGCCATCATAGACTCCCGTTGGGTTAGGGAAGAGGACAGACTTGTCAAAAGACCGAGCAGCCACCAAGAGTACTGGCAGAAGACCTAGCCCAACGGGATAGGAAACCCAATCATGCATGCATGCATACACGTAACATATTTGCATCCTTTTTGTGTTTGTTCTGTTTTGTAATAACAGGTTTCAAAAGAAAAAAAGAAAGCGTCAAAAGACAAACCAATCAGGAACATCGACAGTACTGTATCAGTCTGGGGGCGAGGCCCGTATCAGTATCAGCCTTAGGGCGAGGCCCGTATCAGTATCAGTCTTGGGGCGAGGCTCATATCAGCAGTATCAGTCTTGGGGCGAGGCCCATATCAGCTGTATCAGTCTGGGGGCGAGGCCCATATCAATATCAGTTTAGGGCGAAGCCCACATCATTCTGCGGCCAAGGCCCACATCAGTAGAATTTTGGAATGAATCCGAGGGTTGAGACCCACATCAGCATCAATCTGGGGGCGAGGCCCATGTCAGTAGCAGTTGGGGCCGAGGCCCACTTCAACATCAGTTTTGGGGATGAGTCCCAGGGTCGAGGCCCACATCAAACACATTGGATTGAGGTACGATTCTTCCGTTCTGCAATCCCATTGGATTGAGGTGAATAAGGAGCTGCGGTTTGATGTATGATTCCATTTTGTTCACAAAGTGATTCAAAAGGGAAAACATACTCACCACCACGATCACTTCTCAACTCCTTAATTCTTTTGTTCAGTTGATTCTCAACTTCATTCTTATAGAGAACAGATTTCTCTATAGCTTCGTCCTTGTTTTTTATCAAATACACATAGCAAAATCTAGTGCAATCATCAATAAAGGTAATAAAATATTTATTACCGCCTCTCAATTGTATTGAATTAAAATCACATACATCGGTATGAATAAGATCAAGTGGTTCGGAGTTTCTTTCAATACTATGAAAAGATGATCTAGTTAGTTTTGCCTCAACACAAGTATCACACTTATGTTTGTTATCAATTTTTAAATTTGGAATGTGGTTCATGTTAATTAATTTCCGTAATGAATTAAAATAACATGTCCTAATCTACCATGCCATAGATTAGAATACTCAACAATAAAGCAGAAGAACTAGCTTTATTGATATTCTTAGGTTTACAACCATTACATTGAGCTTAAAGAGCCCATCAGTTACATACCTTTTTCCCACATACATCCCATTTTTAGTTAAAACTACTTTATCAGACTCGAACACCATCCGGAATCCATGCTTGTTCAGAAGTGATCCACACAAGATTCTTCCGTATTTCTGGTACATACAGAACGTTGTTCAAAGTCAACTCTTTCCCAGAGGTCATCTTCAGAATCACCTTGCCTTGACCTTCAATCTCAGATGTTGCTGAATTTCCCATGTATAATTTTTCCCCATTACCAGTAGGCTCAAATGAAGAAAACATGCTCTTGTCCGAGCACACATGTCGAGTGGCACCAGTGTCAATCCACCACTCTCTTGGGTTAGAACCCACCAGATTCACCTCAGAACCACAGCTGAAAGGTTAATGTCTGAAACATCTTGAGTCATGTTTTCCATCACATTAGCCTCTTGATTCTTTTTCTTCTTCGGCAGTCTGCACTCAGAAGACTTGTGACCCATTTTGTCACAATTGAAGCATTTTCCTTGAAATTTGGATTTCTTGGAAACTCCTCCTTGAGGCCCATCTTTGACCCTTTTTTTCTTGAGGTTCTTGTTCTTATGACCATGTTCAACAACATTTACTTGGCCTCATGAGTTATTCCCCTCTTGTCAGATACTCTGTAATCTTCCTCAATTCTAAGCTTAAGAATCAAGTCTTCAATGCTCATTTCTTTTCGCTTGTGCTTTAGATAATTCTTGAAATCTTTCCAACCAGGTGGTAGTTTTTCAATTATCAAGGCTACTTGGAATGTTTCACTTAAAACCATCCCCTCAGCAATTTGCTAAATAATTTTGCTGTAATCTCTTGTACTGACTTAACACAGTTTTGGAATCAATCATCTTAAAATCTAGGAAACGGCCTACGATAAATTTCTTAGTACCGGCATCCTCAGTTTTATATTTTCGGTCTAAAGATTCCCAAAGCCCTTTTGCTGTTTTCATTCGGCGTACACACTGTATAATGAATCACTCAGCCCATTCAACACATAATTCCGACATAAGAATTCAGAATGTTTCCAAGCATCAATGGCACTGATCACTTGAATGTCAGTCTCACCCTCTTTGGGTACGGGAGCATCTTCCTTTAGGAACCTCGCAAGGTTCAACGTGGTCAAGTAGAAAAACATTTTCTGTTGCCACCGTTTGAAATTCTGACCACTGAATTTTTCAGGTTTTTCTGCGGCCGGATTGACATGGCTCACATGTCCAACAGGTTGTCTAGCCATAGAGGCTGCAACACCTTGGCCAGCCACAACGGCTGCCATATTAAGCCCAGAGGCTGAAGGAAGTTGGCCAGCCGAAGAGACTGCCACTGCAGTTTGGCCAGCCACAGGGGCTGCCACAACATTCTGGCCAGCCAAAGAGGCTGCCATAGCAATTTGGCTAGCCACAGGGGCTGCCACAACATCTACTGTGTTTGGACTATTTTCCATATCCACAGAGCGAATTTGTTTTCAGACTATTATAACTTATTTGTTTACTGTGTTCTTACAACGGACTTTGAACAAGCACTAAACCGAACACAAAATGTACAATAAATAACTGTGATATAATTATCAAAAGTACAAATAAAACAGAGTATTCCAAGGCAGTGAATTGAGAATAAGGCACATTGGCACGAATCAGCAACAGGAACAGTTTAGCAAAGAAGAATTCTGAGGCTTGTTGATGCGGCAACAATCTCCTTAAAACAAATTCGTCCCCTACCGATCGGTGCAGTAGAACGCGAGACGTCTGTTTCTCATGATGCAACGAAAAAAAAACGAAATTGGGCACCACCAAATCCGACTTCAACGAACAGAGAAAATGCTTGAACTCTCTAAAAAAAATTTACTCTTGTGTGTAATGTGTGTCTTGCAAAAACGAAAACACTACCATATTAAAAGAAATTAACATGCCAATTAAATCTCATCAATGAGAGGCTTTACACTTGTTGTAACCATCAAGTTGATTAATGTCATTGATAGACAATGAGGCTAGGCCGGGCCTGCACATTTTGGTCCGACATTCGTGTACGCAGGACACGCGGGTACACACGAGCCAAGCTTGATTCAGATTTGATTTGCACCCCCCCCCCCCCCCCCCCCCCCCCCGCGCACGTAGAGAGAGCCTTTATCCTTATAACTCTTACCCATCTACATATGAGCAATCATATATAAGTATAATATTCACTCTATAGCTTTCCCATATGGGACAAGCTTACTTTTCTTTATTTTCCAACACCAATGGGTGAACTTTGAGCAACAATTTCTCATTCACCCAAGCACCATTTTAAGCATATGAATATACCATTTCGAAGTACTCACGGAAGAGTATCTGAATCATTCAATAACAACCACTAACACGAAGTGGACCATACTTAAAATTGAGCCTCAAAATGCTTATGCATAAGCATTTTTCCAACAATTAACAATAAGAAAATTCAATAGAATATAATCAAATGTGTTTTGATTGTGTTTTTAATCAAAATAGTTATAAGTAGGAATATCAAATGGAGTTTACAAAGAGAAAAATCAAAAAAAAAAAAATTAAAAAATTAAAGCTCTTAGTAATCTATTTCCACATGCGCATAGAGAATCATTCCGTCTTTTCCTATAATTAGCATCGAGAGTAGGTTAATTTCTATCAATCTCTCTTTAAATTTTAATGTATGTCGTGAGTACGCAAATCATGTGATTAATGTTACTTGAATGCAATTGGTCGTAAATTATTATGGTTCTTTTCTTCTAATGTTTTGGGTATGTAAGGTTGAATTAAAGGCTGTTTATTTTATATGCATTCAATATATTATTTGTAATGTAATTATAGAGATTTCCGCATGAATTATTTACGAAAAATTACCTCGCGCAGCGAAAACGCATTTAGGCCCCGGGATCATACTTGAAAAATTTATTTGCTCTTCTTTGGTCACCACCGAAACTGGACAGCAACTGTACAACCCTTGTAAGCTCGGCAGTTGCTGGAATTTCACGACAATGAACAGCTCCTGCAGTGCAGCAATTCCGGACAGTTTCTATATCCCCTAGTAGTGTGGAAACAGCTTCTGCAGTCTCGTAAATTATGCAGCAAGTCTGGACGAATTTGCTCCACCATAATAGTCCCAAAATAACCCCGAAACAACCATTGTTCTTGCTGGAAAAACTGGGCAGTTTCGACACTACAATTTGCGCAGGTTAATTTAGGAGGATTTTTGCATCAGCAATGCAGCCCCAAAACACTCACAAACCATCCTTCTACTCTCCCAAATATTAGCAAGTGGGGAATCAAATTAAGTTCATTAAACTTATTAAGCAAAACCAAGCCCCCAACTATAGTAAATGGCCGGCCCAACTAGGGTTTTTTTATCTAGAAATTTCCAACATTTTCTAACTTATTCTAATTAATTAAAAACAAAACAACAAAAGCATATTTATTTTCCTCTCTTTGCCGATAATCTAGAAGAAGAAGGAAGGAAGAACTTCAGATCTTGGAGCAAAACTTGAAAAGAAAAAAAGAAGAAGGAAGAATAATTAGCAAAGAAGGTAGTTCGGAGAATCTTGGAGCAATTTAGTTAATTAATTTAAATCTCTTGTAATTTTTGTAACACCCCATCAGGCAGGGTGCTATCGACAGGAGATGGGAATAACCCATCTCCCTGAACCTCAAATCTAACAAAAACAGACATTGTGTATCCTAAAATTGGACAACCTGAAACACAGTGTAGCACTAAAATGACATGTCATATAAAATCAATTATGCAAAAAAGACTTCTGGTCCACCCAAATCATCAACATCATTACATAAAGGCTATGTGTCCATAATAACACGTACAAATCAAAACCTTTATTTTCATATATACATATACCAATGTGCAATAACACAAAACAAAACATGTCCAACATAAATCCTAGACTCATATGACATCCCCACTCATGACTCTAGAGTGGCTGACTGCAGCTTATGTGATCTGTCGTCTCGAGTATAATTTTCCAAAGACTTGTGTGGCTGACCGATTCGGTTGCCAATCTGCAAAACTATCAAACGATGCAAATCCTTATCATTGTATATTTGTTGACAGAGATACAAAGATATAGATATATTTTTGACATGTTTATAGATTTTAAATATTGTTACGGTTATGTTTTCAAGATGGTTTTGATGAGTATGATTTACAAATTTTTTTACATGGAATTGAAGAAACCAGATGACCTTGTGCACATGTGTGGATACAGATTCCGGACTAGGGGACGGCGATAGGTAACGCCCCATGGATCCCCAATTATAGTATTTTGGGAGACGGTAAGACGTAACGCCCCAAGATACCAGAGATTTATCAAGAGGTGCTTAGGAGGACGACGAGATGTAACGCCCCTAAGCCCAATATTTCCTACATAAAATAGATTAATTTTTTTAATTTATGAGTTTTCAAATTTTCTATGATATAGGCTTTCAAATATTTTCAGTTTGTTTTTAGCCAAAGGATTTTCAGAAATTTCTGAATAAATTTTTAGATAAATATTTCGAGACACATAGAGAGTTTTCAGAAATTAGAAAGAGCTTTTAGTAGTTTTAATATAATTTGATTTATTTTTAATATAGATAATATTTTTGAATGATTTACTGATTTTATTAAAATTTATTTCGATTTTTATATCTACTCACTGAATATTCCAAAATACTCACCCTACCATACCAGATCTGTTTTGCAGGATTTCTGGAAGACGAGCTCGTGGAACTAGATACTGTTTTGCAGTCACTAGGGTGTCATGGGTCTACTGAGTTAAGTACCTTGAGCATTATGTAGTAATAATTATATTTTGGGAAATAATGTATAAAGTTGTATGTAATCAGATTAGTAAAGTTTGTCGTAACAAGATAAAGTATATAAATTATTCAGTTTCATACACACACATATATTTCAAAGTTGGGCGCACATAAGGCACATCACTCTTATGTGTTTTATGCATGGTTCATATGTTATAATGTGTAATGAGTTTGTAGATGCATATAGACAGTCAAACAAAGGCTGAAGGTGATGATGGAATCTTTCACCTGCTGGTAATATCTCCAAATTTGGGATGTTACAAAAGAACTCACAAAGTGTATTCTAAACTCTTTAGAGAAAAATTTACAACTTTTCTTTTTCTCTCAAGAAGATAGAGAAAAGATGGAGGTTAAGATTTTCTTAATCACTCTTATTTTTAATAAAAATGAAATTAATTACCATTTTTATAATTAGGGATTAGGTTAACTTAATTGTAATCAAATTACAACCTCTTACCTTAGTCTTCGAAATTTCGGCCCTATGCATTATTTTAGTTTAAACTAAATTAAAATTTAATATGTCATGATATCACATTTTTAGATATTTATTTGAAATCAGATTTCAAAATTATTAAATCAAAATTTTGATTTTATAAATTAAATTATCAAATATAATTTAATTAATAAAATTTAAACTTTTAAATTTGAAACATAGTTATCTTATAATCATGTATTTTGAAAATTTTATATTACACAATTTAATATATTTTTCATGTGTGATTAAAATTAATCATTAATGATCTTATTAATAATTTTAACATAACAAATAGTAATACATGTGAGTTCATAATTGAAGTATCTAATTATGTTATGGTTTCCTAGTGTATCGAGCTAGCACGAGAATCAAGTAGACCTACAGCTCTGAGTTCCAATAATCTCGAGATATTGATTAAAATTTTTAAATCAAATATTGCTGAATTATTAACTTTAGGTTATTCCATAAAAAATCTAAAGTTGAACTCTCGTCACGATAAAAATTTAATTTAAATTGAGCTACGTCGACTCTATCGATATAATCATTTCATATAGACTAACTTTCTACGAGTATCTTATAATTAGAGCGGGGTCATAATTTCTGTTATACCTCTTTAATTATTTTTATGCCTTAAGTACCATTGATTTTCAAATGAACGATTTATTCATAACTATTATGAATTTTATATTTTTATTCGTAATATAAAGACTTCAATCCTTAAGGAAGATTCTTCTCTACTTCTCGCAAGAATGAGTGGATAACATTTCTATGTAAAACATCTCCAGCTACACATCAAACTATATCTATAAAGTATGAAGTTATTGATTGGGAATTTCACACTGATCTCACTTATGTAAATCAAACGACATAGCCTGCCATGCAAGAATTCATAGTGCACTCAGGATTTAGATCAAATCATATATGATCATTTAGTAGATTGATATGAATTTTTTTGTCTAGCAGATATTAAAAGAAATTTATTTCTGTCTGGGTCTAGTCTTATATGGTCACATCATATAAGGTCTCTTCATTTCCATGTTGTCACATGAACGATCCCATATCAAGATTGTCATACATTTATAGAATAAATCGCAGCTATAGAAAAACCACAAACAAAGTACCCATCTTTTTTTGCTCTCTACGAATTATTTTAGATTACTAATTTCAAACTTAAATCCTCGTGTATGAAACTCATACATTAAGTCTGAAAGTACATGAGTAATCAAAGGCATACAAGATAATTTATAATATGCGAATAAATGAAATAATTAATAAATGAATAATTCATTGTTTATTATTACAATAGTAACCTCATATACATATTACATAATGTCCTAAGGTATATATCCCAATAATCTCTCATTTACACTAGAGCAAATGAGACATGTCATGTAATCGTAGACCCTTTAGGTGACCTTCAAAAACTTTTTATGTCAAAGTCTTTGTAAAAAGATCAGTCAGGTTCTCAACAGAAGCTATTTTCGTGATGGTTACGTCAGCCCTTTGCACTGTCTCCCTGATGAGATGATATTTCCTCTATACTTACATATTTTGTGGCTTCTTAGTTCTCTGGAGTCCGCCACTACACCATTATTATCACAATATAATGTGAGTGGTTTATCCATATATGGAAATACTTCTAGATCTTCCAAAAATTTACGGAGCCAGACCAGTTCCTTAGCTGCTTCGCAAGCGGCAACTTACTCAGCCTCTATGGTGGAGTCAACAATGCAAGATTGCTTTATGCTCCACTATACGATAGCTCCACCACTTAAGATGAATACTAATTCAGATGTTGATTTCCTCGAATTCATATCCATCTTAAAATCAGAATCAATATATCTTTTAAGTATCACATCCTCACCAGAATATACTAGCATATGGTTATTATTCTCTTGAGATACTTGAGAATATATTTTACAGTCATCCAATGATCAAATTGTAACAACCGGAAAAAATTTACGTAATAAATTAACGAGAAAAACGCGAATCAAATATGAATAATTTTTCAGAGCATAAAGACATTAGAGATAGATTTAAAGACAAGTTAGACACACGAGGGCTTACAGTCTTTGTAAGGATTTGGCTAATGTGTGGAGTGCATTAAGAGAATAATTGGGCTGTAATTAGTGATTGGGTTTACTAAGCATACTCCAAACCTTTACTAAATATACCCAAACCCAATCAAGTTCAAATGAACATTTAAACCACAAGAATATGTAGAAAATATGGCTGAGCTAAGCAAATAGACTAAGGCAGTGAACAAGTCAACTCGGGCAGTAAACTGGATTAGGATGCCTTCGAGACATGTAGTCTTCTTTTATTTATAATCTGTATTCTAGACCTCCATTGGACACACCGTAATTTTTCACATAAACTACATATAAAAAGTATGACACATCCAAAAATTAGAATATTTGGACAAGAGTTGAATTTATACTAAATCATACAAAGTGGCTACCCTACAAGCATTAAATTCTATCTCATCTGAATAGCCTGTAAATATTTTCTCGTAACTTAAGGTTCTGGAAGTCAAAATCATGAACCATAAAATTCTAAATAAACTAGACATATAAGAGGATAACATATCCAAAAATCAGAATTTTCAAACTTGAAATGAATTTGTATCGAATTTTTGAAGTTGAACTACATTCTATTTTTATCCGAATAGCCCTTGAAGATTGGCCTATAACTTCAGTTTCCTTAATCGAAATCGAAATCCATAAAAACCGATAAAAATTAGACACACTAAGGTCTATTTTATTAAAATTTCAGCTTCTGATTCAGTCCTAATTAATTAAAGTGAATTTTTAAATTTAGCTATTAAGTAGTAGAAACTAAATCTGCATCCGCACTTGCATAACCCCAAACCAAGGTCCGTAAAATTCGTAGGTAACCTAGACATTTCCAATATTCAGTGAGGTGCATATTCTATTGTGAGTATTTTGAGTTATAGAATCTAACGATTGAATTGATTTTACATCGGCGCCATGATTCCTGACAGTCGCCTACGCCGTGAAACGATTTTGGTTCACCTTAGCACTAAGAATGAAGTACTTATTTTCAAAAATATTTATTTGAAATATTCATTTCTTGTTGATGATTTAATTTTAATACCTCATTACAATAATCTTTGGAATCGATTTCTAAGTTAATGATGGTTATACGTTTGGAAATTTATTTTTGAGATATTTTCGATATGGATTTGTTTTATAAAGCATATGAATGTGATATGATTTCGTGATATAGTTACTTTATTTCATAGAAAGATTTTATTTTTCTAATATGCTAGAATTGACGAATTATTGGAATTGACGGCTCAGGTAACATATGCACATGTAGATTCACAGCTCGGGACCAGGGGGCGGTGATACGTAACGCCCATGGATCCCCACCTACCTTAGATATGACATTCATGAGTTCAGCTTCAGTGACTTGGGGGAAGACGATACGCAACGCCCCAAGACACTAGTTCGGCGTGTGGGGGGATAGCGATACGTAATGCACCAAGAGCAGATTTTGATTGGATTTTATTTTCGCTATTAAGGTTTGATAATTATTTCTTTTCCAATGACTTTGATAGATGATTTCCTTTCATATGAGTTTCATGAAAGTTTCTTAAGATTTAGTTTTTGGATTTGAAGTTTTAGCTGGATTTTAAGATGTTTTACTTACATTATTTCGATTCCTTGATTTATAGCTCCATTCATTGGGTTCATAGAACTCATCCTCCCCACTCCTCAATTTTACAGGTAAATTCATCTGGTGAGCCATAACCGATCAGGTGCTGGGATCGAGGAATATAAGCAAACTGTAGTCACTAGAGTATTAGTCCATCATGTTAAGTTTGTTGGTCCCATTCAAATAGAATGCATATATGTCGATATAAATTGAGTCCAATTATGTACGATTTAGAGTCATGGGTATAAATATTTCATTGATATTACTAAAATTATTTTTGTGTTACTAAATAGATTATAAAGTGGCAGATACATATGGATGTAACACTAATCTCGAGTTAGACTGAAATCCATTGGCCACTCATATTACATAGAGATGTCTGGTATTGTGTATAGCGTAGCATATATGAGACTACCAACTACAGTGGCATATGAAATATGTCTCATTTCCTCAACTGCTTAAGGTGTCTTATGAGACTATTCATTTGGAAAATGAATTACATGTCGAAAAAATAAATTACCTTTTTCTTGGAATTCTACATCACGAATCGCATAAGGATCTTGTCGATGTATGATGCCTGAGACATAACCAATAATCGTCTTTTGTGATCATGAATAATTTGGATCCCGAGAACATAAATCGCCTCTCTCAAATCCTTCATTTGGAATTAGTTAGTGTAACACCCCGCCAGAGGCAGAATGCTACTGACATGAGACATGATTAACCCATCTCCATAAGCATCCAAATTTATAGAAAAACAAATATGATATATTCTAAAACTGGACAACCTGAAACACAGTCCAGCATCAAAATGACACATATAAGAAGCATCAAATATATAAAATGACCTCAGGTCCACACAAGACATATCAAGCTCATACTTAACACTTAAGGGCTCTGTGCCCACAACATCAAATGCAAATAAAAAATTTTACTTAATAAATACAAAACAACATTCTCAGCATGATGAATAACATAATAATCATCATAGACCCTAAACCTCTAAGATTTTTCCCAGGACACTTCTGAGGGTGACTACAACTTGGGTGATCCGTCGTCCCGAGCATGACTTTCAAAGCCGAAGTGGTTAACCAATCTGGATGCCAATCTGCAAAACTAGCAAACTGGTTTGGTGTGAGTTATAAAACTCAGTAAGTAACCACGCCCGTACTACAAGTAAAACATATAAGTCAAGCATATTAGAAGCTTTTCAGGATTACCAAGTTGTTACGAGTTCAAATTTATCAACTTTTACTATCATCTATTCTTTTCACATGTTAAATCCCCATATATATATATATATGTGTGTGTGTGTGTGTGTGTGCGCGCGCGCGCGCCAATCTAATATCCAAACATCCAAAACATACAAAGTAAAAATTTGAGTATCACAGAGTACGTCATTTAACATCGAATCCATTTCAATCATATGAAACATGTGTTGGAGTTGGTGCTTGGAGTACTAATCCGAATTGTATATTTTATTATTTATTAATAAAATAACTACATTTTCATTTCATACCTTACTAATGGTATTGTCATTATGCGTATTAGATTGATGTATAGATATGCTAAGAATGACATCGACCTTAGAATAACCTTGTAGTAATACTGGACACTAGGTGGTCCGACATTGGGATAAGTATTACTATTGTAAACTATTCTTAAAGTAAATATTCTTAGTCGTTGGTTTTGAAATACGGTCGAATTCCTATAACCTAGAAGACTAGCACATATCGTATATTGGAATTGGAGTTCCAATGGTTTAACCCGATGTACCATGATTTTTGGAAACTCGTATAGACATATGAGTATTCGTTGAAGCGAATACTGAATTACTCATAAGTGATTCCTAATAGTTGGATGTACACACCACCATCAATAAGAATCTCCTCGAGTCAAGTAGCATATGTAATCCTTTGACTATAGGATAGCATTGATTTTATGTGAGATCTTCCACACTTTGATGCCATGTATTTCTAAAACCTTTCATCGTATGGCCTCTAGATGTTCGTTGGGTGTGGACCGATGCACTCAGTAATCAAGTGTGAAGCAAGATAGGATCTTTCGGCTCGTATGTGTACTATAAGGGGTTCATGTATCCATGTTAGTAAAGTCATCATTCTTAAATCTTTGGCCAAAGTCGATCACCTAGGGTGGATTGCACCAGTTATGAAGAATCGTGGACATGTCGGCATGAGATGTGTGCCTCAGAAACTTGACGGTGTATTCTATATTTCCTAAGCACAACTCGAATAGCCTATGACGGAGGGATTGTTAAATATATGTTATGACCTCGACTTGTATAGTTCAAAAAGGTCATTCGTGTCCTACGAAAATTCGGAGGTGGCCGAATTGCGTAGATATTAGCTAGGCTTATATGACGAACGTGTCTGAACTTAGAGAGTCCCAATATGAAGCGTACTCGTTAAGCACTTGGGTAGCCGATTAATTTTGATAAAAGATAATATTCGATATTATAATTATCAACTAAGATAATCAAGTGTTATTGGATAACATTGATTATTTACTTTGACCTAATTGGATTAATTAAATAATTACATAAAGGTTTGATTGTAAAATCATAATTATCTCTACTATTTGAGGATATTATGGCAATTGTAAGTATGTAATAATAGGTTGTTTTGGCTTGATTTAATTGGATTAAATCAAAGTGGAAAATATTTAACTAATCCATTTCCTAATCCTTGGCTTGATTTAATTGGATTAAATCAAAGTGGGAGACAATGGAGATTAGTCACACCTAATTATACATATTTGGACAAATTTGATTAAGCCCACTTAAAAGTTGATTACAACTTTTATTAATTAAAAATTGCCTAAGTTTTGCTATAAATAGCAAGCTTAAGAAAGGTTTTAATTAAAAGTATAGGCATAAGCAAAATCTTGAGTAAGCTATACACAGGTAATTCTTAAGAGATTAGCCTAAGTTAGAGAAGTGGTTAGAGAAGCTGATGATGTGGGTCACGCCCCCGGGACTCATCCCCAAACTGATGATGTGGGTCACGACCCTGGGACTCATCCCCAAAACTGATGCTGATGTGGGCCTCGCCCCCCGTGACTCATCCCCAAAACCGATGCTGATATGGGTCACGACCCTAGGACGCATCCCCAAAACTGTTGATGATGTGGGCCTCGCCCCCGGGACTCATCCCCAAAACTGATGCTGATGTGGGCCTCGCCCCCCGTGACTCATCCCCAAAACCGATGCTGATATGGGTCACGACCCTAGGACGCATCCCCAAAACTGTTGATGATGTGGGCCTCGCCCCCGGGACTCATCCCCAAAACTGATGATGACGTGGGCCACGACCCTGGGACGCATCCCCAAAGCTGCTGATGATGTGGGTAACGCCCCCGGGACTCATCTCCAAACTAATGATGTGGGTCACGACCCTGGGACGCATCCCCAAACTGATGATGTGGGTCACGACCCTGGGACGCATCCCAAAAACTGCTGATGACGTGGGCCACGACCCTGGGACGCATCCCCAAAGCTGCTGATGATGTGGGTCACGACCCTGGGACTCATCCCCAAAACTGATGATGATGTGGGTCACGACCCTGGGACTCATCCCCAAAACTGATGATGATGTGGGTCACGACCCTGGGACTCATCCCCAAAACTAATGCTGATGTGGGCCTCGACCCTGGGACTCATCCCCAAACTGATACTGATGTGGGCCTCGGCCCAAAGACTGATACTGATGCGTTGTCGCTTCTGGTTGGCTTGCATTTGCCGCTTTCTTCTTTTCTTCTTTGAAACCTGTGAATACAAAACAAAACAAAACACAAAAAAGAATGCAGATACGTTATGTGTATGCATGCATGAATTCCTTATCCCGTTGGGTTAGGTCTTCTGCCAGGTCTTCTCTTTCTCAAGTGAAGTACTGTTTCAATCTGTCCACGTTGATCGGCTCGGTGAACTCGTTCCCTTCCAAATCTGACAGTCTCACTGTGCCATTTCCCATTACTTTCTGCACTATGTAAGGTCCTTCCCAGTTAGGTCTGAACTTTCCTCTTGGGTCTGTCGTCGACGGCCTCGACTGCTTAAGTACCAAATCACCTTTTCTGATCTTAGTAGGACGCACCTTCTTGTTGAATGCTCGGGCTAGTCTCTTCTGATATATCTGCATGTGATGCAAGGACTTCATCCTCTTTTCATCCAGTAGTGCTAACTGTTCAAATCTCTGTGCGGCCCATTCTTGTTTAGGTAACTCTGTTTCTGCTAATACCCTCAATGACTGTATCTCAAATTCCACTGGCAGTACTACTTCCATTCCATAGACCAAAGAGTAGGGCGTGGCTCATGTTGCTGTTCTTACTGATGTTCTGTACCCCCACATGGCATATGGTAGTTTGTTGGCCCAATCTTTGCAGTTCTCTGTCATCTTGGCTAATATCTTCTTTACTGTCTTGTTGGCTGCCTCGACTGCCCCATTTGCCTGCGGCCGGTAAGGTGACGACTTGTGATGTCCTATCCCACATCTCTGTAGCATTGCCTTCGTTTCCCCTTGAAACTGAACTCCGTTATCTGTCACTACATGATGCGGCATCCCATATCGACATATGATATTCCGAGCTATGAACTTCGCCATCTACTTTGCTGTGACGTTACGAAATGACTCGGCTTCCACCCACTTCGAAAAGTAGTCTACTGCCACTACTATGAAACGATGTCCATTCGATGCATTCGGTCGAATATCCCTGATCATATCAATTCCTCATGTTGAGAAAGGCCATGGCTCTGATATCCCGTGTAACTCTGTGTGAGGCAGATGGTTCAAATTACCGTGTGCTTGACAATCATGACAATGTTTTACCAGCTTTGCACAGTCTGTCTCCATGGTCAACCAGTAGAAGCCTTGTCTTACAATCTTGCGAGACAAGTTCAACCCATTCATGTGCGGTCCACATACCCCGGCATGTACTTCCTCCATTGTCTTCTGAGCTTCTTCTTTTCTCAAACACTTCAGCTGAACGCCATTTGTCTGTCTCTTGTACAATTCTCCTTTCAAAACCACATACTGAGAAGCCAACTTCTGAATAGCTATTCTATCTTTTCTGCTTGCTACTTCTAGGAGTTCTCTGAGTTCCAGGTATTGCTGAATGTCATGGTACCAAGGTTTTCCGTCGTCGATCTCCACTTCCAAAAATCTTCCTATCTCATAAACGGGTCTGCTTGCTGTTGTCAGTACCAGTGGTTTCAACACTAACTTCTCTGGATTTTCCCAAGTCACTGCAAGTGTAGCTAATGCGTCTGCCATCTGATTCTCTTCTCGCGGCAAGTGCTGAAACTTACAATCGGGGATAGCATGTGCCAACTTTCTGAGGTGAAAAAGGTAAGGTTTCAACCGTTCTTCCTTCAATTCCCATTCTCCATGCATCTTTCGAACTACCAACATCGAATCTCCGTAGACCTCCACGCTCTCAGCCATCAAGGATATCAATGCAGTCAATCCAAAAGCACATGCTTCATACTCGGCCATGTTGTTAGTTACTCCGAACGTCAACCTCTTGGCCATAGGCAAGGTTTCTCCATCGGGGGTCATTATCACGATCACAATTCCGGCTCTTTTGTAATTCACTGCGCCGTCGAAATACATCTTTCATCCTTGAACTGTTATTGATTGGATCTCTTCATCTGGGAATTCAAACTTGTACTGATCCCCTTCAATAGGTTGCAATGCCAGGAACTCTGCTACGGCTCGCCCCTTGATTACTTTGGAGGTGAGATACTCAATGTCAAACTCTGTCAGCAACACTAACCATCTGCCCAACTTCCCCACTAGCGAAGGCACTGAATGTAGATACTTCAAGGGATTTTCTTTGGCTACCACCTGGATCTTGTAAGAATGGAAGTTTTTGGACGCCTATACCACTGCCAAACAGATCTTCTCTACTTCTTGATAGCGGGCTTCGTATGGAAGCATCTTCTTACTGAGATAGTATACTGCATGCTCTACCCCTGTCTCATCTGCATGTACCATCATTGCCCCCAGTGCTTCTGATTCTATGGCCAAATACAATATCAAGGGTCTGCTCGGTCTTAGAGGTTTTAATACATGAGGCTTTAGAAAGTATTCTATGATCTTGTCGAAGGCTGCTTGACATTGCTCATCCCATTTCACTGGTTGGTCTTTTCTCAGCAGTTTGAAGATAGGCTCACATACTGACGTCAACTTAGCGATGAACCGACTGATATACTGAATTTTCCCGAGGAATGCCCTAACTTCTTTCTCAGTCTTTGGTGCTGGCATCTCTGTGATTGATTTGATCTTCTCAGAGTCTACCTCTATTCCTCCCATTCCCACTGTATGTCCCAACAACTTTCCTGATGTTACCCCAAACACACATTTCTTGGGATTCAACCACAAGTTGTATTTGTCAACTCTCTGAATGAACTTCTCCAATGCTTCTATATGCCCAATTCTTGTCTCTGATTTCACCATCATATCATCTATATATACTTCAATCTCTTTGTGCATCAAGTCGTGGAATAGTGTAGTGGCCATCCGCTGATAAGTAGCTCATGCATTCTTGAGCCCAAATGGCATTACCTTGTAACAATATGTGCCCCACTCGGTGACAAAGGCAGTCTTGTGCTTGTCTTCTGCAGCCATGAGAACCTGATTATATCCTGAAAACCCATCTGCAAATGAATACATGGCAGATAAAGCTGCACTGTCAACTAGCACATCTATATGAGGTAGAGGAAAATCATCTTTCGGGCAAGCCTTGTTAAGATCTTTGTAATCCACACACATTCTGACCTTCCCGTCTTTCTTCGGCACCAGCACAATATTTTCCAACCACTCATGATACTTCACCACTTCCAGGAACCCCACATCTATCTGTTTCTTGACTTTCTCTCTGACTTTCTCGGCCCACTCAGATTTCATCCGTCGAAGTTACTGTTTCACTGGCTTCATATTCGGATAAGTTGGTATTGTATGTTGGGCGATGCTTCTGTCTACTCCAGGCATGTCCTCATAGGACCAAACAAACACTTTGGCATATTTGGCTAATAATTTTTCTAACTTCTCCCGCTCCTCATAGGTAACCTCACTTGCAATTAGAATTTCCCTGGGGCTCTCAGGTGTGCCAAGGGTTGTGGAGCTGATATCAAATATACTCAAGCCGTGCAAATTGAAAGGGAGAGATTCAGACGAGTAAGCAAAATGATTGTCTTTATTGCTAGTAGATGCATGCATACATTCAAATAAATCAGAGAGATAAACATCTTCATCCTCTACAGATGCTTCACCTCCCACAGCTGGGTCTTCCTCTTTTTCCTCGAGGGTCAGGTTCTCCAACTTCATCAGCTCTTCTTCCCATTTCTCTTCTTCATTCTTCGCAATTTCTGATGCCAGTGACTTCTCACTTATCACCTCCTGAAAGATCTCAAACCCGGGCACCACAATCCTATTGACTTCTACCGGTTCAGGTTCTCCCTGATATCATGTTTCCTTCACAAAGCATTCCATCAACTTCAACCCTTTCTTATTGGCTTTCGGCTTATCCTCATCAGACATGTATCCCAACCCTCTCCGGGTAGTCTGTCTCTTAAAGTTTGGCAATGTTGAACCTTTACCCGGCTCGAACTTCATCTTCTCCATGATCCTAGCCACCTTAGGATCTACCCACTCCTCAAAAGTTGCTGACACTTGGAACCTTGTGAAATGTTATATTTCCAAAGCGGCCACAACACTGTCTACCTCAGCTCAGATGGTGACAATCTCTCCCCCGTATGGAAACTTAATAACCTGATGCAGAGTGGAGGGAACGCCCCCAAGCTTGTGGAACCATGGCCTTCCCAATAACAAAGCAAAAGTGGTCGAGATATCCTGCACTGTGAACTCAACCCCATCCTCAATCGGGCCAACCTTGACTAATGCGGTAAAGGTACCCTCAACTCCTCGCTTGCTATCATCATAAGCTTTGATAGTCATATTGGAGGGATCCATATCTGTTGCCTTCATTCCCAACCTTGCCAAAATCTTTAATTGGCAAACATTGATAGATGAGCCATCATATATCATTACACAAGATGTCTTCTTACCCCTCACTTCAGCCCTGATAAATAGTGGCTTGTTGTGATTTCTTCCCTTTGCCGGGAGTTCTTCCTCAGAAAAAGTTATTGCCTGAAAGGTTTCCTCATGTACTGACCTTACAAACATTGCAGAATTAGCACCCTCCGGTACTATTATTTTCCTTAAGGCTTCAACCATAGCACTCATGTGCTCCTGCGACGAACACAATAATTCCCAGATGCTGACGAAAAAGTTATTGCCTGAAAGGTTTCCTCATGTACTGACCTTACAAACATTGCAGAATTAGCACCCTCCGGTACTATTATTTTCCTTAAGGCTTCAACCATAGCACTCATGTGCTCCTGTGACGAACACAATAATTCCCAGATGCTGACTTGTGCACGTGTCTTCTTCAACTGGCGTAGCACTGTATCCCCTTTAGTATTGTCCCTATTTTCTACCACTTCTCTCCATTCTGTCAACACTTTTTTACCCTTCTCAGCCGTATCACTGTAGAAACGCCCGCTGCATGTCATTCCTCTTACCACTTCTTCATCACTACTGGAGAAATCTTCCCAGAAATTATTCCCCTGTTCTGTTTCATCCTCGCTGTTGCTATCCCAAATTCCCAGGCAGAAGGCTTGGTGGTCAAAGGATTTGAGGACAAGGCTTTCGGGTAGGCCAGAGTTTATCATATAGGTTGGTGGTGGGACAGAGTGGTAATTCGGCAGGGGGTTTTGTATGTGTTAGGCTGTTCTTTTTCAGGGTCGGGTATTTTTTAGGAGTCTATAAGGTCCTGGATTTCATGGTGGAGGCGGGCACAATTGTCAGTGTCATGGCCCTTCTGTTGATGGAAATGGCAATAGTGGTTCAGGATGAGATGCGGTGGTGGTGGGTGTGGAAGTGGTTTGGTCTCTAGGGGTTTCAGAAGTCACTGTCTCATTAACTTCTCCAATACCTTAGACAAGGGTCTACCCAGGTTGGAGAAACGCCGGTTCCGGATAGCAGCAATCTCAGCAGCAACAGGCTTGGTACCTGATGGTCCCCCAATGGGCCTCCTATTCAGGCTATAGAACTTTCTATTATCAGTTTCTTCTTCTTCAATATCCATGACAGTCTCCCTTAACTGTCGAAAATCAGTAATCATTGAGGTCATTCTCCTAAGCTTTCCATAAATTGAGGGCTTAGTACCATTGATAATCATCTTTATATGGTCATTCTCTGAGGGCCGAGTCTGCATTTTCAAGAGCTGGCTCCTCCAACGGTCTACATATTCCTTGAAGCTTTCTTATGGCTTCTGCTTAGTATTTTCTAAGTCCCGAAGTGACAAGTCGATCTCCAGATCTGTAACATACTGTCACAAGAAGGCCTCTACCAATTCCCTCCAATCCTCATTGATCTTCCTCTCCAGGCTGTGATACCATACCACGGGTGCCCCCTCGAGTGACATCCCAAAAATTTTCTGAACCTGACGCTTGGATAGGCCCACTGAACTTATAACTGAAACATACTGCCGGAGATGGACCATTGGGTCCCCGTTCCCATTGAACTTGGCTATATTCGTGCTTGCCCCTCATCTTACGGGTAACCGACTCTACCTGATCTCAGAGTTTCTGCAGTTCAGCTTGAGACCCTGCCATTTTCCCCCCAGCATATTCAGCCATATCATCATCAAAACCCGGGATATCATCATTCAATCTAGTCGGAGGGTCTCCACGCCCTTCATTCTGAGAGTTTCCCCCAGCACGGGGCACAGCCATATTGGCCATAGCGGCAGTCAAGGCTTGCAACTGTTCAGTAATCTTGGTGAGATTGGTTTCCAACTGATCCATACGGGATACCTCGTTCTCTGATTCACTCATGTTTGCTACTGGCCTTTTGATAAGTCTTCCCTCTTTCCTAACCCAACGAGAATCTATGGTGTCTTTTAAAATTCTCAGTCAGCATGTATGCGTGCAATGCATGGAATATATAAGTCGGCCGCTTGTCATTTTAAAGCTTCAATCATATTATTGCAAGGTGCAAACTTGTCCCAGTTGAAAAGGCCCAACAGGTTTACACATTTGCGATAACATGGTTAAACAACTTCAAATGATAAGGGGCCCAAACACAGGATGTCCCATCGGCATTTTAGAAACTTTTGGCCCAATTGTCATAGGATATGAACTCGTCCCAGTTTAAATGGCGCAACAAGTTCGCATTTCTGACAAGAGTCCAACTGCATCCAAATGAGGATGGTCCCCAAATACAAGCATAAAAAGATAATTCAAGCATAAAGCAATAATTTCTACAGAGCGGCCCATCGACATTTCAGAAGCTTTTGGCCCAATTGTCATAGGATATGAACTCGTCCCTGTTTAAATGGCCCAATAAGTTCGCATTTCTGACAAGGAGTCCAACTGCATCCAAATGAGGATGGTCCATAAGCACAAGGAAATAGTTGCTATAGGTCATACAACTATGGTCTACGTGTGGGTTTGTGGGAGTGTAGACAAAGGCTCTCGTTGACAAAGGATTGCCCACAACTAGGTCTCCCCACTCAAGGGTTCAAGATACCAAGTGAGCGCACCTTTTTTATACCTTACGGTACGTGCCAACGAGTTATGGTGTGTAACTGACTGTCAAATGGATTTCCCATTGTAGATTCCCTAGAGGGAGGGTGGAGCGAACTCTCTTAAATACCCAAGCCTCTTAGGCTCTTATCACTTGGTGACAGGAATAAACAACGAGTCCTCCAAATTAGTCCATCACAGTAAGCTACGAGTAATGATTATTAGGTGCCTTCAGCTTTTCCTTATAGAAAGGTAGTGAATGAAGAAAGACACCAAACCATTACTTAGCTCTAATAATGCCTTTGATTAAACCCTTTCGACCCACGATAGACACAGTTACCTAAAGCACAAATCACAATCACTACAAGACATTATTTCGGGGCCAATTCTCTATCCCCAGTGGAGTCGCCAGACTGTAGGACACAGAAATCGGCGATGTTGTCCCGGGCTCGCGGCCCGGTTGGGAGTATGGAATAGTCTGCGAGGAACTAAACCGGAGAAATAACATGGAGTCGCCACCCGGTGTGAACCGGGAAAATGATTTAAGGCCGCACTCACCCCTCGCAAGGGAAGACCTCAAACCGTTGGGTTCAGAATGGTCCCTTACTTATGCCACTTGTAATGATATGATTTGTGCAATAATCTAACCAAGCCTAAGCAACATATATTTCCAAGGATAATCTACTTCTAAGTTCATGCATAAAAAATAAATTGGAATAACGGCAAGGATATAATTTAATAAACACATTATACTGATAAACACAGAGACACAAATAAACAATCATTGTACAAGCATGCATATTAAAGAGAGGCAATTAAGTGCATAAATATTAAAGAGAGCTAACTAAACATATGATGGGGAAGGGAATGACTAAGGGAACAAACATGCATGAAACATGATAAAGGAATCTATCCAGTGTGTGCGCGTTCGTGTAGCGTTCGTAAACGCGTTCGAACGGTAAACATTATGCAAGCGTTCGAGTAGCGTTTGATAACGCATTCGAACGATAAACATAATGTCCGCTTTCATATAGCGTTTGATAACACGTTCGAATGGGATGAGACCTGATGCATGATACAATAAAATGCATGCGCGTTCGAGTAGCGTTCGTAAACGTGTTCGAATGGTAAACAGAATGCAAGCGTTCGAGTAGCGTTCTGAGACGCGTTCAAACGGAAATAAGACAGAATGCATGCGTTCGTGTAGCGTTCGTAAATGCGTTCGAACATAATAAGACAGAATGTATACGTTCGTGTAGCGTTCATAAATGCGTTCGGACGAGATGAGACAGAATGCATACGTTCATGTAGCGTTTGGAAACGCGTTCGAACGAGATTGCCAGAATGGCATCTCAAATGACACAAACACATATATGGATAAACAAATACACAATGTAGGACCTCGTGTGCCCGATGGAACACATTTCACATTCAATCGGGTGCACCTCGTCCGGCGCGGCAAAACATCGTGGAAAAGGTAGCCTTTTAGGCATTTCCCTCGAATAGAGGACCTTTAATCCACCCTAGTTAGCCCATGCGCACAAGAATGCAATGAATGCGTAAATAAAGCAATGATATAAAAAGGGTAAATGACATAATAAAAGGCGCGGCAAAACATCGTGGTAAAGGTAGCCTTCAGGCATTTCCCTCGAATAGAGGACCTTTAATCCACCATAGTTAGCCCATGCGTATTATATTACAATGCATATAAAATAAATACAACAGTAATATAGGACCTCGTATGCTCGATTAAACATATCTCACATTCAATCAAACATACTCCGTCTGGCGCGGAAAAACATCATGGAAAAGGTAGCCTTTAAGCATTTCCCTCGAATAGAGGACCTTTAATCCACCCTAGTTATCCCATGCGCACTATATCATCATGCATAAATAAGTAACGTGCATTAATTAATAGCATACTAACGACTAAATCATGCTTAAAAAATAAATAACATACTTACAACCCAATCATGCTCGAATACAAGGTTGGATGAAACGAAATGTGTGAATCTCTCAAGTGGTACGTGGCATTGTATCCTGAGTGCAAACCACAATACCATCCATTCGGATTCGGCTACGGAATTTACGTCCGGGTTTCCATCCGATATACCACAAGAGAGAACATATGTTCCATTCATTCAAGGACCACAACATATATCAACAAACGACTCTCATCCGAAGGAATTCTAATAAACAAAAAAAAAGATGAGAATAAGTAAGAAGGGTGCCCTGAAGTCTAACCTCTTAGGTCGTCTCTCGAAAGTGCGTTACACGGCCGTCGGAAGGGTTGATGCTCCGTAACTCCTCCGGTTCACTGGTCCACTGCTCTCGTTCACTGCTTCCCTATTTTGAGCTGTCGTTTCCTCTGTTTTACTGCTATTTTGTTGTTGTTTCTTGCGGTAATTTAAGGGTTTTAAAGTACAATTTTTTTGGTCATTGTTTTGATATATTAAGGGACTGTTTTTTGCTACTATTTTCGGTGTTTGGGCTGCTGTTTGGGGGGTGATTTTTCAGTCACTGCAGTGCAGTTTCGGGGACTATTTTCGGTGGTTACGGTGGTGTGTTTTAAGGCAGTTTATTCGGTTACTGCATGGCTATTTTAGAGGGTTGTATACGTGTAAGGAATGCGTGTTTAGGGGTGATGTTTTCGGTTTCTAGAGGGAGGAGGATAATAAAATTATTTTGCTTGTTATTCTTGTCTTGAGCGTGTAGAGCTAGGAGAGAGCAAGGGTTGGATTTGTGTTTCTTTTATAGGCAAAGGCTAAGGTTTCTCTTGTGTGAATAGGAAATGGAGTCATGCAATTATGGGGGAATATTTCTAATTAGTATCTCACAAGGAAATCATGTAATTAAATTAGGGAGGTGATTTGTACAAATTAGGAATGGATTTATTTGATTTGTTTTAATTAGGTATGTGATTATTTAGATTTTATTTGATTTGTTTTAATTTCACCATGGGTTAAATATGTGTTTTATTATTTTTGGGTGGGTTTTGGTGGGCTAAATAGGCTTGGGCGTGAGGCTAGCAACAAAACCAGAAGTACTGACACCGTTCGAACGCTGATTCGAACGCTACACGAACGCTCGCAATCTTCTTGACATTCGAACGTGTTCACGAACGCAGCATGAACGAAAACAGTGAACATGTGAATTGAATCCGATGACATACTTATTCTGAATTTCCCCTTCCGACATTCGTTTCCCGCGACTTCCGCAACCTAAAGAGTAGTGCCTCCGTACGAGACTCATCATCGGGACTTATATACAAAATGCAGTCCTACAGTTGGATATCCTAATAATTCCACGGGCTATCAATTCTACGATTCTGAGCAACGAAATATATTTATTGTTCGCTTTACAACTTTTCTTGAAAAGTAATTTTTGAGAGAAAGTGGGAATTGTAGAGAGATTGAACTTGATGAGTTTGATCCTAACTTTAAGGAACCTGAGATGGAATTAGAGATCCAAATAGATGAAGGATATACAACTCAGGTTCTACGTAAGTCGAATAGAATATTAAAGCCTCCTCAGAGACTGTTTTTAACATCTGATGTGAGCCTTGATGTTCTCCTATTGGAGGAAACAGATCCGACTACGTATAAAGAAGCGACATTGGATATCGATTCAGGAAAATGGCAGGAAGCCATGAAGTCCGAGATAGATTCTATGCATGCCAATCAAGTCTATGACTTAGTTGAACTTCCTGAAGGAGTTAAACCTATTGGTTGTAAATGGGTTTACAAAAGGAAGCGAGGGCCCAATGGAAATGTGGAAACCTTTAAGGCCCGACTGATAGCAAAAGGTTACACTCAATGTCCTGAGATTGACTATTAGGAAACCTTTTCACCAGTAGCCATGTTAAAATCTATTAGGATTCTTTTAGCCATTGTTGCATATCGCGACTATGAGATATGGCAGATGGATGTGAAAACCGCTTTCCTAAATGGATTCATTGATGAGGATATCTTTATGGAACAACCAGAAGGTTTCGTATCCAGTGAGACTTCAAACTTGGTTTGTAAGCTCCAAAAGTCTATTTATGGACTTAAACAGGAATCTTGAAGCTGGAATCGTCATTTTGATGAGATAATTAGATTATCTGGATTCATCAAAAACGAGGAAGAACCATGTTTTTATAAGAAAGTTAGTGGGAGCATGATAGTTTTCCTAGTATTGTATGTAGATGACATCCTTATCATAGGAAATGATATAGGGATGATGCAAAGTGTGAAAGCCTACCTTTGCAAGAACTTCTCAATGAAAGATATGGGAATCAAGATAGAGTTAGGAAGCTTATAGGGTTGTCACAACAGACGTACATATATAAGATGTTAGAAAGGTACGGTTTTACCAACTGCAAGGCATCAAATGTACCTTTCCGATACAGCATACATATTTTGAAGAAAATGGCACCTCAGACTGAGGAATAGAGAGTTAGAATGTCTAAATTGCCATGTGTTTCTTGTATTGGAAGCATAATGTATGATATGTTATGTACTAGACCTGATATCAGTTTCGGCATCAGTGTGACCATCCGATATCAATCTGATCCAGGTAATGATCATTGGACAGCCGTGAAACATATCCTGAAATATCTTAAATGTACTAGGAATAAGTTTATAATATATGGAGAAAATGAGCTACAAGTTAAGGGTTATACAGACTCCGACTTCCAGGGAGATCCAAATGATAGAAAATCTACATCATGATACATATTTACCCTTAACGGTAGTGCAGTTAGTTGGCGATGTTTGAAACAAGGCTCAACAGTTGAATCCACCACTGAGGCAGAATTTATAGCGGCTTCAGAAGCTGTTTAGATTAGAAATTTTATCACAGAACTTGGCATTGTGCCTAGTATTGCGGATTCGATCCCATTCTACTGTGATAATAACAGAGCTGTCGTGCAAACTAAGGAGCCGAGGGCGCATTCCAAGTCTAAACACGTGGAAAAGAAATACCGAGTAATTGGAGAGATTATTGAACAAAAAGACATAGTGGTCTTGAAGGTTCAAGGACAAGGCAACATAGCAGACCCGCTTACAAAGGTCTTACCTCCTAAGTTATTCGATAAACATGTGGAGGAGATGGGACAACGGAACCATCCAGATTGGCACTAAGCAAGTGGGAGTTTGTTGGAGTTGGTGCTTAGAGTACTAATCTGAATTGTACATTTTATTATTTATTAATAAAATAACTACATTTTCATTTCATACCTTATTAATGGTATTGTCATTATGCGTATTAGATCGATAAATAGATATGCTAAGAATAACATCGACCTTAGAATAGTCTTGTAGTAATACTGAACACTAGGTGGTCCGACATTGGGATAAGTATTACTATTGTAAACTATTATTAAAGTAAATATTCATAGTTGTTGGTTTTGGAATACGGTCGAATTCCTATAACCTAGAAGACTAGTACATGTCGTATATTTGAATTGGAGTTCCAATGGTTTAACCTGATGTACCATGAGTTTTGGAAACTCGTATAGACATGTGGGTATTCGTTGAAGCGAATACTAAATAACTCATAGGTAATTCCTAATAGTTGGATGTACACACCACCATCAATAAGAATCTCCTCGAGTCGAGTAGCAAATGTAATCCTTTAAATATAGGATATCATTGATTTTGTGTGAGATCTTCCACACTTTGATGACATGTATGTCAAAATCTTTCATGGTCTGGCCTCTAGATGTTCGTTGAGTGTGGGTCGATGCACTCAGTAATCAAGTGCGAAACAAGATAGGATTTGTCAGCCCGTATGTGTACCATAAAAGGTTTAGGTATCCATGTTAGTAAAGTCACGATTCTTAAATCTTTGACCAAAGTCGATCACCTAGGGTGGATTGCATCAGTTATGAAGAATCATGGACATGTCGACATGAGATGTGCGCCTCAGAAACTTGACAGTGTATTCTATATTTCCTAAGCACAACTCGGATAACCTATGACGGAGGGATTGTTAAACATATGTGATGACCTCGACTTGTATAGTTCAGAAAGGTCAATCGTGTTCGTCAAAAATTCGGAGGTGGTTGAATTACGTACATATTAGCTAGGCTTATATAACGAACGTGTCTGAACTTAGAGAGTTCCAATATGAAGCTTACTTGTTGAGCACTTGGGTAGCCGATTAATTTTGATAAAAGATAATATTCGATATTATAATTATCAATTAAGATAATCAAGTGTTATTGAATAACATTGATTATTTACTTTGACCTAATTGGATTAATTCAATAATTACACAATGGCTTAATTGTAAAATCATAATTATCTCTACCATTTGAGGATATTATGGTAATTGTAAGTATGTAATAATATGTGGTTTTGGCTTGATTTAATTGGATTAAATCAAAGTGGAAAACATTTAACTAATCCATTTCTTAATCATTGGCTTGATTTAATTGGATTAAATCAAAGTGGGAGACAATGGAGATTAGTCACACCTAATTATACATATTTGGACAAATTTGATTAAGCCCACTTAGAAGTTGATTACAACTTTTATTAATTAAAAATTACCTAAGTTTTGCTATAAATAGCAAGCTTAAGGAAGATTTTAATTACAAGTATAAGCATAAGTTAGAGAAGTATTTAGAGAAGCTTGTGAGGTCTCTACAACATTTCATCTAGGAGAAATCAAGATTGGATCTTGAAGTGAAGCTTGGTAGCATTGGAAACAAGATTGAATCTTGGAGTCAAGCTTGCACACCTTGGAGGTTCTCCAACCATTTCAACAAAGGAGAGGTAGATTGGATCTTGCATCAAGCTTACTAGGTAACGTTTGATCTTCTCTTAAGCTATGTTCTTTTTTGTATTAGATGCATGATCACATAGCTTAATGTTGAAATAAGGCTAATCAATTTGTGTTAGGATACTTTAGAAGTATAAACACAACATGTTTATGAATTAGGTCAAAGATGTTCATGTTGGACATGGAATAATTAACAAGAGTTTTGAAACTCTAGATTAAAGCTTAGAGCTATGGCTATCATTCTAGATTCACTTGACCACCTTTAGGTGAACTAGAATTGTTCATGAGATATTTCTAATTGGGATTCTAAAATGGTTTGTACTTAGATTCAAACAAATGCATATAAGTATTTAGAATATATGTATGCTAATTGTAAAATATGTGTTGATAGTGGTTATGAAGTTAAAATTAGATTTTAAGTGTATTTGAATTATTGGGAGAAAATTGGAAGTGTTTAGTAATGTTTTGAACTTGAAAAATCACATTCTGCCTGAGTTGCGTCGTGACGCAGACCACCTCCCGTCGCAACGCAGAGCTTCAAAATTGGGGCGTCGTGATGCGACGACGTTTTCATTCAGCATGCTCTAGGAATTTTAGGTGGCATCGCGACGTCCAGACTTGATTCATACTAAAACTTATTTTTCTCCGTTTCAGAGTTTCCGGACTCCGTTTTGGTCCCCGTTTTTTCCTATGGACTCGAAAAGGAATGTAGTTTTATATAAAAATATTTTAAAATACACCCATGCTAAATATCAATAGGTTAGACCTATCTTCACTGTGCGGGGCACCGATCCGACCCTAGGGGTTCCACAACTGCCCCAACAACATGAAGTTATACTTTTATACTTTATCGAGAATAAACATCTTTGAAATATCATCAAATCAGTAAGTTAAACAAACTTTATTCAATTCCGATGACCTAATGATAACTTAACATTCGTGACCTATACGCATTCTCACATATCAGTTCATAAATCATAGTTCACTTCTTCTACATTCATTCAAATCCAATTTCAGTATTCTTACTTAGAGACATGTCTAGTATCAGAAGCTTAGAAACACATTCAGTTTCTTTCACAATGTACGTACATACAATAGAAAACTCAGCAAATAAACTTTATAATATTTTATACTCACGCCAGTTTTCAGGTCATTCCATTCCACGAAAGCATACACAGTCTATACATATCACGGGTTCTATCATGCACACACATACACTCAGAACATACATACAATCATCGTACAACCGACAACGAAGCACACATAACAGTCAATACATCAAAGAACATATAACCCAAACAACACACATATGCACTGGCTTATACAATAAATACTTGTATGATACTTATTATCTATTTTAGAATAGGTATGAGATGAATGCCGTCCAACAGATTCCTAACTAGCTCGGCTACAATACCACCAAATTATCAATCAATTAAACATACACACATATGCACATATTGTTGGTTTCTATAATATGTCCCAAGGAAAGATTAAGCATTTGAAATACAACATTGAATATATATATATAAGATGAAGTATGGCGGAATCATACTTACATTGCTTTAGTGATGAAGAAAATCAAACCAAAATGGAAGCTCCAAGGTTGGGATGATTCGGCCAAGATGAGAAGAGGTGGAAAGCTCCAAGCTTTGTGTATTCCTTGCTCTATGATGGTTTCCATATCACCTCTTTTGATCCCTTGTAAGGTGCTAGCCTTGCATGTGAGTAGATGTTCCAAACAACCTCAATATCTTCAAGTTTTAGACAACCAAAATGAAGAAGATGGAGAGCAAAAACTGCATGCAGTTTTCGGCAATGTGAGAGAGAAAAGAGAGTTTTTGTTAATTGATTTTGTTACCAAAAATCAATTTATATTTATGCCATAATGTTTATTAAATTAATAATAAAATTATGACACCAACCATGCAATGGCTTAGAGTGTCAAACACTCAAATTCCATGCAAAACAATTGAGTGTATTGTACACTATCACCATGCAATGCATCATCAATAAAATAATACATATAATGACATGTGTCATGTGGGCCCACGTGCACTCACGCGTTCGGGTTTGATATTTCCGAAATACCGAACTTACGTCGCGACGTTAATTAAATCGAATTTAAATAAATAATCGCGCCTAGCGAAATTATTGTTTACGTCGCTAACGAATTAATTCTAAATTAACTCGTATGCCCGAATTAAAATCTAATTTTAATTTCGCGTCGAAATCGAATTTCGATTATTATATCGAATATAATAATTTCATCGATTAATTTCCAAATTAATCGCTCTCTCTCTAAATAAGGCACTTTATCCGAGATAAAGTTTCTCCGCAATTAATCCAAGATTAATTAAGTCCGAATCAAATATCATAGGTGAATCTTCAGGAAGCGACCCAAGAGATCTCCGGATATGTTGGCAGTAAATACGGTCGTCGGATAATCCGAACACGCACGTACCTCGTACTACGTTCTTACCGATTCACAAGACAAGGTTGGCTTCTAGCAAAGCGCCATGCCTACCCAATTCTCCAGAAATATTCTTATAGGAATATAAGATCTATATCAAGCGTAGTATACCGTAGTATTGCGTACATCGATCCAGTATCGGATGATCACATGCTAGGCCTGGGGCTGGAGATGTGTCTGCCCCGTACGAAACATATATCGGACATCAAGCAACTAGTCTCTTTAAATCGGACAATCCTGACCTAGTCATATTGTCCCGACGGTTGCAACCTTTTATAGAGTACTAGTTCTGTGTCCTGCGTGATCATCACCTCCATATGTCTGAAGCGATACTTCCATCTTGACATCACATCCAGTACACTACGATTCTCGATAAACCCAGAAGAGGTGTACACAGAACCGGTTAAGGTCCCCAACCACCAAAACCAAAGTTTACCGATTGTCGCAAGTACTAGCGATGTAAGTCTCAGGTTAAGACCATATACACCTACCCTGATGCGGCCTCCCATAGACACCTAGACATACTACCAATGGGATTCCGCGGGGTCTATCCAGAGCGAAGCTGTTTTCCGTACCATCGGTAAAACACAACCTCCTATCGCACTTGCATAAGTATCCAATACTTAAATATATGAGAACTATGCCGTTGTGCCCTCACAACGTGCACAAGCGCAATACTAGTCTATTCCGCATTATCGATGTCCGATCTCGATAATACTCCGACTATGGATATTTAATGATTAAACTTTTATGGATTGATACTGTCTCATATCATCTCAATCCAGTACTAATCATATGGACTTTCGCCATTTATGAATCAAAGTAAATAATATTACAAAACGGCAAAAGGCAATTTCATTATCACATAGTTAATTTTGTACAATAATACAATATCATTTATAAACAGTGACGCTATGGGACACAATGTCTAACACATATCATGTAACACAAACTCTTCGCACTTTTTCTCATACACAAGCACATACATGATAAACACTCCGAGTTATCATCCAAATACTCATATACATACATATATTTCGAACATGTGCACATTACTACGAACTCAAATGCTATATCTTTAACAGTCCTCATATCTTTCACTTATCGATCAAACAGCCCTAGTTTCAGAATTTCTACATGAAATATTTGATACAAACACTTATCAATTAAACATATCCATTCATATATGCATCCTCTCAATCATGTACTTTTATCACTCAAGAAGAGCTTAGTTTATACCAATTTCTTATCACACTTAACCAACATAAACTTCATACATACAAATCACATACATTAATCAATAACGATATTATTTAAGTAACGTACACATACACGTGTTTATACGAACTCAGAGATCACAACTTGTTCCATTTACCGTTCCTATATACTTCAAATTATACATATTTATTCATTATATACATACATATACAAATACGTATACCTATGCTTATATATATACATATATATATATTTTACCTATACATATATGTACCATTACAGATTCATACACTTTCGCACATAAATACATGCATATAGACATTAAACTCATCAAACATCTCATTTCATATCATAGCAATAACAAAAATCCATATTTATAGTAGTCGATTAAATTAACTATACATATTCTTGAACTTCGTTCTCAAAACCATCATTTTAACTATCCTCATTTTATTCTAAATATTTCAATCATCTATATATATATTTAAAATATGAATCAATAATTCATGTACACATCACATTAGTTACTTATCTGGCTTCACGAGCATTCCTGGTCCTAGTCAAATCGAGGTTTGGACAGCATATATGAACTCCCAATGTGTAACATCCGGTAATCCTGATGACTTTTACGTTGTCAGAGACCGACAAATATTACGCTATGAAAGGTATGATACATGATGTAAATCATGTTCAAGCTGTACGTTTTCATAAAATTACTTTTCGGGTAATCAATAATTCTTTGTAGTTCCGATACGGAATTTAGCCAAAAAAAATACAACTCGAACAACCCTAATATATAAGGCATAATGTTTTCATAAGATCTCTTATTTTTATGAATTTTATATCGTCGGAAAGTTAAGACGAAGATCTATAACTTTTGTTGTTAGACATTTTTCCAAATATTGAGGGGAAATAGGTCGAATTTGGCCATTTATCCAGGATATTTGTACAGTGACGTGAATAAAGAGTAAAAAGGAAATTTTTATTTTGATCCATAAGCCATAGTCTTTCTCACTTGGGTATAATAATTACAAATGGCCCATAACCCTAAAATATCTCTCAAACCTCCTAGACTCCTCTAGAAAGAACCAAACAAATCAAGAAGTAAAATGTGAAGCCATTAGCTCCTAGTATAAAAAGGTCATTATTCTTTCATCAAAAAGAGGAAAGAACGTGAGGAATAAGGGAAGAAGGAAATAAAATGGAGAAAAGAGAGAGTGAGGGGATTGTGATCTTATAAGAAGTTTAGAAGAAGAATGAAGAGAGCTCCAACACAAACCCAAGTCTAGGAAGAATGGAGGAAGGTGTATGGACTTCAAAGAGGAAGAAAGAACATGATTCAAGGTGAGTAAGGCATGATCCAAAATCTTTATATATATTAAGTTTTGAGGATTTGAGGATTGTTGTAGGATGATTAATTAGAAGTTGATGTCATTTGAGTTTTTGTATTAATAAGTTGATGTTATGAGGAATCCTAAATATGAAACTAAATTGAAGTCTATGAAAATTGGATATTGTGAAGATAATAGAAGGTTAAAATTATGATGATTAGAGTGTGGATGGTTGATCTAGTGTGTATAAAATTAGGGGTTGGGTTTGTTTTAGAGGATGTCATTGGGGAATATATATTAGGGCCTAAAATTGGCCTAGCATCGCAACGCTCATCATCCAGCATCACGACGCGTAGAAAATAGAGGCTCTGCCTCGGGTCTGATTAGGTGGGCGTCGTGACGCGAAACAAAGTTTACTATCTGCCTGGTTCTGTTTACATGGGCATCGCGATGCGAGGCAGAAACAACTTCATTTCATTTCACATCTAATTTTAAATGTTAGAGGCCACCCTAAGGGTTTTGTATCAACATATATAAACATCTTATGACAAGTTGCAAGCATGATACGCCGTGTAGTGATAGCAAGTACTTGAATGGATAAACTTAGCCTAATTCCAGAATATATTCCTCAACCTATATTCTAATCAAGTTTACCAATTATTGATCATCGCGTGAATTGCGAATCCATTTGGAAAAGTGAAGCAATATCAGCTGGACTCCAAATCAGTGAGTGAACACTCTTTTTCTAAGTTGATTTTTCATTTATATTATTTTTAGTAAAGACTTATTTTTACGCATATAGAGCGTTAGCCGATTTTATTACAGTTATTTCATGAAAAAATTTATTTTAAGAAGTATGATTTTAAAAGCATGATTTTATGGTTTTTGGAGGCATAGAGGAAAAACCCACCTCATGCTGTAACTTAAGGAATTGACGGATAACATGTGCACATGTAGAGCATGACTAGGGAGACGGCGATACGTAACACCCTCAGATTCTAGATTCAGGGCTAGGGGACAGCAATACATAACGCCCATAGACCCTAGTTTCAGGGTCAGAAAGTAGCATGGGTCAGTACTCTTGGCTCTAGTTCAGTGGCTTAGGGGAAGGCGATACGTAACGCCCCAAGACGACTAGTTAGGCATACAATGGGACGACAATACGTAACGCTCCTATGCGTCAGGTTTTCAAAGACAGATTTTTCAGAGACAGATTTTCAGAAATAAGATTTTCAGAGATGTGATTTTAAGAAAGGCTAGTTTTATGAAAGTTTTCCAGAGAAACAGTTTTATGAAAAAGAATTGTTTTCAGAAAGAAAAAAGTTTCCAAAAAAGTTTCAAAAAAGAGATTTGAAATAGCTTTCAGAAAGGTTCAGTTTTCTAGAAATATTTTCGATTATAGAAAATGAACAGTTTATAAGTATTTCAGTTTCCATTTAAAATCGTCCATTCACTAGGTCGTTCAAACGATCTAACCCCCCACTCCCAGTGTTTTTGGTTTTGCAGGTATATTCGGAGGATGAGCTCGAGAGGATGGATACTGATAGCAGTCATTAGAGGGTTTGAGTCCACCAGGTAGAGTCATAGACACAGTTCAGTCAGAGTCAAATTAAGTCACGTATCATGTACATTGCATAGTAGAGATTATGTGTGTAAAAGGTTAAGGTGAAATGAATAAGAATCGTAAAAGAGAAGTACAAAGTATGTTGTTGTTGTTGTTATTTTGGGCAACGGTCTCATGTATGAGTTTACATTTAAGTTAAAGTTGTAGTAAGGATCACAGTCTGAAAGTCATAGGCTCAGGGGGATAGTACGACATATCCCCTGCTGGTAGCATCTCTAGTACCAGTAAGGGGATGCGCTGGAATCGATAAAATTTCAATCGGAGTTACTGTTCATTCAGAGGTTATTGTTCACCATCGCTTTCTCTCTCGATTCGCATGAAACCTTGCACAGAATAGAAAAATCATCATTGTCATCTTGTAGTACTCTCTGAGGGCTTCGATTTGGCGGGTGGCTCGAGCCGTGAAATGAAACGACAAGCCAGGATCGGAAAGTGGAAGCTCACATGAATCCTCCATGTTTCGAGCTGTTACCGATGATTTCAGGGCCTCCGCCGGCCACCAGAAGATTCATGATGGCTGGCCATCCCTATCCCCAACGGTCGACGAAAACCGGTGGTCGGTCGTCGTGCTCAACGCTCCCTCTCTCTCAATGGGTGACGGGGGGACATGTGAGGGGATTTGGGAAGCTTTTATTCTTCTGTAATTTTAGAAACTTAAGGGTATATATAGAAAAGTGAAATTTACAAGTTAACCTCCGCGAAATAGCAGTTAAGTCTTTGACCTTGTCCTTCTTCAAAAATATGTATATTTGAGGCCTTTCTGATATAAATTTCGAAAAGTGCTCAACATAAAAGTTATTCGTCTAGGAAAAATGAGTCAAATAGCTCAAGAATCAACTCAATCGAAGTTCGTTTACTATTTTAATAGTTGAAACATCGAATCTTCCTCTGAATCTAAAACCGCGTAATCAACTCTTTCAAATTTCACGATCTCTTATCCGAAAAGATTCCAATTTAAAATATTACGAGATATTATTCAACACTTAAAACTCTAATTTCTTAACATTATCTCATTTTGAGACCGAAACATCGATATGAAGACCTTCTGAAACTGTTCCGAGAACTCGAGATATTACATTCTCCTCTCCTTATAAAAAAATACGTCCTTGAAATTTCCCTGTCCTTATGTCTGATCATTCGGAACCGAAAGCACGTACACGATAATATTATATGTATTCAAATGTTATCTCACTTTACACATTTTCAGAAGTTGCGTATTTCGCACATCAATACAAACCATGCCACTTCAAAGCAAAATCGATTGAATCCAACATTTCATGTCAGAATCAAATCGAACTTATCATTTCAATTCACATTCATTAACAGAAAGTCACTCATACCGTCACAAACTCATCCATCAACAGAGACAAAAAGTCGAACACGAATTCTACACCGTTAATCACATCCATCATCAGAAACGAAGAACCTAATACAGATTCTTTATAAGCATTCACATTTATTATAAGAAACGGAAAACATAATGCAAATTTCATACTGTCAATCTCTTCCACAATCAGAAACGGAACCCATTCATATCACATCATGTCATTTCATTTTATATCTGTAAATAATATCAACACCAAAGTTTACATACGCACATATCTAGTCACATATATAGCATTATATGGCTAACAACAAAGCATACATAACCATCAATATACTCAAAAGATCCATAACTAAACTATAAACTTACATATATGCTCCTATAACGAACGTTAACTTTTATACCAACAAATACATACATCGTCACAGCCAGAACTAACATATAATCATATGTGCTCTTATGAAGTTGATAGTCCGAAATCTGCCAATTTCTGACATCATCAAAATGAGAAACGTAAAACAATCTCTTTTAAAAAACATCTCGAAAACACATTATAAAAACACTTTTACTGTAAATAAAAATCAATTTCGAAATTCATCATCATCATCATAAATTTGTATCAAGCGTCCAGTATAAACTCAACTGGACGAAATAAACAAGCGCCCAATGTCCAAATAGCGTGCATAGATCGGACAATGAACGAAACAAGCTCATGTTAAAAGAGGATATCAGGTCGGTCCATTGCAGTTGGACAAAGCCCTATACAAGCGCCACCACGGAATCAAAATCATAAATCCATAAAAACCATATACAAGCGTCGTGACAAAAATATTGGGGTTTTGGGTCAAATACCCAGGTTACGCAGTAGAAAGCGGGAAAATTAAACTTTCTTATTTCTTTAATTTTTATTGAGTAATTAAAAATAAACTTATTTATTTTAATCGCTCAATACTAAAAAAAATAGAAACTTTTAACCCGGAAATAATAATTTCAGTAAATTACCATAAGACCCCAAAACTTTCCATTTTAATCATTTTAATCCTAAGTTGTTCAAAACAAGCTTAGGTGATTTCCAATCACAGCAAAAATGATTTGTACATCAAATATACATTAAAAAAACAGAATTCTGAAAAAGTTTCCAGATTTTTCAGTAATTACGAAAATGCCCATAAACTTTGCATTTTGATCATTTTAGTCCTAATTTGTCAAATACATAATTAGGTGATTCCCAATCACTACCAAAATGATTCATACATGTCAAAATACAAATTCCAGTTCAAGAAACAATTTTTCCAAAATTATCGAGAGGTCCCTCAAGTTTCCAAGAATTGCACTTTAGTCCAAATTGGTTCAAAACCATTCAAAAATAATTTTAGGTCATTTATGAGTAGCTAAGTAATTCAAGAATAATTCTAGGTCATTTATGAGTAGCTAAGTACCTCAAGAATGGAAACTCACCATCAAATGGTTAAAAAGAATGCTTAAGAAATAATTTCATGCAATCTTAATACATATACAAGCTTCCATCTTTCTATCAAGTTCCCAACCATCAAAATACATCCACAAAAGAGTAGAGAAGAAACTAAGTTACACATATTGAAGCCTATTATGATAGAAAACGATTTTCATGAAGAAGAAAGTAAGAAAAACTTACTAAAATCTTTGATTTTCCAAGCTTTTTTTTTTTCTCTCTATCTTTCTTTGTATTTTGATTTTAGGGTTCTTGAAATTATGAAACAAAAAGAAAAAAAATGGCTTTTATAATTTTCTAAGGTTGACCGAATAAAGGAAAAAATAATAATCAATTATTTTCTATTTTTTGTTTCAATAAACAATTAATTGGAAAAAGATTTAATGGATAAAATTGTGATACTTATCCATTAACATTTAATATATCACAACTTGTACAAATTAAAACTAGTCAATTTATCCATTATAAATTAGCCATTTTATCCAATAGAATAAAGCCATTTATATTACTTTATAAAAGTAAAAGATATTTATTATTTAATTAATTTAATTATTCAACATTTGAATAATCAAATAATTAAATATAAATATCTTAAATATATGTATTATATTTACATTAAATAATCAAAATACATATATTAATTATAAATATCAAATATCACAATTTGACATTTAATAAATGGCCGAAAGATCCCAAACGCATGTATTTTCGTTTAACCGTTAAACAACTTATAAATAATCAGTATTATTTTGACCTAGTGCCCTACGAGTATATCTCATTAGTGAGACTCTCTAGGTTCAGGCATATCCGTCACGAAATCCAATTTCGTGTCCATAATCTACCCACCCGTAAATTATGATGAACACAGATAAACTATCTGAACCATACAGGTCGAGATCATCACATACGTATAATCCTTCCGTCACAGGTATTCAGATTATCCCAGAGATATAGATAAAAACGTCAAATCTCTATAGGTATAATCTCGTCGACGTATCTATTAGCAATCTCTTAATAACACTTAGAACTTACTTCTACAGTGTATCACGGGCCCATGGATTTAACATATTGCTAATTGCACATTGAATACCTATGCTCTGTACACAGAACTGACAGATCCTATCTTGATACACACAGGATATCCTGAGGATCAGTCCACACCCAACGAACAGGCAGAAGTCTGATCTAAATAGATCAGTGACGTGACTGCCATCAAAGTGTGGAGGATACCTCATACATCCATAGTGGTATCTCAATATACGACGTGTACTGGTCTTAGCGGATTTTACTAACCGACCCGTGTTAGTAAATCTTGACCAAGAACTTTATTTGATAATATTATTTCTAGTAGTGACACTTCTCAATGTCAATTATAAATTACTTTGTAACTGTATACTACATTATATATTATCGGGTATTTTTCTAATATATACATATCACTAAATCATATTTAGTTTCAATCTAATCGTAATTAGATCAAATATGTATATAAAAGCAAGATGTATTACCATAAATAAGTAATATTATGGAAAAGAATTGTTTGTATTCATGAATCAGACATGAATACGATTCAGATTGACACTCTGAGCACCAACCCTAACAATTTCTCCCACTTGCTCTAGTTTCAATCCACGGTATCATATACACATCTAAATATGTATCACATACGCATGTTCCTCAAGAGTTGGCCTTTCACTCAAGAGGTAGGAAACATCAAGTAAGTCTACTATAACATGAGTTTGTCTAACAAACCCAAACGTTTCCTTTAACTTGCCCCATTCATATTTTGTATAACCTAAGTTATACTTCAATATTACTCAAATACAATATCAATATTGTGTTATAACTATAGAATTATCCAAGTATTTAAGGATCAAGTCCAAAATACTATGCAGACAATCGCAAGTACAACACCAATATCAAAACTTCTAATTTATAAGGTCACTTTGTAATTTCATAAGTCAATACTTTATAAGTTACAATTAATTCTATTTACACAGTAGAATCATTCGTGACACTCCCACTGCATCTTTTCTGATTCTATACGACGTAAACCTTCTAACGTCATAATTAGTCTCAAAAATAATCTGGCCCTCGTGATTGCAGACTATAATCTCCATGAATAAGAAATTTGTTCTTAATATCTCAAAGATAACAAAGAACACGTTTCAGTCACATCCTATGGTCTATAGCGTATCAAAATAGTTCATAACAATTACGACTAAATTGATGTTTCTTAGTCGTACATAATATAATATTCATTACGTCATCATCTTATGATGCGTAAGATTGTTTAGACATTCTAATCAATTTCTCTTTCGAGTAAGGAATTATCATTTACGAAAGATGAATACAATATACAAGAGACACACTAACTGTCAAACAGTTATACTAACTGTCAAATAGTTAGTTTTGTTGTGTCTCTTATTAGATCATATCTAATGCACGACTAATGGGAGTATCTCACAAGTCCTTTAGTTTTATATAATATATGAAACTTTATATCGAATACAACAAAGACTACTCTCAATACTTTCACGGAGAAAATAAGACTTAGGCAAACCATTCACCTCACAAACATCACATTATTACATTAATAATGATAATGTCATTAGGATATACAATACTAGAAAGAAATTTATACGCTCTCACTAACCCCACTAACATATATGTATTTTCTATGCTTTGATAAAATCAGACAATCTGACTATTATCAAAATTAGAAAACATAGATTTCCGGAAAGCTTATCTGAGTCTACAATAGGCTCTATAAGCTAGTATATCAAAATGTGATCTTAGTAGAATACAAACTCCAGGGCCATTCTAGAATGAACTCTTCAAACAAAGAAATCACAATGGATCTCTTATTGGAAGAAACCATTCATGAATGCCACTTTGTATTCTTTTGCCAAAATATATAGTTTAATATCAACATTAACTAATAGATCTTTAGTTGTTCAATTACTGTGACTAGAGACAAGTTTCCTCAGGATCTACAATAGATTGTTGAGTGTAACATTTTTCACTATCATACTATAAAGGTCAAACCTTTAATAAGCTCATTTTGCTTTTGCTGCGCAAATAATTTACACATTTTATGAACAATTCATAACAAAAGCTTAATCAAGTTCAAAACTTGATCGTAGTAAGCTACGAACAATCTTAGATCTATGGTTCAATGCTAACTTCTGAAACCGATATCAAATATCGCTCCCACTAAAAGTTATATGATAATTTTCTTCGATAAGAAAACAACAGAACCATTAAGTATCAAATACTTCACAAATGATTCTGACATCCTATTAAACTTATACGGAAGCTGTCTAAGGGTCTTTTCATCTTATTAATTACGTAGTTCCATTTATAGTTTATCACTCTCACAATTGAATTCAATAAGTCAAGTCTTTTCTACATTGGTCAACATCTGATGTTACACACCAAGTAATAAAACAATTTTATTACTCGAGATCATAGAAAAGATATTCTATCAAATAGAATACAATATTCTATAAAATAGAACAAATGATAAACTTTTACTTGTACCTCCGAGGGGCAAATATTTCCAATTATATAACCATTATACAAAAGAAAGATTCAAATCTCAAACTTTTCAAGATTCGAATTTTTTACTTATACATATCATATATATAACTGTAGAAACTAATGGAACATCAATTAAAATGATGAATTAGTGTTACTGGAGTATATCCCCAAGAGTATTGAAACTAATTCGGTAACACTCAATATCAAACGAATCAAATCATATAAGATTCGATTTCTCCCACTGACCAATTCCATCATGATGGAATCGTAGAAGAATAATATTGAGTAAGAATCATATTCATTAAATAACCTTAGAACTAATTGTCATAGATTCATATGTTTGATCATATCAAATATCTTTGAACAATTCAAAGACTCACGATGGATTTTAATGATATAGTTTTCAAAACTTCAAATCGAATATCTTTGAACCAGTTAAAATATTCTATTCGCGTTTCATCAGAAGCATATTAAAAGTTCTTGAACCATTCAAGACGTTCAATATATGTTCTTTTAGAAACACGTAACTAAGTCATGACAATTCATTAACTAAGTTACGAAGTAAAGAAAACTATCCAAGGCAATTTCTAATTTATGAAACTACATACATCTAATGTATTAGTTTAATAAATCTGTGATCCAATGACGATCATTGGTTAAATGAGATTTAATCACATCCTGAATACAATATTCATTAAATGGATAATGATATATGGTGTGATCTCGTATCAGACCATCATTTACCATACAGAATAATCATATAATGCTTATGTGATAAAATCTCATAAAGCACTGTTCTATGTTATTTTGTTAACCGAATATTTTTCTTAATGTTTATCTTTACATCAATGACACTACTAGTCGTTTTAAAATATGTAATAACTGTTTATAAAGAACAAGTAACTATCCAATAGTCACAAGTTCTGATATCAAATATCAAAACAATCATTAAACAACAATTTTAAATAACTAGACGGGAGATATCCAATAACTATAGTTGTCGTATTGTGAAAATCGATATTTCCTATACACAACTATACGCATCTCATTTCTTTAGCTTTATAATTTGCCTTCAACTATTCACAACAATTGCAAATAATTGATTAGCAAACCGTGTCAGACACATTACCTCTAAAGGTCACCAAAACCAAGAAACGTCATTATCAGATAAACAAATACTTAATGAGGTTTTCTTAATGTCAATCAAGAATCTCGAGACATGAACTAATTCACGTCAATTCTTACTGCAAAAAAAAAACTATTCTCTCCAGACTATTATATCCTAAACCGGATATCTATTTAGATTACCTATTGTGACTTAGAAACTAAGTCACTAACCATCTTGATTTTTCAAGAAAATTGGAACAACAGTTCCCGATGATTTTAACTAATCTAACAATATCCAAACCTACTCTAAATCTAGAACCTATTCTAGAAATTTGCAACCATAAGGAAAGTCAGAAAACATATACAAATAATATGCATGGAGTGGATTAGAAGTTTTAATTCTATCAACACAATAGAGTAAAGGAAACATAAGCAGCAATTTTCATAATACTACACACTGTCTTAGTTATGGAATTTTAAATCAATCAGTGCCTCCCACTATTTTATGTAATACCGTAATCCCCAACGAAAACGGGAATTCAATGATTCAATTGAATTCCATAGTGAGAGGTGGACCCCATGAATATATTTCGACTCACAGCTTTGGCACGTTCTCGCCTACGTATATTCATTAGGTAGACAACTCATTGTCAATCACTCACTAGTGACTCCTAGGTTCCGGTCCTGGTCGTTTCTCGTTGTGACAGCTTTGGCACGTTCACAAGGAGGCGTACCAAGGTTAAACTTGTCAATGATAAATTCAAGATACTTGCATAGTCCTGACAGCTTTGGCACGTTCATGATTTCGGCTTTCGCTTGAATTTATCTAGTATCACATATACATCCGGTATGGATAAATTTTTATCAACTACACCCTCACTACTTTGGTACTTTCTCGGATGCAGCCATAGAACAGATACCCAAAAATCGTATTGACAAGACAGACCAAGAAATATGCATCCAATACATATTACTTTAAAACCTTATTAATTATGGATTTTCAGCAAAGATGTTACGTATTTAATTTAATCAAATTAAATAAATACAAGTATGCATAAAGAAAGGACAAAATTAAACAATGAATTTAAAGGCATATTCATATCATGTGTTGAGTTTCAGACTTGCTCTGATACCATTTTTGTTGGGGTTTTGTGCCAAATACCCGGGTTACGCAGCGGAAAGCGGGAAAATCAAATTTTCCCATTTCTTTAATTTTTCTTGAGTAATTAAAAATAAACTTATTTATTTTAATCACTCAATACTCAAAAACAGAAACTTTTAACCCAGAAATAATAATTCCAGTAAATTACCATAAGACCCCAAAACTTTCCATTTTAATCATTTTAGTCCTAAGTTGTTCAAAACAAGCTTAGGTGATTTCCAATCACAACAAAAATGATTTGTACATCAAATATACATTAAAAACAGAATTCTGAAATTTTTTCCAGATTTTTCAGTAATTACGGAAATGCCCCTAAACTTTGTATTTTGATCATTTTAGTCCTAATTTGTCAAATACATAATTAGGTGATTCCTAATCACTACTAAAATGATTTATACATGTCAAAATACAAATTTCAATTCAAGAAACAATTTTTCCAAAATTACCGAGAGGTCTCTCAAGTTTCCAAGAATTACACTTTAGTCCAAATTGGTTCAAAACCATTCAAGATTAAGTCCAATGCATCATATATACATCATTAATTAACACATATATGAAAAGCCCCAAATTTGGAGAGGGTTATGAACCCTAATTTTACAATTTCAACAAATTGATAAATTAACACCAAATTAATTAAATTCAACACTTTAATTCAATTCCCACCACACCAAACAAGTCTCACCATCATGAAACAACTCAAGAACAATTCTAGGTCATATATGAGTGGCTAAGTAACTCTAGAATGGCAACTCACCATCAAATGGTTAAAAATAATGCTTAAGAAACAATTTCATAAAATCTTAATACATATACATGCTTCCATCTTTCTATCAAGTTCCCAACCATCAAAATACATCCACAAAAGAGTAGAGAAGAAACTAAGCTACACATATTGAAGCCTAGTATGATAGAAAAAATTTTCATGAAGAAGAAAATAAAAAAAAAACTTACTAAAATCTTTGATTTTCCAAGCTTTCTCTTTTTTCTCTCCCTTTTCTCTCTATCTTTCTTTGTATTTTGATTTTAGGGTTCTTGAAATTATGAAACAAAAAGAAAAAAATGGCTTTATAATTTCCTTAGGTTGACCGAATAAAGGAAAAAACAATAATCAATTATTTTCTATTTTTTGTTTCAATAAACAATTAATTGGAAAAATATTTAATGGATAAAATTGTGATACTTATCCATTAACATTTAATATATCACAACTTGTACCAATTAAAACTAGTCAATTTATCCAATATAAATTAGTCATTTTATCCAATAGAATAAAGCCATTTATATTACTTTATAAAAGTAAAAGATATTTATTATTTAATTAATTTAATTATTCAACATTTGAATAATCAAAAAAATAAATACAAATATCTTAAATATATGTATTATATTTACATTAAATAATCAAAATACATATATTAATTATAAATATCAAATATCACAATTTGACATTTAATAAATGGCCGAAAGATCCCAAACGCATGTATTTTCGTTTAACTGTTAAACAACTTATAAATAATCAATATTATTTATAAATGTTGCCCTGGTGCCCTACGAGTATATCTCATTAGTGAGACTCTCTAGGTTCAGGCATATCCGTCACGAAATCTAATTTCGTGTCCATAATCTACCCACCCGTAAATTATGACGAACACGGATAAACTCTCTGAACCATACAGGTCGAGGTCATCACATACATATAATCATTTCGTCACAGGTATTCAGATTATCCCAGAGATATAGATAAAAATATCAAATCTCTATAGGTATAATCTCGTCGACGTATCTATTAGTAATCTCTTAATAACACTTAGAACTTACTTCTACAGTGTACCACGGGCCCATGGATTTAACATATTACTAATTGCACATTGAATACATATGCTCTGTACACAGAACTGACATATCATATCTTGATACGCACAAGATATCCTGAGGATCAGTCCACACCCAACGAACAGACGGAGGTCTGATCTAAATAGATTGGTGACGTGACTGCCATCAAAGTGTGGAGGACACCTCATACATCCACAGTGGTATCTCAAGTCGAAGGATCACTATGCTCACTCAACCCGAGAAGATTTCTATTGACGTTGGTGTACCATCTATTAGGAAATCTTTGGTGAGTCGTTCACTGTTTATCCAATATAAACACCTACACGTCTATACGAGTATCCCAGACTCATGGTTCAATAAAAAATACCATCGGACCAAGTCTCGATATACGACGTGTACTGGTCTCAACGGATTTTACTAACCGACCCGTGTTAGTAAATCTTGACCAGAAACTTTATTTGATAATATACTTCTAGTAGTGACACTTCCCAATGTCTTACAAATTACTTTGTAACTATGCACTACATTATATATATCGGGTCTTTGTCTAATATATACATATCACTAAATCATATTTACTTTCAATCTAATAGTAATTAGATCGAATATGTATATAAAAGCAAGAAGTACTACCATAAATAAGTAATATTATGGAAAAAAATTGTCTGTATTCATGAATCGGACATGAATACGATCCAGATTGTCACTTTGAGCACCAACCCTAACAAGAAACATATCATATCAAATAATATCATAAATGATATCGAAATGTATCATAATCAAAACGTAATTCTTTTGAAATCATTTTTTCCCACCAAAACACAAATATGTTTAAATCAAAAATAAATCTTTGAAAACTTGATCAAAGCTTAAATGTATATCCTTCAAAATCATTATCTCGTAAATAAACTTTTCAAAATACTTATCAAACGTCCACTGTTTGAGTCGCGCGTAGTGACCGGGCAGTGTACGAACAAGACCATGTCGATAAAGTAGCAGGCCAACCATTTTCTGAAGGTCAGGACCATAACAAGCTCCCCGGCTGAGCTGGAATGAAATATATACAAGCGTCATAAAAATACTAAACTATCAAGCACCGTGACAGAAATAAATTTTCAAACGTCTCGACGGAAATAAAGTTTTACGGTTCAAAATCATTTTCGAACGCCGAGACGGAAACATATAATCAAGCACCTCGACGAAAAAAATATCGATAAATCACAAAATATGAAAACATGAATCAAGCGTCGAGGCAAAAAACTGTTGGGGTTGGTGCTCAGAGCGACAATTCCCGGTTGTATTTCTTTTGAATACTTCTGTAAAACATTATTATTATGAATAATATATGCAGTTTCTATAATATAATCTATCTTTATATATGGTAAAGACGTAATGACCTTAGAATGATTAGTCATGGTACTGTTGTAAAAGCGTCGCAACTGACATTGAGTAGTATCATGACGTTGTCATTCTCAGACAGTTCCTGGTCAAGGTTTACACTACTTGGTTAGTAAAGTAAACCCGTTGAGACCGGTACATGTCGTATATTGGAATATATGATTCCAATGGTTTCTCAATGAACCATTAGTCTTGAAGACTAGTATAGACGTGTGGGTGTTTATAGCGAATAAACACTGAACGACTCACCGAAGATTCTTAATGGATGGTACACCAACGTCAATAAAAATCTTCTCGGGTTGAATAGCACTTGTGATTCTTAAACTTGAGATGCCATTGTGGGCACATGAGACATCTTCTACACTTAGATGGCAGTCACGTCACCGATCTATTTAGATCAGACCTCCGTCTGTTCGTTGGGTGTAGATAGATCCTCAGGGTGTCCTATGTGTATCAAGATAGGATCCGTCAGTTCTGTGTACCAGAGCATAGGTAGTCCATATGATTAGAAATCAGATAAAACCATGGGCCCGTGGTAACGTTTAGAAGCTAGTTCTAAACATTCTTTTAGAGATTGCTAATAGAATAGTCGACTGGATAATCCCCATAGAGATTTGACGTTTACATCTATATCTCTGGGATTTATCCGGATACCTGTGACGAAGGAATTATACATTTGCCATGACCTCGACCTGTATGATTCAGTGAGTTTATCCGGGGTCGTCATAATTTACGGGTGGATAAATTATGGACACGAAATTGGATTTCGTGACGGATATGCCTGAATCTAGAGAGTCTCACTAATGAAATATACTCGTAGAGCACTATGGCAACATATATAAATAATATTGATTATTTATAAAGTCGTTTAAAGGTTAAACGCAAAATACATGTGATGGGACCCGATAGTCATTTCCTTAATTTTTTGTGTATTTGCATTTAATACTTGATTAATTCAAATACACATTAATTAATTGTCAAAATGAGATATTTGACTAATATCATAAATGAATATATGTATTTAATATTTAATGTAAATATTATACATATATTTAATATATTTGTATTTAATTAATTAATTGATTATTTAATTGTTAAATGATTAAATTAATTAAAGTATAGATATTTTAAAGTTATGATATTTGTTTTAATGGCTAAGTTGAAATTGTTGACTTGGTTGAATTTATCATTAAAATGTAATGATCATTTAATCAAGTTGCAAGTTGAAATTCAAATGAAATTAAAACAAATTTCTTGTTAATTTCCTTTGGCAATTTTCGGCCAAGGCAAAAAAATACACAAGTATATATTATTTTGTTTCATTTAGGGTTTAATAACCTTTTCACACTTTACCTAAAACTCCATTGAAAAAAGACATGGAATCTTGAGAGAAAGAAAAGCAAAAACAAGGAAAAGCTTGAAATTTAGTAAGTATTTCCAACTTGCCATTAGAGAGAAAAATGTTCCTCTTGTTGTGGTCTTCATCTTGTGATGTTCTTATGTTTTTCTATTCTTTATTCTATGTATTTTTGGAGAATGGAAGTTTTTGGAAAGGGTTGAGCATGTATAAAGATCATAGAATGTTACTAATGAGTTAATAAGTATTCTATTGATGGTTCAAGAAACTAGTTGCCATTCTAGAGTTATTGACCCACTCTTAGATGACCTAGAATTGTTATATAATTATTTCATTGGGGTGAGGCTTGTAATGGTGCTTTAGAAACTTGATTTAAGTGTTGGTTTCAAGTTTCTGACCTTGTACCACCTTTTGGCTTTTCATTTATGTTGAGTATTTGGATTTGTAAATGATGCATGTAAAATACTCTTCTGTTTGACTGTGGTCGGACCTCGTCTGGTCGGACCTAATGTGGTCGGCACTTATGTGGTCGGACCTCGTCTGGTCGGACCTAATGTGGTCGGACCTCGTCTGGTCGGACCTAATGTGGTCGGCACAAAGGGCCTTTTGTGGTCGGATTATTACTTCATCTGATTGGATCATACACATGAGTAATTAATTTTGGGTTTATGTGAAATCCGAATAGATTATTCATATTAGATATTGAATAATCTACTCGGTATTTTGAAAAAGTTTTGAAATACGATTTCAGCTCGACCCAAGTTTCCGCTGCGCCCGACCCGAGAATCCCCTACAAAAACATATTCTTTATCTCTTATAGTCAAAACCAAAATATCTAAAATTTTTCTTTCTTTCTTTTTTTTATTCAAAACGCTTTTATGCCGCGAATCAAATACAAAAATCTCAAAACATAAATCAAAATATCAAAGCACGGAAAACAAGACATTCATATAGCAGAATGCAAAGATATCCATTCACATTTCATACTATCAACATCATAGAATTACTCGTACCTCAAAACACGTTGAATTCACATAACATATATATACATATATGTATAAACAACATACTTTTAACTAAGTATACGCGCGTGCTCGTGTGTGTGTATGTTATGAATATATGAATATATATACATACAAACATGTACCGATAATTCGAACCACCTATATCAAATCAAAATCATTGCACATCATACCGTATACCAGAAATCAAATCAAGTTGTAAACATGAGACCTATATGGTCTATACGCAACAGAAAACTTACTCAGAGGATCAGATACCCTGTAGTTGCGGTCACCGATACCTAAATCTTGGCTTTGATACCACAACTGTAACACTCTGTCAGAGGTAGGATGCTACCGACAGGAGACAGGATTAACCCATCTCCATAAACCTCCAAATTTACCGAAAAACGGACATGATGTATCCTAAAATTGGATAACCTGAAACACAATCCAACATCAAAATGACACACATAAGAATCATCAAATATACAAAAGGACCTCAGGTCCACACAAGACATATCAAGCTCATACTCAACATTTAAAGGTTTCGTAGCCACAACATCAAAACTTTTACTTAATAAATACAAAACAACGTTCTCAGCACGACGAATAACATAATAATCATCATAGACCCTAAACCTCTAAGATTTTTCCCATGACACTTGAGGGTGACTGCAACTTGGGTGATCCGGTGTCCCGAGCATGACTTTCAAAGCCGAAGTGGTTGACCAATCTGGAAGCCAACCGACGCGATGGTTGACGAAGACCGGTGACCGGCCGTCGAGTTCAACACTCCCTCTCTCTCAAACGATGATGGGGGTCATGTGAGTGGTTTTAGGAAGCTTTTATTCTTCTGTAATTTTAGAAACTTAAGGGTATATAGAGAAAAGTTTCTGAAATTTACAAGTTAACCCTGGTGAAATAGCGGTTAAGTCCAAGACCTTGTCATACTTTAGAAATATATAAATTTGAGGCCCTTCTGATGTAAATTTCAAAAAATTCTCAACACAAAAGTTGTTCGTCTAGGAAAAATGAGTCTAATGATTCAAGAATCAGCTCAATCAAAATTCGTTTTCTTTTTTAATAGCCGAAACATCAAATCTTCCTTCGAATCTAAAACCGCGTAACCAACTCTTTCAAATTTCACAATCTCCAATCTGAAAAGATTCCAATTTAAAATATTACGAGATATTATTCAACACTTAAAACTCTCATTTCTCAACATTATCTCATTCTGAGACCGAAACATCGATCCAAAGACGTTCCAAAAACTCGGGATATTACAGTTAGCTAGCCGGTATTTTACGTCTGATAATACATTTACATCATTCACAATGAGTAAAATATCATTGACGTATAACACAAGAAAACCATCTTCTTATCAATCACGCACTTGTATACACAAGGCTCATTGACGTTCTGCTCAAAGGCATAATACTTGATCGTCGTATCAAATCTTATTTTCCAAGATTGAGATGCTTGCTTGAACCTATAAATGAACATTTGCATCTTGCAAACTTTTTGTTCTAAACCTTAGGCAACGAATCTCTCTTATTGCACCATGTAGATGCTCTATATTTCACAGTTTTAATATGCGACAATGGATAGAAGAGTACAAATAGGTTTGAGCATAGCTTATAGTGAGAACTTCTCTTCATAGTCGACTCACTCTTTCTGGGTATAACTCTTGACTACTATTTTGAAGGTCTGAACCTTCTCATCTACTCCTCATTTTCTGTTGTAGATCCACTTGCAACTTATAGGTTTTACCTATCATGTTGATCTACAAGTTCCCAGACTAAGTTGAAGTACATTAACTCTATCTCGAAATTCATGGTTTTGAGTCATTCCTTTTTATCAGAATAATCCATTATAATACGATAGGTCAATGGATCATCTACACCATCACTAGAGGCGACAACTTGTACTTCTCTATTGCTTAATTAAATAATTAATTAAATAATAAATTTATAATAAATTAATTTATTATCAAGTAATAATTAATAATAAATTAATATATCAATTAATTAAATAATTTACTAAATTAATCATATATTATTAACTAATCAATTAATAAATAAATTATTAACTAATATGTACGAAATGTATTTTTATAATTTATTAACCATTCATTAAACACATTAAAGTGAATAATATTTGATTTCGATTAAAATTCCTATAACTAAATAAATAACTTATTCGGATTTTCATTCACTATTCTGATTATAGCTTTGTTCTGATTCGATCTCATTATGATTGAAGTATATTTTGGATTACGAGTACATAAAGACACGGTTATCATATTATTGTGTATAAATTTTCATTGACCTTCCTTTGATAATTACCGAATTACAGATGGATTCTTATTCACCGACAGATCGGAAAACGATCCACTGAATTCTTGAGTTTAATAGAAGCAAAACAGTAGTCATTTTCTAAATCCAATCTCTGAAAATGGCATGTCAATGGACACTCTCTTTGATCTGCATTTTCTCTCTGCTACTCACTGCTGCTCACTCCAAAACCCTAAAGAGAGACGGTAACAAACCTTTTTTCTTTATAGATATTTGATTTTAATTTCACTTTTTGGTTTCCGAGAAAGTAAATTTCAGGATTCATTCTTAAGATTTGGCAACCTTTAGCTGATATGTGTAATCAAATCATGAACTAGTGAAGATTTCAATAATGGGGTTTGTTTATCTCTGCTGTTAGCTCATAATTGTGATCTAATCTTGCCACTTTAGAATCAGAAAAGATTTGGGCACACCCATAATCTGATAATGGTAATGATTAACTGTGATCCAGCAGGTGGATGTGGATTATGGTGTTGGGATTGTTGAAACGGGTAAATTGAAGTGAAATATTGTTAAAAAAAATTGTCTTGTGTCTCTGAGATTTAAGTGATTTATTGTTGATGTTTGGATGCAGTTAAAGCTTTAAATGAGATTAAAGCTTCGCTTGGATGGAGAGTGGTCTATGCTTGGGTTGGAGATGATCCCTGTGGAGATGGTGATCTACCACCATGGTCTGGGGTCACATGCTCCACTCAGGGAGATTACAGAGTGGTCACAGAACTGTAAGTATGAATCTTTATGAACTGTTTATAAGTTTAGTAATAAAAAAAAGTTGCCAATTGAACAATATATATGTGAAACTGAAATAAGAGTTAACATGAGACTGAAAATTGACCTAGACCTTTATGGTCATTTTCTGCTACTTCATTTGAATTATGCATTAACATTTCCCTAAACTTCCCTGAAATAAGACTATAAGAGTTAACATAAAAGGCTTCCCACACTATATGAGTTAACATGAGACTGAAAATTGACCTAGACATTTATGGTCATTATCCTTGCAGGGAAGTTTATGCAGTATCGATTGTTGGGCCTTTCCCTATTGCTGTTACCAATTTGTTGGACTTAACAAGACTGTAAGTTATTTTATTTTGCATTGTTCAGTTAAATTTTTTTATTCTCAATCCATAATCTCTGTATGTCACTTTAAGTTTATTTGACTTTTTGCGTTGTCTTCTTATGGCTTTCAAATTCATAAGTTGCCTTTGGAGAAGTTCAGTAGAACTGCAATGGACATGTAATTTCATATTTATTGCCTCCATGCATCCATGTTAAGCATAGGTACCGACCGTACCGTTGCATGGACATGTATATTCAAACTGTATGGTTGTTAGTGTATGCTCCTTATCTGTTATTCATGCTAAATGGTCAAATTCAACTAAGCTAATCTACTGATCTGTCCAATTTTATTTTATTTTATTTTTTTTTGCCATAAAAGAAAATATTATAATTTGAGGTCATAGTTTGTGGATTTTATTTATGTATTATCTTGATCACATGTTTTTAAGATTGTGCCCCATAGCTTAAGTACTTGGATTTGATGTATGTGAAAAGGCACTTGGTGCCTCATCTACATAGTACATACATTGATGTATTATAGGCTCATAGCTAGGCATTGCCTGCTTCCAATTGCATACATATATTACGATATTAGTTAAGAATGTTGTTGTTAGATATTTCAACCTAACAGCAATTTCCTCATGAGGCAGGATGAGATTTGTGTACTATTTGGAAAACCTTGTTCTGGTATCCTAAAAAGGAGTTACTTGTTTTGACATACAAAGAAATTACTGATCAATTTCTTTTAGATGATATTTTTCCCTGTAAATTAATGATAAAGTTTGGAGAGATCACTTTGATTGTTCTTTTATTTGTCTTACAAGGTGTTAATGTTTCAGGGATCTCCATAATAACAAGCTAACTGGGCCCATCCCTCCTCAAATTGGAAGGCTGAAACGGCTGAGAATATTGTATGCTTCTTTATTCTTCTGTAAATTGTTATGTATCTCAAAGTATTTACACTAATTCTTATTCCTATTATGCTACTGGTTTTGGCAACCTTTTCATTTTCCCCCCATCCTTTTTGTTGGTATACTTCTATTTTTTAAATATGCTTACAGATTGAATATGGTACTTGGTGTTGAATTAACTCATTTGATTTAGATGCTTAAAAGCACTTCATTCATGTTGTGCCTAGTTACAGAACAGATAGATTTCTTGGCATGTGTATAAGGGATATCGAAGCTGATTGTATGAATGAAATAATTTTGTTAATGTTTTGGTTCTTTGGGAAGTGGGATGATAAAGAAACGTGGGAAAACAAAATTAGAAGAAAGCAACAAAATTAGAAGCACTGGCCTTTAAGATGTATGAAATTAATGGTGCCTTAACATTATCTATATGGGTCATATGTTGACAAAATTCAATTGCTTATGTTGAAAAGTTTTTAAGATTCTCGAAGTGGAATTATTTTTCATCTAATGTGTGTACCTATTGTTTTTATGGTGACATTGTTTTTCTAGATCACTAACATTGGTGTGTCCCTTCTAGAAATTTGAGGTGGAATAAACTACAAGATGTCATTCCTGCGGAGATTGGTGAACTAAAAAGACTAACACATCTGTGAGTAATTTCTGTTTAATTGGGGTTTTTAAACATTCTCTCCCTCTCTCTCTCTGTACATGTTTCTATGAGCACTTTTTTTAATCTTTGAAATATCTTTAGGTCTCTGAGCTTCAACAACTTTAAGGGTGAAATTCCCAAGGAGATTGCTAACTTACCTGAGCTTCGCTACCTCTACCTTCAAGAAAACCGTTTAACAGGGCGTATACCACCAGAATTAGGGACTTTACCCAACCTTCGGCACTTGTAATAATCACTCTTCTCTTTGCTTCAATTCTCTGAAAGAATATTTCTTGTATCTCATTCTTTCTGCTATTCGTTTATTAGCAAGGTTTAATTTTCTGCTACTTCATTTTCTTTTGGTAACTGAAGATGTATTTCATGTTTTCAGGGATGTTGGTAATAATCACTTGGTGGGTACCATTAGGGAACTCATCCGATTTGAAGGAAGCTTTCCAGTTCTGCGCAACCTGTAAGATAATTAGTTGTGGTGCAATTATTACATCATATGTTTATAAGTTGAATCTGACTCCTATAGTTATTTCCGATGTCTAGGTACTTGAATAACAACTATTTGAGTGGAGGAGTTCCTGCACAGCTTGCAAACTTTACTAATTTGGAAATTCTGTAAGTTTTACTGTTTTGTGTTAGCTGCGGTTCAGGATATCCTTCATCTTTTTATTTATCCATTTCGGTATTCCGGAATTTGTTGAACTTGTTGCAATTGTTACAGGTATTTATCCTACAACAAAATGTCTGGAACAATACCATTAGCACTTGCCCATATTCCCAAATTGACTTACCTGTGAGTTTCCTTATTTGGATATTTTATGGCAGATTGATTGGCAACTTTTGAAATTCTTTTACTTGCTGATTTTTCTTATAACCTCTCTTTCTCTCTCTCCTCTCTTCCATGATAATATTGTTTTATTGGTTCATTTATCAGTAATATACAAATATTTAGCGACTAGATTTGATACTTTTTAGTGTTTTCATAGAAGAAATTCCTCTTAGAAGTAAGTGTCTATGTATGATAAAAAGTATTTTTTTTTTTTTTAAATTAAGGGGACGCATTTTGCTTTTCTTTGGGCATTTTGTTTCCTCAATTGTAGGTTGATATAATGTCTTCTTTTTTACCACAATGATTCCAGGTACTTGGATCATAACCAATTTTCAGGAAGAATCCCAGATGCATTCTATAAGCATCCTTTCTTAAAAGAAATGTGAGTAAACTTCTTCTATTTTTTTTGCAAAAGATAGAGGTGACTTGACTTTATCAACTTAAATTAGTGAAATATCCTATCTAAATGCTGATTATACAGTTAATATGACTATGCTCTTGCTTTATTGGCTGGTTGCAGGTATATTGAAGGTAATTCTTTCCGGCCGGGTGTAAACCCCGTAGGTATCCACAAGGTTCTTGAACTTACTGACACGGAATTTCTAGTTTAGTCTAAAATGACATCCTCTATCTCCCATTGTTATGTACCAAAATATCATTTTGATCCATTTAATCTTCAAAGGAAGTTAGATCTGGCGATCATATTTATATTCAATTGTCTAAGTAGGTGTTCTTATTTTGCGTGTAATTTTAGGTTATCATCAAGTCGTTTGCTTTTTGAATGATTTCTTTTGTACCGGAGATGCTATCTTGTATTGTAAGTCAATAACCGAATGTTTAAAGTTCAAATTGATTTATGATTATAGTGAATATATGTATCATCAATTCACCTTCAATCATAAATTACATAGCACTCTCTTTCACTTCTCTAGGCTACAATCCCAACTTCGATTGTTTTTCCTTCCATCAGTTTCAAAGATGCAATGCAAAATATTAGAATTGATAAGATGCAATAAGACCATAGATGGAAAAAGATATATCTCAGTCACATATAGCACAATAATCAAATATTAACTGGTCTCGTACTTGTAATGAGAGCTTTACTAAGAGACTTAAAAGTTGTCAAAGTTCGGGACTCCTATAAACTCTAATGGTATAATTAGTTTGTATACTGGAGAATTCAAAGCATGACCATGACGTAAATAATAAAATACTAAAGAATAAGAAATTGTCGATGCATGTCCAAGATAATGTCTTTAAAATGGATTAGCCTCCTACTTTCGATGCTTAGGATATGTAGTGCGATCGTTTCCTAGGATACGACGGGAACTATTCAAACGAACTCACGTCTAAATGAACTTGATTATAAAAAAAAAAAAAATGGTAGAGAAAAAACGGATGAGACTCTTTTTTGTGTTTGGTACTTTTTATAACTTAATTCTTTGGTTACATATCTTATTGTCTTTATAAAAAAATAAAGGAGAATCTCCAAATTACATCCACTATTAGTTACATTACTTAATTTTGAATGAGTTGAGTAATCAATTCATTTAGCAAATTTGCTTACTGCAACAGTTAGTTTAATTTAACTCTTTGAATTCTGTAACTATTCAGCAAAAATAAGAAGGAAATTAACAAAAACTTGGGTAAAATGGGCTTGATCGAATTGGACACTATTCGTGTACGCAGAAAGCGCGGGTGCACATGAGTCAAACTAAATCAGAATTGGATTTGCATCACCCTTGTGTGGGCTCGCGTAGAGAGAATATTTTTCCTTAACACATCTTGCCAACTACACTTCAGTAGCTATATATAGGGGTGGCAATTTGGGTCAGGATTCGTTTATCCGTTCGATTCGATTTCGCTTTAAAGCGAATACGGGTTTGAAAAAATGGATTCGTTTAATAAATATGTCAAATTGATTCGATTCGTTTATTAAACGAATCGAATACGAATTTAAGCTCCTTAATTCGTTTATTCGTTTAGGATTCGTTTATTATTTTTATTTACTAGTTCTTGTTAATTTTCATTTAAGATTCGAGAAATTATAGCTAATTATCATAGAAAAAGTAATATTTTCGATATTTTGTGAGGTATTTTTAGTAAATATATTAATTACATATTTCATATGTCTATATTTATGAAGAATTAATGTAAATCAAGTGTGGTAAATTATTTTATTAAATAATATCATTGACTAAACGAATAAACGAATATTCGTATTCGATTCGTTTAATAAACGAATCGAATACGAATCCTGATATTATGATTCGTTTAATAAACGAATCGAATACGAATCCGTCACATTTTGATTCGATTCGTTTAGGATTCGGTACAAATTCGATTCGTTGATTCGTTTTGCCACCCCTAGCTATATATAGATCTTTTTAACCTTTATTTCTATTCCCATTTGGGATTAGACAATTTCCCCTTCTTTTTTTCTATCTCAATGGGTGTTATTTGAGAGACAATTTCTCATTCACCTTATCATCATTTTGAGCATATAAATATAGATTTTGAAGAACTCATGGAAGAAAATCTGAATCATTCACGAGCTCTTACTTTTACTAAGCGGGTCCCACTCAAAATTATGCTTCAAAAAAATCATGTTATTTTCCAACAATCCCCCACATGATTGAAAATTGGCAGAAAACATAAAACACACGTTTTGACATCAAAATATTTTGAAGTTGATAATCAATTCAACAGATCGAAACCTGTATAGGATATGTAGGTGATAACCGTTGGACATTCCTCTGTGATAATATATTTACTTAACTAACTGACTCATAGACGCGATGTCTTTGCGAAAGTTCGTGTTTATCCAATGTTCTGACCCTATGTGGAATTAATCACAATTAATCAAGACAAGTCTTAATTAATGTGCTTATGGATTCTCAACAAGCAACCACAATAAAAATAAATAAATAAATAAATTGCGTAAAATAAATCAATCACACAAAATCAACACAATAATTTTGGTGACGAAGTGGAAAACTCGTGCGAGTACAAAAACCACTCCGGGTATCTCGGATACCAGCTCAATCCACTATATAGAGAAAAACTTACAGCGGTGGTGTGGGAACACATGAATCTGGGGCGACGCATGCTGTCCCGGGCTCGCGGCCCGGTCGGGAGTACGGAGTAGCCACGGGGGACTAAACCGGAGAATGATGGAGTCGCCACCCGGTGTGAACTGGGAAAATGAGATTTAAGGCCGCACTCGCCCCTCGCAAGGGAAGACCTCAAACCATTGGGTTCGGAATGGTCCCTTACTTATGCCAATTGTAATGACAGGATTTATGTAATAATTTAATCAGGCTTAAGTAACACTTATTCCTAAGAATATCATGCTTCTATATTCACGGGTATGAAATAAAACTTATACATACATTTCACATATATCTCATATCTAAGAACACATGCCTGAAAATACCTCAAAGTAACAATGAACATACAACTTCATTCAGCATATCATATTCATGAAAAACACAAGCATACATAATAACAGCACAAGCATACATGTGAGCACTTTTCCAAGTGATACGTGGAATTGTATCCCAAGTACAGACCGCATTACCGTCCATTCGGAATCGGCTACGGAATTTATGTCTGGGTTTCCATCCGATATATCACAAGAAATAATACTCCAAAGTCATCACGGTATAGGTATATGAATCGTAATACGTTAAATCAAGACTAAGGCAAATGACGCAACTAATGGAATAAACATGCTTTTCATTATTACGTACACAAAGATAAGAATGACTATGTGTGTGTAGGCATTGTATTTTTGCATGTGAAACCCGATGATGAGTCTCATTTGGAGGCACTACCTTTTGAGTCACGGAAGCCGCGGGAAACGGATATCGGAAGGGGAAATTCAGAATAAACAAGCTCACTGTCTTCGTTAGTGCTGCGTTCGTTACTTCGTTCGAACGTCAAACAGATTGCGGGCGTTCGTGTCGCGTTCGAGGAAGCGTTCGAACGGTGTCGGTAATTCTGGTTTTGCTGCTAGCCTCACACCCCAGCCCATTTAGCTCCCCAAAGCCCATAAAACATATCCCAAATTAAATAAATAAATATTAATTTAAATATTAAACATTAAATAAAAAATTTAAACCATTTACCAATTAAATAAAACATTTACCAAACTTAAACTAAAATTAAAAAGAAGATATGCCTAATTAAAATCAATCTTAACCAATTAAAACCAATCAAATATTTGACTTCCTAATCTAATAAGACATCTACCAATTTAAAATAGTTGACTTCCTAATTTAAAATATTTTGTCCCCCCTCAATCTTGTGTATACCATCCTTAGGACTCCTAATTTGGAAATTAGATCTCTTCCTTGTGAGATAAGAGCAAACCCTAGCTCTCTTCTATATAAACATGCATTAACCTAGCCACAAAATCTCTCCACTCTCTCTAATACACGCCCAAGACAAAAAAAAAACACTTCACATATACACAAAAAGAGAAAAGAGCCCTAATCATCTCCTCCATAGCCGAGACAACAAGAGCCTCAATCCTCCACCATAACCGAATCCACCACAAGCAACAATCCCCCATAGCCGAATCCAAAGCACCAATAACCACCATAGCCGAATCCAAAACAAACCAAACTCACCCTTATCTGAATCCAGAACACCAAAATCCTTCAAAGTCGAGACAACCACTGAACACCCCCCTAATAAACACTCAAAAACAGCCCCTGAATCACCTTAAAACAGCAGCCCAAATCCTCTTAAAACAGTCCCTAAAAAAACCTTAAAAACGGTAACATAAAAACTGCATAGATAATCTTTAAAATAATCACACACAACTGCACTAAAAACCCACAAAAACTTGGAACAGTTCATTGAAACGTTAAAACAGTGAGACAAACCCACAGTGAGCAGCAAAACAGAGGCCGAACAGGAGCAGAACGGAGTTCGAACCGCAAGCAAAGCAGCGAAGCAGTGCGCTAGGACGCTAAACCAGTGAACCGGAGAAGTTGAGGAGCTGTACCCTTCCGACGTCCGTGAAACGCAAGCCTGAAAGTTGGCTAAAAGGTTAGATCTGAGGGTACTTTTCACACTCATCTTTATTTGATTTTTGTTATTTATTTGGATTGTATTTTATTTGTTTATTAAATCTTGCTTGTGTATGATGTGTGTTGTGGGTATTGGATGAATGCGAGACTTGTCAACTCTCGCGGTATATCGGATGGAAACCCGGACATAAATTTCATAGCCGATTCCGAATGGACGGTAATATGATCTGTACTCGGGATACAATTCCACGTACCGCTTGAGTAAACGACACCCTCTTTTGTTTTGTGTTGCTTTTGTTTATTTTTCGCCACTTGAATTCTGTATGTTGTTTATTTATGCATGATTCAATCGATCGCATGGGCTTAGTAAGTGGAATGAAAGATCCCCTATGGGGAGGGGCTAAAGCCCTTTACCACGATGTTTTGCTGCACCGGTTGATGTGTGTTCGGTTGGATGCAAGATACGTTCAATCGGGCATACTTAATTCGATATTAGTGTCTTTATCTTTTTATGCATGGTTCAATCAAGCGCATGGGCTTAGTAAGTGGAATGAAAGATCCCCTATGGGGAGGGGTTAAAGCCCTTTACCACGATGCTTTGCCGCGCCGGTTGATGTGTGTCCGGATTGGATGTAAGATGTGTTCAATCGGGCAAACTTGGTTTTGATATGATTGGCTCTATTTTTGTATGTATGATGCGATCGAGCGCATGTGCTTAGTGAGTTAGTCCAAAGGTCCTCTATCTGAGAGATGAAGAGCCTAAAAGGCCACCTTTGTGACATTACTTCGCCGCGCCGGACGAAGTGTGTTTGGGTTGAATGTACGTTCAATTGGGCATACGAAGTCCTACACTCTTGTTGTCTTTATTTCATGTGTTGTGATGTGACGCGCATGGGCTTAGTATGTTGGTCTAAAGGTCCCCTCTTTGAGAGATCAAGAGCCCCAAAAGGCCACCTTTACGGCATTACTTCGCCGCGCCCCTTTATTTTGTTGTTTATGTATTGCGTCCCATTTCATGCATCAGGTCTGTTTCCGTTCGAACGCATTTACGAACGCAACTCGAACGCACATGCATTTTGCCTTATCATGCATCAGGTCTCATTTCCGTTCGAACGCGTTCACAAACGCCATACGAACGTGAGCATTCTGTTTCATTTCCGTTCGAACGCGTTCACGAACGCCATACGAACGTGAGCATTCTGTTTCATTTTCCGTTCGAACGCGTTAACAAACGCCATACGAACGTGAGCATTCTGTTTCATTTTCGTTCGAACGCGTTATCAAACGCCATACGAACGTGAGCATTCTGTTTCATTTTCGTTCGAACGCGTTTACGAACGCTACACGAACGCGAACACACTGAACTGAGATATATTCATCACATGCCATGTATAATTGTTTCTTAGGTGATTTTTTATGGAACCACACATAGTCATTCTTATCTTTGTGCACATAATAATGAAAAGCATGTTTATTCCATTAGTTGCATCGTTTGCCTTAGTCCTGATTTAACGCATTACGATTCATATACCTATGCCATGATGACTTTGGAGTATTATTTCTTGTGATATATCGGATGGAAACCCAGACATAAATTCCGTAGCCGATTCCGAATGGACGGTAATGCGGTCTGTACTTGGGATACAATTCCATGTATCACTTGGAAAAGTGCTCACATGTATGCTTGTGCGGTTATTATGTATGCTTGTGTTTTTCATGAATATGATATGCTGAATGAAGTCTATGTTCATTGTTACTTTGAGGTATTTTCAGGCATGTGTTCTTAGATATGAGATATATGTGAAATGTATGTTGTTGGTTTCTATTAAGGTCCCGGATCGATTATAAGCATGAAAAACATTGCGAATACATATCGACGAAGTTGCGGAATACTCACATCGATCGGTTGAGACGATTTGGAGACGAATGAAGCCAAAAAGCCCACTGCCTTTCACGCCTGAACTGACCAGTCCACTGCCTCCAAAAACAGAAATTTGAGATGACAAACGGAGCTCCAAGATTGCGTCAAACGAATCCCGACTCATGGGTGAACCTCCCTACCACCTTCGCAAGACTCGTAGTGTGCTAGCACTTGGATTTTTCACCATGAAAACCCAACTCTTGCTTCCCTTTTTGCTCCACTTCCATGGCAGTTCACTGCCAAGAACAGAAGCAGAAACAGCCCTCCAAGGGCGTGAGAGGAGAGAGCAAAAATGAGAGAGAAGAAATGTGATGAATTGTGTATTAAGTTGGCAAAACCTTTTCCAAAAAGGTTTATATATTTTCCAAGAAAATATGTTAAAACAATTACCAAATAATACATCAAAATAATAAAATGGTAAAAGTCTCAACAACTAACACTATTTCATCTACTTCCATCAACTATTCATTTCACTTTATCAAAGTGACATGTTGAGTGTCTATCACTCAATCAATCACATCCATCAATCAATCAATCATCACTCAAGTGACTTTTGATTTGACGCTTGATGTGACGAGTGATTTGACGCTTGATGTGACTTGCGTTGCCGCACTCGAATTCGAAATACGAATGCGCTCGCAATCACACTCGGGCTCGGTTTCGCTAATTCCTAATTAGCGAGTTTTCCGTCGCGTCGTAATTAAATGATTACGCCTAGCGAATTCACTATTCACGTCGCTAACGAATTAATTCTAAATTAATTCGTTCGCCCGAATTAAAATCTAATTTTAATTCCACGTCGAAATCTAATTTCATTTAATATATCGAATATATTAATTTACCGATTAATTCCAAATTAATCGTTATCTCTCTCTAGATGATATTTTATCCTAGATAAAATATCTCCGTAATTAATCCTAGATTAATTTTCTCTCTTCTATTATAATCCCAGATTATTCAAGAGTGCGAGTTGTGCGTCATCGGTGGATTATTGGGAAGCGACCCATGAGATCCCCGGACAATTCGGCAGTAAATACGGTCGTCGGAGTATCCGAATCACGTACGTACCAAGTACTACGTTCTAACCGATTTACGAGACAAGATCGGCTTCTAGCAAAGCACGAAGTCTATCCAATTCTCCGGTAATATTCATCTAAGAATATTTAAGATCTATATCAAGCGTAGTATACCAAGTATCGTGTATATCGGCCCAGTATCGGATAGTCACGTGCTAGGGCTGGGGCTGGATAAGTGTCTGCCCCGTCCGAAGCACATATCGGATGTCTGGTAACTAGTCTCTATAATCGGATATACATGACCTTGTCATAATATCCCGATGGCTGGCCAGCGCTTAAGAGCACTAATACCGTATCCTGCATGACATCATCTCCACTATGACTGGAGTGATACATCCGTATTGACATCACACCCAATACTCTAATCTCTACGATTCTCATATACTCAGCAGTCGGCGTACATAAAACCGGTTAGAGTTCTAGACGACCTCAACAAAAGTATACTGATTGTCGTAAGCATTAGCGGTGCAAGTCTCAGGTTAAGACCATACACACCTACCCTGATGTCGGACTCCCATAGACACATAGTCATAATACCAATGGGATTCCGAGGGGTCTATCCAGAGCGAAGCTGTTTCCCGTACCATCGGTGAAACACAACCTCCTATCGCATTTGCATGAGTATCCAATACCCAAATATATGAGAACTATGCCGTTGTGCCCTCACAACGCGCACAAGTGCAATACTAGCCTATTCCGCATTATCGATGTCCAGTCTCGATAATACTCCGGCTAGGGATATTTAATGATTAATCCTTCGTGGACTGATACTGTCTCATATCATCTCAATCCAGGAACTAATCATAGGGACCTCTCTTCATTTATATATCTAAGGTGATCTAATCACAAATGATGAGAGTGCAATTTCCTTGTCACATAGTTAATTTGTACAACAACACTATGATATGTACAAATAGTGACGCTATGGGTCATGTTATCCAACAATCTCCCACTTGGCACATAGCCAGTCACTCAAGTGTCGAACACCTGAACTATGTACGGTTCGCTCAAATTGCTGAGAAAAGGTTTTCGTCAGCGGATTTGCATGATTATCGTCTGACGCGATTTATACGATCATCACATCGCCACGATGTATGATCCGAACGAATCAGATGATATAGAAGTATATATCTGGATCGTCGATGAGACCTTTAATTCATTAGCCTTGTGCTGACGCCTAGCTCAGCTGCTAACAAACTATATCTAATCTAATTAGATTTATTATCGATCCAAATGGCTTCTATTGATGCCTCAGCTGCAGCAATAATCCGCATTTGTTGTTTATTCGGCAACAGTATCTTGCTCGGAAGATTTCCAGCTCACTGTCCCGTTATTCAAACTTTATAGTACCGCAGTATTTAACTGTTTGGAAACTTGCGGTAGTGATCCCAGTCACTTCAAGTTCTCCTTCTCCATAGTTTAAGACAGCATCTTTAGTTCTCTAAGATACTAATAGATGTCCTTAACTTCAATCCAGTGACTATCACTTGGATTGACCCGATTGTGACTCCATATGCTCAAAGCGTATGAGACACCATTTCAAGTACATCTTAAATGTACAATTCCCAGAGAGTGTTAACAACTCCAAATCTATCCCAGTAGATTTTTATTCCTTGAATAAAGGTTGTTACTTACCTCCCCGAATTCTACGGAGAATCTCTATGAAGCCAAGCTTTCAACAATTGCTTTATGGGAATTTCATTATCAGTGCTCTCCCACTAACCTCCTTATATACACAAGATCATGGCACTTTGCCATAATAGGGAGTCGATACCTCGTATCACTTCCTCAAATCGTAGTCAGATGGTATACCCTCATAAGATTTAATTCTTAAGGGGTTACATCAGAAACCCATACCCCAGGTTGTTTCCTGATTCTCTCCGATCTACGCGGTTCTTGTGTATTCGAAGATTAATGGTACAGATTCATCATTGATGAACTGTTTATGTTCCATTACGGACTTCGTGCCTTGAATAGTATTACTCCTATTTTCATCGAGTATCACTATCCTCCCACTGACCACTGCATATCGGTATTCCTCTCAGGAAAAACCGCATGGTGAGCAACAATCACATTGTTCTCATGTGAGATTTACAAGTACTATACTTATGGTTTCCCTTAGGATAACCTATTATTGGCACTTATCCAATTTGGGTCCTTAGTTTGGTATCATCCAAACGTTATGCCCGGCATACCCAAATTATTAGGAATGAGAAACCCTGTTTCTTTCCTATTCATATCCTATATGATATCTGTCAAACAGATTTATATGGAACCTTATTCTAAATAAGTTTTGCACTGTTAATACATATCATGTTGAAGGAAATGATAGCTCAGAGCGACTCGTGATAAACTTATCATGTCCAACAAAATTTAGTTTTCGTTCGGACACACCGTCTAACTGACGTGTCTCGGGAGGAGTCCTCATCTGAAAGAATACTATACTCTTTCATGTATGTTTGAAACTTACTGCTTAAGTATTTTCCATTACGGTCTTACCGTGACGGTATAATACTATAGTCGATCTGTTTATCTACTTCGTGTCGAAAATCTAAAAGTTTCCAATCTGTGTTCTTCAAAAGAAGCACATAACCATAACGTGATGTTACATCCGTTAAGGTCACGAAATATTCATGTTCACATCTAGCCTAGCTAGATATGGGCCTACTAACTACTTCACCATGAATAGGGCCAACAGATCGGTGGCACTTTCACTATTACCAAGTAAATAGTGTTTTAGGTACTTTATCTAACAAACTAGATTCGTAGACTTTATTTGAATAGTCAAATCAGTCCTAGTACCCACTCTTCAAAAGTGCGGATATACGAGTCTTGTTTAATTGTGTCCTAGACAACAATGCCACAAATAAGTCTCTATTGATCAAATCAATTTTGAGCTATTTATTTGTCATTTTATATGTTTTGAGATTTTAATTATATTCAAAATATAAATTCTGTTATTCACATCTAATGTGTTTATCTCAGTATCATCTTATATAATGAAACACTTAGTGTTCTAGAATATAAAGGTTTATCCACAATGGATTAAACACTGATATAGAGATAATGTCTCTAGTCAAACTAGTTACATTATAACAGTTCCTAATTTAAGTACACACCCTAAGGGTAGTTCCTAAACTTAGGTATCTACGGTCGAAACAACGACTTTCGTCCCGTTTCCGATTCGCAGAACAATCTCAGCCTGAAGTCAGTATCCTGCTCAAAGCAGATTCTGAACATCAATACATATATTTTATGTACCACACTAAGTATTAAAATCTAATTTCAATACTAGTAGTGAACATAACTTTGACAAACATTTTTAAAGTCAGAGCCTTGCCCTTTCTTTAATTCCTTCGTGTCTGCCATATCCAAATGGTAGTCACTTTGGGATACGTCAATTATCCTTTTCAATATTTCACAAACCTTTGGCCAAGCCTTGGGTTTTAGAATATTGAAATGATGTGCACCTTGTTCTACATGCCCATTGCAAATTTTGACTTTTCACCTCTAGAATAGTCAATTAATTCTCCAAGAATTATTTATTGCAATTTTAATACTTATTAAATCTAAACATAGATTTTTGACAAGTATGTTAAATTAAGCACTAAAGTCATCATCACATAAATCTTCTAAAGATTTACGCTCTACTTATTTGCTTAATTTTGGGCTTAGGTTCAATAAGTTAATTTATCAAATAAAGTAACCTATTATTTATTCCCAATTTGAAAATTAAATCATTTAAAATATTTTAATCCAAGATTATATTTTAAATATCCAACTTTTCAATTTTATCTTGATTACAATAGTCCAACTATTTAATCAACGATTAGTGGTACTATATATATTATAATGATTATAATAGTCCAACTATATAATCAAATATAATCCAAATTAATTAACCTCAATTACATTGATTACTATAATCCAATTATAAAATCAACTAAACTGAAATTAATTAATTCAAATATATTGATTAATATAATCCAATTATATATAATCAAGTATAATACAGTCCAACTGTTTATTAAAACAACATTAAATATTAGTCCAACTAATACTTTTAATATATGACGAGTGATATTTGTTTGAGCGCATATGGCGAGTAATTGAACGAATATTGCAAATTCAATTCTTGCCTCCCACTATTTTTCGTCGAGCCTCTAACCCTCTGTCGAGTACTCGGGAAACCGTGTTTTCCTAGTGGGCTAGGATCCCGTTAAATATCACACAATCTTGACTTTGGCCAACAAATTGTATGATAATCAACTAGGTAGATCTCTAAGATCAATTGGATCTCATCCAACTCCTAGATCCGTAGGTGGACATCCAAGTCCGAAACATATATCTTATATATGCCTATATATCCAATATATAGCCTAACCTTTTTCCTCTGAATCAACTAGGCCTTGGCTTTGGCACAACAAACCTGATGATCCCAGTCAAGCGCGGACCCATTGACCATGGAAGCTTCGTAATCAATGTCGATGGACAAGAAGTGGTCTTGACTTTGGCCAACAAACCACAACTTGGACAAGACACCAATATGGAACAAAGCTTCGTGATTCAAGCACATCTTCGACGGACAAGGGCTTGACTTTGGCCAACAACCCATGCCAATCTAGGATCTTGAGCAAGAATCACTCCATGGAAGGAAAAGACGCATGATATTTTAATGAGGGCTTTTCGCGTGCAAATTGGCTACCAATTTAATATCTTTGTTAAGGTCTCATCATCATACACCCTTAACTGCATTCTAAATACATAATAAAGCGAGTATGAAAATAAATAATAATGATATGCGGATGGATACTTAACACATTGATCCTAGATCAAATCTCTCCCTTTCTCACTCAAGCTAGCACTTGTATTACTTCTACCCGTCACTACACTTCTAAAGAACCTCATTTACATTGAGGGGAATAGGTGAGAAGAGAATACAAAGAGAATAAAGGTGATAAGGCTGGACACGCAGGTCCAATTTAATAAATCGAATTTATTACAACAATTTCCAAAATTGCCCCACCCAACTAATATCCATCCGATATACATTATTCATTCATCACAACCACGTATTCACACATAAGCATGCTATCAATCAATCTAATCAAATTAATTAATCTGATAATTATGTGATCATCCAATGTTCAAATAATGATTTGATTTTGCTCGAGTCAAACTCGTTTTTGCGAATAAGTACTCAAAGTACGAATTCATGAATTAAATTAAACTACATCATAAATCCAATTTAACATGTATTTAATACTAATTCACTATTCAATTCCAAATTAAATATTACACTTTATTTAATAAACCTTTAACGACTTAAATTCCAAATTTAATCGCTTCGGGTCTCAAAGCCCGATTAACGTCCAACGTCAATTCAATTCAAGTCTAATGGGCTTTAATTAATTTCTTTAAGGCGTGGGCTTCGGCAACCAAAGCCCAATCAAGGAGTAACCCCATAAGCCTAGAAATCAATTTAGGCCCATTAGGTCCAATTAAACTTTAAAGGTTTATAAGTTGCATTTGGGCTTTATGGTAGTGGTTTTGGGCCCAATTGGATCCAATCCATTTGGCCTAAACCCAACTTGATAAAATCAAGCCCAATTAGCCCAATTACAACATAATAAGCCCAAATCCAATTTAAGGCCTAAATAACTAAATTACATGAATCCAATTCCGCAATTTAATTACCTAAAGTGCATTACATGATTAATCACCCAAATCAATATTTCCAAAACATGAAATTAGTCCAATTAATCATGCTCAATTCATTATCATATGTCCAACACAAAAAATGAAAAAATCAAACCCATTTTACATGCTTCTAAGTCTCGGCCAAGGAAGATAATTTTGTCCGATTTGAATTCAATCCAATTAATTCCACAATCGACATCGAATTAACTTCCCAAATGATTTCCAACACATCCAATGTCCAAAAAAATCAAAATCCAAGACTAAATAGGGCTTGTTACATTCGGCCACTTGAAGGAATTTGGGATTTTGTTCAATTCAAAATTCAATCCAATTAATCTTAAATTAACATCATCCTACATGATTCTAACTCATCCAATGAATCAAAATCAAAAAATTCCAAATTTCCAATAACCCTAAAGTTTCAGCCAAGGTAACATTTTGGGGAAAAATTATTCCAAATCAATTTTCAACAAATTGGTCCAACCAAAATGCAATTCAACATGTTAAAGCATACTTAAACAATCAATTCATTCAAATCATGCTCAACACACATTTACCCAATTTTAAGCCCTAAATTTTCATGCTCAAACCTAGGCTCTTGATGCCATTGTTGGTTTCTATTAAGGTCCCGGATCGATTATAAGCATGAAAAACATTGCGAATACATATCGACGAAGTTGCGAAATACTCACATCGATCGGTTGAGACGATTTGGAGAAGAATGAAGCCAAAAGCCCACTGCCTTTCACGCCTGAACTGACCAGTCCACTGCCTCCAAAAACAGAAATTTGAGATGACAAACGGAGCTCCAAGATTGCGTCAAACGAATCCCGACTCATGGGTGAACCTCCCTACCACCTTCGCAAGACTCGTAGTGTGCTAGCACTTGGATTTTTCACCATGAAAACCCACTCTTGCTTCCCTTTTTGCTCCACTTCCACGGCAGTTCACTGCCAAGAACAGAAGCAGAAACAGCCCTCCAAGGGCGTGAGAGGAGAGAGCAAAAATGAGAGAGAAGAAATGTGATGAATTGTGTATTAGTTGGCAAACCTTTTCAAAAAGGTTTATATTTCCAAGAAAATATGTAAAACAATTACCAAATAATACATCAAAATAATAAAATGGTAAAAGTCTCAACAACTAACACTATTTCATCTACTTCCATCAACTATTCATTTCACTTTATCAAAGTGACATGTTGAGTGTCTATCACTCAATCAATCACATCCATCAATCAATCAATCAATCACTCAAAGTGACTTTTGATTTGACGCTTGATGTGACGAGTGATTTGACGCTTGATGTGACTTGCGTTGCCGCACTCGAATTCGAAATACGAATGCGCTCGCAATCACACTCGGCTCGGGCTCGTTTCGCTAATTCCTAATTAGCGAGTTTTCCGTCACGTCGTAATTAAATGATTACGCCTAGCGAATTCACTATTCACGTCGCTAACGAATTAATTCTAAATTAATTCGTTCGCCCGAATTAAAATCTAATTTTAATTCCACGTCGAAATCTAATTTCATTTAATATATCGAATATATTAATTTACCGATTAATTCCAAATTAATCGTTATCTCTCTCTAGATGATATTTTATCCTAGATAAAATATCTCCGTAATTAATCCTAGATTAATTTTCTCTCTCTTCTTCTATAATCCCAGATTATTCAAGAGTGCGAGTTGTGCGTCATCGGTGGATTATTGGGAAGCGACCCATGAGATCCCCGGACAATTCGGCAGTAAATACGGTCGTCGGAGTATCCGAATCACGTACGTACCAAGTACTACGTTCTACCGATTTACGAGACAAGATCGGCTTCTAGCAAAGCACGAAGTCTATCCAATTCTCCGGTAATATTCATCTAAGAATATTTAAGATCTATATCAAGCATAGTTAACCAAGTATCGTGTATATCGGCCCAGTATCGGATAGTCACGTGCTAGGGCTGGGGCTGGATAAGTGTCTGCCCCGTCCGAAGCACATATCGGATGTCTGGTAACTAGTCTCTATAATCGGATATACATGACCTTGTCATAATATCCCGATGGCTGGCCAGCGCTTAAGAGCACTAATACGGTATCCTGCGTGACATCATCTCCACTATGACTGGAGTGATACATCCGTCTTGACATCACACCCAATACTCTACGATTCTCAATATACTCAGCAGTCGGCGTACATAGAACCGGTTAGAGTCCTAGACGACCTCAACAAAAGTATACTGATTGTCGTAAGCATTAGCGGTGCAAGTCTCAGGTTAAGACCATACACACCTACCCTGATGTCGGACTCCCATAGACACATAGTCATAATACCAATGGGATTCCGAGGGGTCTATCCAGAGCGAAGCTGTTTCCCGTACCATCGGTGAAACACAACCTCCTATCGCACTTGCATGAGTATCCAATACCCAAATTATGAGAACTATGTCGTTGTGTGCCCTCACAACGCGCACAAGTGCAATACTAGCCTATTCCGCATTATCGATGTCCAGTCTCGATAATACTCCGGCTAGGGATATTTAATGATTAATCCTTCGTGGACTGATACTGTCTCATATCATCTCAATCCATGAACTAATCATAGGGACCTCTCTTCATTTATATATCTAAGGTGATCTAATCACAAATGATGAGAGTGCAATTTCCTTGTCACATAGTTAATTTGTACAACAACACTATGATCTGTACAAATATTGACGCTATGGGTCATGTTATCCAACATATGTATAAGTGTTATTTTGTACCCGTGAATATAGAAGCATGATATTCTTAGGAATAAGTGTTACTTAAGTCTGATTAAATTATTATGTAAATCCTTTCATTACAAGTGACATAAGTAATGACCATTCCGAACCCAACGGTTTGAGGTCTTCCCTTGCGAGGGGTGAGTGCGGCCTTAATCATTTTCATTTCCCGTTCACACCGGTGGCGACTCCATGTTATTTCGTACTTCCCAACTAGGCTGCGAGCCTAGAACAGCGTCGTCAGTTTCTGTGTTCCCACAGTGTGGTTCCATAAAACAATCACCTAAGAAACAATTATACATGGGATGTGATGAATATGTCTCAGTTCAGTGTGTTCGCGTTCATGTAGCGTTCGTAAACGTGTTCGAACGGTAAACAGAAGGTTCACGTTCGTATGGCGTTTGATAATGCGTTCGAACGGAAATGAAACAGAATGCTTACGTTCGTATGGCGTTTGTTAACGCGTTCGAACGGAAATGAAACAGAATGCTCACGTTCGTATGGCGTTTGTGAACGCGTTCGAACGGAAATGAAACAGAATGCTCACGTTCGTATGGCGTTCGAACTGAAATGAGACCTGATGCATGATAAGGTAAAATACATGTGCGTTCGAGTTGCGTTCGTAAACGCGTTCGAACGGGAACAGACCTGACGCATGAAATGGGATGCAATACATAAACAACAAATTAAAGGGGCGCGGCGAAGTACTGCCGTAAAGGTGGCCTTTTGGGGCTCTTGGTCTCTCAAAAAGAGGACCTTTAGACCAACATACTAAGCCCATGCGCGTCACATCACACATACAAAAATAGAGCCAATCATATCAAAACCAAGTATGCCCGATTGAACACATCTTACATCCAATCCGAACACACATCAACCGGCGCGGTAAAGCATCGTGGTAAAGGGTTTTAACCCCTCCCCAAAAGGGATCTTTCATTCCACTTACTAAGCCCATGCGCTTGATTGAACCATGCATAAAAAGATAAAGACACTAATATCAAATTAAGTATGCCCGATTAAACGTATCTTGCATCCAACCGAACACACATCAACCGGCGCGGCAAAGCATCGTGGTAAAGGGCTTTAGCCCCTCCCAATAGGGGATCTTTCATTCCACTTACTAAGCCCATGCGCTCGATTGAATCATGCATAAATAAACAACATACAGAATTCAAGTGACGAAAAAATAAATAAACAAAAGCAACACAAAACAAAAGAGGGTGCCGTTTTACTCAAGCGGTACGTGGAGTTGTGTCCCGAGTACAGATCATATTACCGTCCATTCGGAATCGGCTATGAAATTTATGTCCGGGTTTCCATCCGATATACCGCGAGAGTTGACACATCTCTCATTCATTCAATACCCACAACACACATCATACACAAGCAAGATTTAACAAACAAGTAAAATACAATTCAAATAAATAAGAAAGGTCAAATAAAGATGAGTGTGAAAAGTAGCCTCAGGTCTAACCTTTTAGCCAACTTTCAGGCTTGCGTTTCACGGATGTCGGAAGGGTACAACTCCTCAACTTCTCTGGTTCTCTGGTTCAGCGTCCTAGCTCACTGCTTTGCTGTTTTGCTTGCGGTTCGAACTCTGTTCTGCTCCTGTTCGGCCTCTGTCTTGCTGCTCTTTGCTCAGGCCACCTGTTTTAACATTTTCAATGAACTGTTCCAAGTTTGTGTGGGTTCTTAGTGCAGTTGTGCGTGATTATTTTTAAGATTATCTATGCAGTTTTTATGTTACTGTTTTTAAGGTTTTTAGGGACTGTTTTAAGAGGATTTGGGCTGCTATTTTAAGGTGATTCAGGGGCTATTTTTAAGTGTTTGTTATGGGGTGTTTTAGTGGTTGTAAGGGCTGTATGGGGGGATGTGTTCTCGGTGAAGGAGGGGAGTGTTTTGATTTGGCTAAGAAGGGTTATTGGTTGTAGTGGTCTCGACTTTTAAGGATTTTAGTGTTCTGGATTCGGCTAAGGGTGAGTTTGGTTTGTTTTGGATTCGGCTATGGTGGTTATTGGTGCTTTGGATTCGGCTATGGAGGATTTTTGCTTGTAGTGGATTCGGTTATGGTGGAGGATTGAGGCTCTTGTTGTCTCGGCTATGGAGGAGATGGTTAGGGCTCTTTGTTCTTTTTTTTTGTATATGTGAAGTGTTTTTGGGCGTGTATTATAGAGAATGGAGAGATGGTGTGGCTAGGCTAATGCATGTTTATATAGAAGAGAGCTAGGGTTTGCCCTTGTCTCACAAGGAAGAGATCTAGTTTCCAAATTAGGAGTCCTAAGGATGGTATACACAAGATTGAGGGGGACAAAATATTTTAAATTAGGAAGTCAACTATTTTAAATTGGTAGATGTCTTATTAGATTAGGAAGTCAAATATTTGATTGGTTTTAATTGGTTAAGATTGATTTTAATTAGGCATATCTTCTTTTTATTTTAGTTTAAGTTTGGTAAATGTTTTATTTAATTGGTAAATGGTTTAAATATTTTATTTAATGTTTAATATTTAAATTAATATTTATTTATTTAATTTGGGATATGTTTTATGGGCTTTGGGGAGCTAAATGGGCTGGGGTGTGAGGCTAGCAGCAAAACCAGAATTACCGACACCGTTCGAACGCTTCCTCGAACGCGACACGAACGCCCGCAATCTGTTTGACGTTCGAACGAAGTAACGAACGCAGTACTAACGAAGACAGTGAGCTTGTTTATTCTGAATTTCCCCTTCCGATATCCGTTTCCCGCGGCTTCCGTGACTCAAAAGGTAGTGCCTCCAAATGAGACTCATCATCGGGTTTCACATGCAAAAATACAATGCCTACAGATGGTCAAGATCTATGGTGGCAACTCCTCCGATTCAAGTCCCTCTAGACTGTAAGAAACCAAGGAACTCCTTAAGCCCGCACACCACGGTTTTCTTCAGAACCTCTGAAGTCTCTGAGTGAATCAAATCCTTACGCACGCCGGAACTCCGACTACCAATCTTCCTCCTTGAGAACTCTGAAGGATTATGAATTTTGGGTTTGGTTGTGTTGAAGATTTATCAAAGATTGAATCTCACATAAACAAAGAAGACAAGAAGATGAAAGAAGTCTTCAAGGTTGATTCAAAAAAGGTTGAAAGCTTTGAGAGATTTTGGCTCAAGGGAAATGTGTTTCAACAACCAGGGGATGGTGGCTATGTTGGACAATTATGACCCATAGCGTCACTATTTGTACAGATCACGGTGTTGTTGTACAAATTAACTATGTGACAAAGGAGATTGCTCTCTTATCATTTGTGATTAGATCACCAAGATATATAAATGATAGGAGGTCCCTATGATTTGTTCCTGGATTGAGAATGATATGAGACAGTATCAGTCCACGAAGGATAAATCATTAAATATCCATAGTCAGAGTATTATCGAGATTGGACATCGATAATGCGTAAAAGACTAGTATTACACTTGTGCACGTTATGAGGGCATAACAACATAGTTCTCATATATTTGGGTATAGGATACTAATGCAAGTGTAATATGAGGTTGTGTTTTACCGATGGTACGGGAAACAGCTTCGCTCTGGATAGACCTTTCGGAATTCCATTGGTAGTATGACTATGTGTCTATGGAAGTCCGAAATCAGGGTAGGTGTATTTGGTCTTAACCTGAGACTTGCACCGCTAATACTTGCGACAATCAATATACTTTGGTTTTGGTCGTCCAGAGCTTTAACCGGTTTCTGTGTACGCCTCTTCTGGGTATATCGAGAATCGTAGTGTGTTGGGTGTGATGTCGAGATGAAAGTATCACTCCAGTCATAGTGGAGATGATGGTCACGTAGGATACGGAACTCGTTCTTTTATATGCTCGAGCTATCGGGATATTATGACTAGGTCATGTTTATCCGATTTAGAGAACTAGTTACCAGAGATCCGATATGTGCTTCGTACGGGGCAGACACAATTCCAGCCCCAGGCCTAGCACGTGACATCCGATACTGGATCGAAATATGCAATACTACGTATATTACGCCTGATATAGATCACATATTCCTATAAGGATATTTCTGGAGAATTGGGTAGGCATGGCGCTTTGCTAGAAGCCAACATTGTCTTGTAAATCGGTACAAACGTAGTACTAGGTACTTACGTGTTCGGATAGTCTGACGACCGTATTTACTGCCAACATATCCGGGGATCTCATGGGTCGTTTCCCGAAGATTCACCGATGATATATGACTCGCACTTTATTAATCTGGGATTAATTAGATGAGAGAGAAAATTAATCTGGGATTAATTACGGAGATATTTTATCTGGGATAAAATATTAATTAAAGAGAGAGAGAGATTAATTTGGAATTAATCGATAAAATAATATATTGGATATATTATACGAAATTGGATTTGGACGCGGAATTAAAATTAGATTTTAATTCGGGCGAACGAGTTAATTTAGAATTAATTCGTTAGCGACGTGAACAAAGATTTCGCTAGGCATAATCATTTAATTACGTCGCAACGGAAAATTTGTTAATTTGGAATTAGCGAACCCGAGCCCGGGATTATTTGCGAGCGCATTCTCATTTCGAATTCGAGTGCGACACGCAAGTCAAATCAAGCGTCAAATCGCTAGTCGCATCAAGCGTCGAATCATTAGTCACTTTGAGTGATGTGACAACTTGTCACTTGATTTGATTGATTGATGTGATTGATGTTGGTGGTTGAAGGCATTTATTGCTTGACTTTAAAAAAAATATTTTGGATATGTTTATTTGTTTTTTGAAAACAAATATGAATTACACATTTTTCATTTTTATCTCTCTTGGTTCACGGTTTTGGAGCCAACTTCTTCTCTCTCTCTTTCTCGGTAAAAACAGCTTCTTCCTCTTCTGTTTTTTCTGGTTGGACCGAAAAAATGGAGAAGCTATGGAGATTTGTTGCAAACCTTCAAGGTGCTAGCACACATAGAGTTATCCTAAGGTGATAGGGCAGTAATTTCGTGAGCATGGAATGGTCATTGAAAGCTTGGAGCTTGGTGCATCAATGGAAGACATCCATGGCCGATTCTTGGAGGAGCACAATAGCCCACTGCCGTGCAGTCCACATGCTGAGCAGCCCACTGCCGAGACCATAAATGGATGAGAGCTTGAAGTGTTCTTCGTCGCATCCAATCCGTTCAATGTGAGTATGATTCCGCCATACTTTGTTGTGTATTCACATGTGTTTTATGCTTGATTTCATCCTTGGGACCTTAATAGAAACCCAACAATGGTATCTTGAGCCATTTGAGCATGAAACATGATTAGGGTTCTTAACTTTAAAATTTGGGGCTTTTTTATTTAAGCATGTTTTTGGCAAATTGTTTGTTTGAATATGCTTGTATATGGATAACTTAGAGTTATATGTGATCAATTTGTTGAAAAATTAATTGGATTGATTTTCCCCAATTTGCTATGTTTGGCCGAAAGTTGAAGGCTCCCTAAATGTCTTGGATTTTGATTTTTTGATCATTGGATGTGTTGGAAATCAATCGGGAATTTTTGATTGAGGAATTTAATTTGATTGAAACCGAATCGATTTTAAAATCCCTATATTACCGAGACATAATATGCATGTAATGGGTTTGATTTTTTGTTAAATTGTGTTGGACATGATTTAATGTAAAAGAGCATGATTAATTGTACCAATTTGTGTTTTGGAAATATTGATTTGGGTAATTAATTGTGTAATGCACTTTGTTTAATTAAATTGTGAAATTGGATTTTTTATAATTAAATTAATGGGCTTAATTTTGGAAATTGGGCTTTTAATGTTGTTATTGGGCTTATTGGGCTTGGTTGTACTAAGTTAGGTTTAGGCTAAATTGGTTGGATCCAATTGGGCCCAAAACCGCTTCCATAAAGCCCAAATGCGACTAATGGACCTTTGAAATTTAATTGGGCCTAATGGGCATAAATTGATTTCTAGGCTTATGGGGTAATTCCTTGATTGGGCTTTGGTTGCCGAAGCCCACGCCTTAAAGAAATTAATTAAAAGCCCATTGAACTTTAATTAAATTAACGTTGGACGTTAATCGGGTTTTGAGACCCGTAACGATTAAATTTGGAATTTAAGTCGTAAAAGTTCATTAATAAAGTGTAGCATTTAATTTGGAATTAAATAGCGAATTAATATTAAATACAAATTGAATTGGATTTAATTATGTAGTTTAATTTAATTCGAGAATCCGTACTTTGAGTACTTATTCGCAAAACGAGTTTGACCCGCGCAAAATCAAATCGTTGTTTGAACATTGGATGGTCATTAATTATCAGATTAATTAATTGGATTAGATTGATTGATAACATACTTGTGTGAATACATGATTGTGATGCATGAATAATGTATATCGGATGGATATTAGATGGGTGGGGCAATTTTAGAAATTGTTGTAATAAATTTAGAATTTATTAAATTGGACCTGCGTGTCCAGCCAATTACCTCCATACTCTTTGTATTCTCTTCTCACATATTCCACTCAATGTAAATGCGGTTTCTTTAGAAGTGTAGTGTAACGGGTAGAAGTAAATACATGTGCTAGCGGGAGAGAAGAAATGGAGAGATTTGATCTAGGATCAATGTGTAAAGTATCCATCCGCATATCATTATTATTTATTTATACGCGCTTTATTATATGTTTAGAATGCATGTTTAAGGGTGTATGATGATGAGACCTTAACAAAGATAATAAATTGGTTGCCAATTTGCACGCGAAAAACCCTCGCAAAATATTAAGCGTTTTTCCTTCCATTGAGTGATTCTTACTCAAGATCCAAGACTGGCATTGGCTTGTTGGCCAAAGTCAAGGCCTTTGTCTGTCGAGGATGTGTTTGAATCATGAGAGCTTTGTTCCATATCGGTGTCTTGTCCAAGTTGTGGTTTGTTGGCCAAAGTCAAGACCACTTATTGTCCATCGACATTGATTACGAAGCTTTCCATGGTCAATGGGTCGCGCTTAACTGGGATCCCTAAGTTTGTTGTGCCAAAGCCAAGGCTTAGTTGATTCAGAGGAAAAAGTTTAGGAAATATATTGGATATATTGGCATATATATTGTATATATGTTCCGGACTTGGATGTCCCCCTACTGGATCTAGGTATTGGATCAGATCCAATCGATCTTAGAGATCTACCTAGTTAATTATCATACAATTTGTTGGCCAAAGTCAAGATTGTGTGATATTTAACGGGATTTTAGCCCACTAGGAAACACGGTTTCCCGAGTACTCGATAGAGGGTTAGAGGCTCGCCGAAAAATAGTGGGAGACAAGAATTGAATTTGCAATATTCGTTTAATTACTTGCCATACGTACTTAATTCAAATATCATTCGTCAAATAAATTAAATGTTAGTTGGACTAATATTTAAATCGTTGTTTTAATTAACAGTTGAACTGTATTCAAACTATTCATTTATATTTGATTATATAATTGGATTATAATAATCAATATATTTGATTTAATTAATTATAATTGATTAAATAGTTGGACTATAGTAATCGTTATAATAAATAGTACCGGAAATCGTTGATTAAATAGTTGGACTATTAAAATCAAGATATAATTGAAAGATTGGCATTTAAAACATAATCCTAGGGAAAATGTATTTAAATGGTTTAATTTTTCAAATTGGGAATAAAGTTTCAGGATGGTCCTGGAAAATAATAAGTTACTTTATTTGATAAATTAACATATTATGCCTAGGCCCGGAGTTAAGCAAATAGTAGAACATAATCTTTGGAAGATTTATGTGATGATAACTTTAGTACTTAATCCATTATGCTTACCGCAATGACACTTTAATTCTGTCATCATAATTAAGGATTAGATCCTTGTACCTTGATGATGAAATTAAAGATCTTCATAGATTAGATCTTAGAATTATTTATTGCAATAGTAAACTCTTGGAGAGTTAATGGCTATTCTCAATGAGACAAAGCCAAAGTTTGCAATAAGGTAAGTAGCGCAAGGCGCACCTTATTTCGACATTCTAGAAGGCCAAGGCTTGGCCAAAGACTTCTGGGGTGTGAAAAGGGCAAAGGCAAAATCATTATAATCTTCTGGGAAGATAAAAAGACATGAAGGAATTGAAGACGAGCAAGGCTCCGACTTCAAATATGTTTGTCATAAACGTGTTCACAACTAGTATTAAAATTGGATTTTAGATACTTAGTGTGGTACATACATATACTGATGTTCAGAATCTGCTATGAGCAGGATACTGACTTCAGTTGAGATTTATCTGTAAATCGGAAACGGGACGAAAGTCGCTGTTTTGACCATAGATACCTAAGTTTAGGAACTACCCTTCGGGTGTGTACTTAAATTAGGAAACTGTTATAATGTAACTAGTTTGACTAGAGACATTACCTCCATATCAGTGTTTAACCCGTTGCGGGTGAACCTTTATATTCTAGAACACTAAAGTGTTTTATTATATAAAGATATAATTGAGATAAACACATTAGATGTGAATAACAGTATTTATATTTTGAATATAAATAAATCTCAAACATATAATACGACAAACAAATAGCTCAAATCTGATTTGATCAGTTGAGACTTAAAAATGGTATTGTTGTCTGGGACACAATTAAACAAGACTCGTATATCGACACTTTCGAAGAGTGGGTACTAGGACAAAATTGACTCTATTCAAATGATGTCTACAAATCTAGTTTATTGGGCAAAGTGCCTAAAAACACCTTTACTTGGTAAAAGTGCAAGTGCCACCGATCTGTTAGCCCTTATTCATAGTGACGTAAGTGGGCCCATATCTAGCTAGACTAGAGGTGGATATGAATGTTTCGTGACCTTTACAGATGTGGCATCGCGTTATGGTTATGTGTTTCTTTTAAAACACAAATCGTAAATTTTTAGAGTTTCAACACGAAATTGACAAACAGATCAGCGAAAGTATCAAACCATCATGGTTAGACCACGATGAAAATACTTAAGCAATAAGTTTCTCACATACTTGAAAGAATATAACATTCTTTCAATGAGGACTCCTCCCGGAACACGTCAATTTGACGGTGTGTCCGAACTGAGAAACCGAATTTTATTGGACATGATAAGGTTAATCATGAGTTGCTCTGAGCTACCATTTCCTTTAACGGATAAGCATTAACAGTGCAGAACTTATTTAGAATAAGGTTCCATAAAAAAAACTATTTGACAGATTTCATATTAGATATGAACAGGAAAGAAACCATGTTTCTCATTCCTGATAATTTGGGTATGCTAGGCATATCTTTGGATGATACCAAACTAGAACCCAAATTGGATAAGTGCCAATTGTAGGTTATCCAAGGGAAACCATAAGTATAGTATTTATACAACTCACAAGAGAACAATTTTAATTGTTGCTCGCCATGCGGTTTTCCTAAGAGGAATACCTATATGCAGTGGTAAGTGGGAGGATAGGAAAACTCGATGAAAATCGGAGTAATACTATTCATGGCACCCATTCCTTATTGGAACACAAATAGTTCATCAAGGATGAAACTATACCATAATCTTTGAATACACAAGAACCGCATATGTCGGAGAGAGTCAGAAAACAACCTGGGGTATGGGTTTCTGATCTCACCTCATAAAGATGTCTATCTTTTGAGGTATACCAACTGACAACATATGAGGAAGTGATACAAGGTATCGACTCCCTATTATGACAAAGTGTCATAAGTCCGAAATGGATTCCATGTATATCAACTATGTTTAGATACTAGCTGTTGTACCGCAAGGCATTGTGCCTATTGGTACTTATATGTCTTCAAGAAAGACATACATGGATGGAAACATACCAACGTGCTAAGCTAGACTTGTAGCGAAAAGGTAGAGTTATCAACATTGTGTTGATTACAATGAAACCTTTTAACCTGTTGCCATTGTTAAATCCATTTGGATAATGCTTGCTGATGTTGCATGTTTCATTTATGAAATATGACAGCTGAATGCCAAAACTGATTTCCTTAACGGAAACCTTTTGGAGGATGTTTACAACATCCTGACGGTTTTGTCGTACCAAAACAAGCAAACAAGGTTTGCAGGTTAATTTGATCCATGGATGGATTGAAGCAAGCATTGAGTTCTTGGAACTATATCGTTTTGATGTAATCATAATAGTGTATGATTTAATTCAAAACGAAAATGATTCTTGTGTATATAAGGAGGTTAGTGGGAGCGCACTGACAATAATGTCCTCAGTAATGATAATATATGTCATTTCTTGGAAACGATATTCTTATAATAACAATCGATGAAAGCTTGGCTTTCATGAAAAATTCTCCGAGAACTCGTACATTGAAAAATGTACGCGACCTGGTGTCTCATACGCTTTGAGCATATGAAGTCACAAACAGGCCAATCCAAGTGATATTCACTGGATTGATATTAAGAACATACTTAGTATCTGAGAGATCTAAGGATGCTATCTTAAACCATGGAGAAGGATAACTTGAAGTGACTGGGTACACTGCTGCAAGTTTCCCAACCGATAAAACGACTAAAAGTCGCAAACGGTACTATACAGTTTGAATAACGGCACAGTGAGCTGGAAATCTTCCAAGAAAGATACTGTTACCAAATAAACAACAAATGCGGGTTATTGCTGCAGCAGCAATAGAAGCCTTCTGGGTCGATAATAAATCCTAATTGGATTAGGAATAGTTCTGTTAGCAGCTGAGCTAGATTGCAGCGCAGGCTAAAGAATTAATGGTCTCATCAATGATCTAGATACATACTTCGATAGTCATCTGATTCGTTCGAATCATACATTGTGGCGATGTGATGATCGAATAAATCGCATCAGATGATAATCATGCGAATCCGCTGACGAAAGCCTTTTCCTAGTAATTTGAGCCAATCGTACATAGTTCCGGTGTAAGACAATCGAGTGACTGGCTATAGGCCAAGTGGGAGATTGTTGGACAATTATGACCCATAGCGTCACTATTTGTACAGATCACGGTGTTGTTGTACAAATTAACTATGTGAGAAATGAGATTGCTCTCTTATCATTTGTGATTAGATCACCAAGATATATAAATGATAGGAGGTCCCTATGATTTGTTCCTGGATTGAGAATGATATGAGACAGTATCAGTCCACGAAGGATAAATCATTAAATATCCCTAGTAAGAGTATTATCGAGATTAGACATCGATAATGCGTAAAAGACTAGTATTACACGTGTGCACGTTATGAGGGCATAACAACATAGTTCTCATATATTTGGGTATAAGATACTCATGCAAGTGTAATAGGAGGTTGTGTTTTACCGATGGTACGGGAAACAGCTTCGCTCTGGATAAACCCCCTCGGAATTCCATTGGTAGTATGATTATATGTCTATGGAAGTCCGAAATCAAGGTAGGTGTATTTGGTCTTAACCTGAGACTTGCACTGCTAATACTTGCGACAATCAATATACTTTGGTTTTGGTCGCCCAGAGCTTTAACCAGTTTCTGTGTATGCCTCTTCTGGGTATATCGAGAATCGTAGTGTGTTGGGTGTGATGTCGAGATGGAAGTATCACTCCAGTCATAGTGGAGATGATGGTCACGTAGGATACGGAACTCGTTCTTTTATATGCTCGAGCTATCGGGATATTATGACTAGGTCATATTTATCCGATTATATAGACTAGTTACCAGAGATCAGATATGTGCTTCGTACGAGGCAGACGCAATTCCAGCCCCTGGCCTAGCACGTGACATCCGATACTGGATCGAAATACGCAATACTATGTATACTACGCCTGATATAGATCACATATTCCTATAAGGATATTTCTGGAGAATTGGGTAGGCATGGCACTTTGCTAGAAGCTAACATTGTCTTGTAAATCGGTACAAACGTAGTACTAGGTACTTACGTGTTCGGATAGTCCGACGACCGTATTTGCTGCCAACATATCCGGGGATCTCATGGGTCGCTTCCCGAAGATTCACCGATGATGTATGACTCGCACTTTATTAATCTGGGATTAATTAGATGAGAGAGAAAATTAATCTGGGATTAATTAGATGAGAGAGAAAATTAATCTGGGATTAATTACGGAGATATTTTATCTGGGATAAAATATTAATTAAAGAGAGAGAGAGAGATTAATTTGAATTAATCGATAAAATAATATATTGGATATATTATACGAAATTGGATTTCGACGCGGAATTAAAATTAGATTTTAATTCGGGCGAACGAGTTAATTTAGAATTAATTCGTTAGCGACGTGAATAGTGATTTCGCTAGGCATAATCATTTAATTACGTCGCAACGGAAAATTCGTTAATTTGGAATTAGCGAACCTGAGCCCGGGATTGTTTGCGAGCGCATTCGCATTTCGAATTCGAGTGTGACACGCAAGTCAAATCAAGCGTCAAATCGCTAGTCGCATCAAGCGTCGAATCATTAGTCACTTTGAGTGATGTGACAACTTGTCACTTGATTTGATTGATTGATGTGATTGATGTTGGTGGTTGAAGGCATTTATTGCTTGACTTTTTTTTTTAAAAAAAAAGTTGGTATATGTTTATTTGTTTTTTGAAAACAAATATCAATTACACATTTTTCATTTTTCTCTCTCTTGGTTCACGGTTTTGGAGCCAACTTCTTCTCTCTCTCTTTCTCGGTAAAAACAGCTTCTTCATCTTCTGTTTTTTCTGGTTGGACCGAAAAAATGGAGAAGCTATGGAGATTTGTTGCAAACCTTCAAGGTGCTAGCACACATAGAGTTATCCTAAGGTGATAGGGCAGTAATTTCGTGAGCATGGAATGGTCATTGAAAGCTTGGAGCTTGGTGCATCAATGGAAGACATCCATGGCCGATTCTTGGAGGAGCACAATAGCCCACTGCCGTGTAGTCCACATGCTGAGCAGCCCACTGCCGAGACCATAAATGGATGAGAGCTTGAAGTGTTCTTCGTCGCATCCAATCCGTTCAATGTGAGTATGATTCCGCCATACTTTGTTGTGTATTCACATGTGTTTTATACTTGATTTCATCCTTGGGACCTTAATAGAAACCCAACAGGCTACATGTTTTATTTATAGGTAGGGTGTAAATCTATGGTTTCTCAAAGTGAAAAGGCTGAAAAAAGCGTTCAGATCGCAGTCGCGTTCGAATGATTACTCGAACGCACCACGAACGCGTGCCCACTGGAAAGACTTGTTCGAACACTAATCGAATGCACCACGTACGCTGGCTCTCTGGAATGTTTTGTTCCAATGCTTCCTCGAATGTACCACGAACGTTTGCTCCCTGGAATATTTTGTTCGAACCCAATGGAAAACGTGCCACTAACGCTAAACGTTAGTACTAACGAAAATGCTCCAGCTCTTCCAAATACTAGTCCAATTGCTCCAAGTTCTTCAAGACTTATTACAGCACAATTGAACTTGTTTTGTCACGGACATTGCCAATAAAAATGGAACTAATAATATCCCCATTTGGCATTCTGTGACAAAACATTACCTAATACAAAGACTACGGTAATAGACCCAAAAAGAAAATAGCCAACTGTCAACCATCAAAACATTGACTTATTACAATAAGACTCGATCTAATACCTAACCAAGTAGTCTTGAAATCAACGCCACCTCAGCAACAAACCTGTTTACCTAAAACATCCATAAATAATAATATACCGTGAAAAGCATTGAAATTATCAGGAATAAAATTAAACAGGTATAAAACTCATGCATGTACAAGTAAATATCATTCTCCCCCTTAATCTTAACTCTCCTTAAAACGGATATATCAAAAGGATAATCTACGATACTACTCCCCCTTAAACTACTCTCCTCCTTTTGTCACGAAATGACAAAGGATAAAGGTACCAGGATAAATAACAGGAGGAAACTCATGCAAGAGTATATGCAAACAAAACTTACCCCCCCCTCACTAATAGGCCCACACAGTTAGCTTAAGGTAATACAGGAAGTAAACACTCATATATATGTAAAGAAGGAATGTATGCAAAAAGCATACACAGACACACAATGAGGTAAAAAATATTTGTATCAAAAACTGACTGAAACAGCACTTCAAGCAAATACAATGATATCCAGTCAGTATTCATCTGTTTATGACATGAAGTAATATGCACCATTTTTAAATTTAGCAAAATATAACACACTTGCATATGACATAAACACCAAAGCATAACAAGCACTTGCGTGAAAAATAAGTGCACAACGAATCAAGGCTTAATACCTTATTTTATGAGCTGGACACAGCTAAAGAAATCCAACTCTTAACAAACCAAGTCCACAAAATAGATGTTCAAACCCAGCACCACTAGGACCTGAAAATAAGCAACATTGGTTGCATGCTATGTTATTCTCCCCATAAATATGATGAACTCATATATAAAAACTCTTTCGAGTGAAGGATTTTTGCCCTTATCTTCTGAAATTGGCCTATTGGCTCTTTTGCACTTGAGTCTCATGAAAATGACCTTTTCTTTTTTATTTATTTATTTAATTTTTTTTTTTTGCATTTACAAAGGGGATAGCAAGGTCATCTAGTCAAATGCCACACTATTTAGTGAACAAGGTATGTAAGAAATTAGATTGCTAGTCCAAAAATTCATACATGTGACCAAGCCTTGACATGATAAAATCGTGTATGTGAGGTGCAAACACAAGATATACCAAGAGTTTTTATCACACACACATGCATATAAAACATCAATAAAAATAAAAGAATATTATACATGCATAACCATATATCCTACATACCAGGATCACATGCACATGCTTTTCATGCTCGAACAAGCCACAAAAATATTTTTGGTCTTTTTCAATAATATAAATTTTTTATTTTTCAACTTTAACACGCACAAAAAAAAAATAAAGACACAACATGGCTTGTCAAAATCCAATGGTACGTGAAGTTGTATCCCAAGTGCATATCATACTACCGTCCATTCAGAATCGGCTATGAAATTTATGTCCGGATTTCCATCCTATATACCAAGGGACATATAGTAAAAACAAGACACACACATCCATATGTAGTGAAAAGAAAGTAAACATCCAAAAACATAAAATACACGCGCGCACACATGCAATGTGAAAACAAATGCAACCTCTAGGAAGAGTTACACCGAAGTGCACTCTCATCATGCCTATCAAGGCATTCAGAAGTAGTTGGGAAGTCATCTTGCTTCCTCACCCAAACTTTCTTAGGAATCTCTTCCACTTGAGAATTCCTAGTCAGCACATCAAGTTTCTCACTAAGGAATTGAGCTTGTTTGGTTAGTGCAGAAACTTGAGACACTAAATTTGAAGATTCAAATCTAGATGGAACAGTCCTAAGCCTTTTCTTATGTCTACACAACAAGAAGCATTGTGGCTTAATATGTCCCGTCTTACCACATTGATGGCAAACAGACACAAACCTCATATGAGAGTGAGGTTTACCCACAACATCTCTAGATCGAGGTTGGGGAACGGGACAATGAACAAATGGAGGAAAAACATGACTACTCTCAACAGGTTTCTTGCCTAAGTCATGTTTATGAGGGTTAGGCACTACTCTAGACGATGACGCCTTAGTGCAATTAGGTTCAATACTAATACCTAGCATGCGGTCTAGTTTTTTATTCCCACTGGAAAATGCAGACAACTGGGTTCTAACATTTTAAGATCGGTCTATAAAGTTTGGACCATATCAACTAGGCATCTATTCATCTCCTCCAGGTCATCTACCATCAAGAGGCTTTTCTCAAATTTGGCTTGAGCTTCATTCTTTTCTAGCTTTACTATTTTCAGCCTCTTATTGACCTCTATATTAGTCTTCTTAATAGCTAAACTCTCATTAAACAGTTCAACATAAGCTATCTGAAGACTATCCTCATCAACAGACTCATCAAGAGAGACTTCTGAATCAGCATCATTAACTTCATTCTCTCTCTCATCAGTCACACTAGCAGCAAAGGCCATAAAATTGCTATTGTCTTTAGGAGCTTCATCAGAAGTATAGCCACCTTCTGAATCACTAAGAGAGGCTACCATGACTTTTTTACCTTTAACCTTAAGGTATGTGGGACACTCAGGTCTGATGTGCCTATATCTTTCACATTCATGGCACTGGATACCATGAGATCTACTACCCATATCCTCTCTAGACCTTCTCTAGCTATGCCTACTCTTCTAGGCTTATCCTCTATATCCTTATTACTACTGCTGCCACTCTTCTAAAGCTCAAGAAATTTCTTAAACCTCTTTGCAATATGGTCAAATCATGATCCGTGAGGATATCATCATCATCACTAGATGGATCATGCGCAACTTCCTTCGCGATCTTCATCGCTATAGTTTTTGGCTTTTTATAACCAGAAAGTTTCTTCTCATAAACCTGCAGATTTCCTATGATGTCATCTAATTTAAGCTGATCGAGGTCATTGTTTTCCTTTATGGCGGTAATCTTAGGTAGGAACTTATCAGACAGAAATCTAATGATTTTCCTAACTATCTTACTGGTATGGATAGTCTCACATGGGTTAAAGCTTGAGTTAATGACATCGTTAATCTCAGCGTAGAACTCATCAAAGGTCTCATCATCTTTCATATGGGCGACCTCAAACCTAGTAGCTAAATCCTGGAGTCTATTATTTTTAACAGATAGTGTGCCCTCATGCACAGTCCGCATGATGTCCCAGACATCATGGGCTATCTCACACATGGAGATTCCCCTAAATTCTACTGAGCAAACAGCACCATGAATGGCATTAATTGCCTTGTTGTTCTTATTGCTAGCATCAAAATCATCATTGGTCCAGGTCAGTTTGTCTTTAGGGGGAAGAGACCCCATCAATTATAACTACGGGAGGTTTCCACATGTACCCTATTGTCATCCAGACCTTCTCATCTAAGGACTTAAGGAACGCTCTCATGCGAACCTTCCAATGTAAATATTCAGCCCCATCAAAGAATGAGGAATAATTTAGGGGTTGACTATGATCCATAGCTAATGGGTCAAGGATTGAGATCAAGCTCTGATAAGAATTGAAAGTTCGTGCTTATCCAAGATTCTGACCCTATACGGAATTAATCATAATTAATCAAGACAAGTCCTAATTAATGTGCCTATGGATTCTCAACAAGCAACCACAATAAAACCAAACAAAATAAATTGCGGAAAATAAATAAATCACACAAAATCAACACAATAATTTTGGTGACGAATTGGAAAACTCGTGCGAGTAAAAAAACCACTTCGGGTATCTCGGATACCAGCCCAATCCACTATATAGAGAAAAACTTACAGCGATGGTCAAGACCTATGGTGGCAAATCCGCCGACTCAAGTACCTCTAGACTGTAAGAAACCAAGGAACTCCTTAAGCCCGCACACCACGGTTTTCTTCAGAACCTCTGAAGTCTCTGAAAGAATCAAATCCTTACGCACGCCGGAACTCCGACTACCAATCTTCCTCCTTGAGAACTCTGAAGGATTAGGAATTTTGGATTTGGTTGTGTTGAAGGTTTATCAAAGATTGAATCTCTCCACAAACAAAGAAGACAAGAAGATGAAAGAAGTCTTCAAGGTGGATTCAAGAAAGGTTGAAAGCTTTGAGAGATTTTGGCTCAAGGGAAATGTGTTTCAACAACCAAGGGATGGTGGCTACATGTTCTATTTATAGGTGGGGTGTAAATCTAGGGTTTTTCAAAGTGAAAAGGCTAAAAAACGCGTTCAGATTGCGGTCGCGTTCGAACGATTACTCGAACGCACCACGAACGCGTGCCCACTGGAAAGACTCGTTCGAACGTTACTCAAACGCACCACGCATGCTGGCTAGGGGTGATCACAGTTTCAGGTCAAAATGCAACCCGACTTGAACCGCACTGACCCGAACCGCACCGCGCGGTTTGAAAAAAAATTAAAAATGATTTCGGGTCAATCTAAACCAAACCGCAAATTTTGGGTTGGTGTGCGATTTTGACCCAACCGCGACCCGAACCGCCCAAAACCATAAATTTTGACTCAAACCGCGACCCAAACCACCTAAACCGCCAACCCGCGTTAAAATTAGATATTATTTTATATTTTTCTTTTTCTTTAACCATGAAATTTAAGATATTTAATGATCATATGACAATATGCAATGTATAAATGAAAATTATGTATTTTTTCTCTTCAATTATTATGTGAAAATACAAAAAATTTTCTTTAAAAAAATTATAATCCAAACCGCCGACCCGAACCGCCCAAACCGCTAAACCACCAACTCGAACCGCCGCAGTTTTCCTTATCATATTTGCGGTTTCGATTTCTAATTTCCCAAACCGCCAACTCGCACGGTTTGAAGTGAAAAATGAAAAAACCGACCCGAACCGCACCGCGAACACCCCTAACACTGGCTCTATGGAATGTTTTGTTCGAATGATTCCTCGAACCTACCACCAACGTTTGCTCTCTGGAATATTTTGTTCGAACCGAATGGAGAACGTGCCACTAACGCCACACGTTCGAACACTGCAACGAATGCAACACTAACGAAAATGTTCCAACTCTGCCAAATACCAGTCCAATTACTCCAAGTTCTTCAAGACTTATTACAACTCAATTGAACTTATTTTGTCACAAATATTGTCAATAAAAATGGAACTAAAAAATTGAACTAATATGTCGTTGGTGTAAACGATGAGATATTGCACACATGTATCTTTCTTTTCTCATGGTTATGTTCTTTTTGGCCTTGAACAACTGCCTGATTCCGTAAGAGTTTCTAAGAATTGAGCCATTTCCAATTCCCTTTGAAGCAACCCCACTTCTCTCTCACATGGGTGATTTCTTAATTCGAAATAATTTGCATTACTTCATAAGAATCATTAATAGCATCGCTCATCCTCGCTTCTTTAAACATCAATGATTCATCATTGGAAATTAACCTCCCACAGTGATCCAACAAAGTATTTACAATTAGGTTAGCCCTTTGAAACTAGATTTTGAGATTTCCAGTCAACTAGGTTATGTTTTTCTTCGTATTAATTTTTATTTTATAGGCTTTAGTCTCATTCCCCTCGATGATTCCTCTACTGCTTCTTTATTAAATATTTTGGTTAGCGGATTCGTAATATTATTCTTTAACTTTACATAGTCAATAGAAATAATTCTAATAGAGATTAATTGTGTAATGGTATTATGTTTGCGATGAATATGTCGAGAGTTAACATTATACATATTGCTCTGTGCTCTTCCAATTGTAGATTGATTATCACAATGTATGTAAATTGTTGGCATAAGACTTGGCCACTTTAGAATTCCTTCTAAGAAATGACATAGCCATTCAGCCTTTTCACCACATTTGCCCGAGGCAACAAATTCAGATTCCATAGTGGATTTGGCTATAACATGCTGCTTGTAGGATTTCCATGATACAACTGCATCTCCTAATGTAAACACATCCACTAGTAAGCTTTAAGTCTTTTATATCAGATATCCAGTTTGCATTATCATATCTTTCTAACATAACTGGATATCTATTATAGTGCAGCCCATAGTTATGAGTATACCGTAAATACCTGAGTATTATTATCGCTTTCCAGTGGCCAGCTATATGATTACTTATGTATCTCATAAGTTAAATAACCGTGTAAGATATGTTTGGTCTTATACAACTCATTATGTACATTAGACTTCCAATGACTTTTGAGTACTCTACTTGAGAATTACCTTCTTCTCTGTTCTTCGATAGATGTTGTCAAACATCTATCGTTGTTCTGGCCACACTAATATCATTTTTATTGAATTTCTCAAGAATATTGTCTACATAGTGTGATTGACTCAGAACGATGTCATATGTAGTTCTTGAGATCTTTATTCCAAGTATCACATCTGCTAGACACATGTATTTCATGTCAAATCTTGAATTCAATATATCATTGGTAGATTTGTTCATTTTATCATCATTACTCATAATGAGCATGTCATCAATGTAATGACACAAAATGACATAGCCATTTGTAGTCTCTTTGACATAAACACATTTTTCATATTCGTTGATTTTGAAACCATTAGCCATCATAACATTATCAAATTTTACATGTCATTGTTTTGGTACTTGCTAAACATATAAAGGCTTGACCAACTTACAGACTTTCTTCTCTTATCCTGGGACTGAAAAACCATTGGATTGTTCAATGTAAATTTTTTCCTCCAAATCTCCATTAAGAAAGGTTGTTTTCACATCCATTGATGTATTTCGAGATTGCAAAAAGGTGCAATTGCTTGTATTATCCTAATAGAATTTATTCTCATTACCAGAGAATAAGTATTAAAGTAATCAAGGTCTTTTCATTACTTATAATCTTTAATTAGAAGTCTACCCTTATACTTATCAATTGATCCATCAATTTTCATTTGTCTCTTGAAGATCCATCTGTACTATAGAGGTTTATATCCCATAGAAAGTTCCACTAGTTCATATGTGTGATTTTGTAAGATAAAATCAATTTCGCTCTTAATTAAATCTTTTCATAAAGGTCATTCTATAGAGCTCATAGTTTTTTTTTGAAGGTTTGAGGTTGACCTTATAAAAAATAAGTCATAAAATTTGGACCAAAAGATTTTTATATCCTTACTATTTTACTATGTCTAGGTTCAGCATCAACCTCACTTTCTTATTCTAGGTCTAGACTATTTTCAACTATAGTCTCATATATTCGTTTATACGAACTCGATCCTTTAATTCATCTACACAGAAATACATATTCAAAGAATGATGCATTTCTTGATTCTATTATCGTATTCTTATGAATATCTGGAATTTCAGACTAGTGCATAAGAAATCAATAAGCACTACTGTTATGTGCATAATCAATGAAAATACAATCAACTGTATTTGGTTCTATTTTCACCATCTTGGGTGGATGAACGACCACTTTAGCAAGAGACACTAACACTCATAAGAATTTATAAGAAGGTACTCTACATTTACATAATTCATAAGGGATTTTATCTTTTTCTTTACGGGGTATCCTATTTAAGAGATAATTAGTTGATAAAACAACTTTCCCATATGTTTTGAGGTAAACCATAACTTATTAGTATTACATTCATCATTTCTTTTAAGGTACGATTTTCATGTTCTGCAGTCTTATTAGACTAAAGTGAATAAGGGGGTCATGGTTTGACATATGATTCCATTCATAAAAAGTCTTAAACGGAGCAACATACTCACCACCTCTATCACTTCTTAATCCTTAATTTTCTTTTTTAATTTATTCTCAACTTCATTCTTACAAAGAATAAATTTCTCTATAGTTTCATCTTTATTTTTCATTAAATATAGCATAATAACATATTTTTCAATCATCAATAAAAGTGATAATATATTTATTACCACCTCTTGATTGAATGGATTTTAAGTCACATATATCACTGTGTATTAGATCAAGAGGTTCGATGCTTCTTATAATTATTTGGAATGATGACTTTGTTAGTTTTGCCTCAACACGTGATTCACATTTATGTTTAGAATCAATTTGGAATGTACATATATGCTTTATGTTAAATAACTTACATAAAGAATTATAATTAACTTGTCTTAATCTAGAATGCTATAGATAAGAAGGCTCAAGCAAATAAACAGAAGAAATATCTTTATTAATCTTTGGAATAATATTCAGTACATTGAACTTAAACAATCCATTAGATACATATCATTTCCCATAAATATTTCATACTTAGACAAACCTACACTATCTGACTAAACACTATTTGGAAGCCATACATGTTCAGAAGCGATCTTGATACCAAATTCTTCATAATTTCATATACAAACAGAATATTGTTCAGAGTCAGCTCTTTTCCAGTTGTCATCTTCAGAATCACATATTCTTGATCTTGTATATCAGACATAGCGAATTCCCCATGAACAACTTTTCTCCATTTTCAGCAGATTTAAAGGAAGTAAACAACTCATTATCTCAACACATTAGTCTAGTAACTCTAGTGTTAACCCACCATTGTCATGGATTTGAACCTACTGTTAGGGTTGGTGCTCAGAGCGCCAATTTTCTTATGTATTTCCATGTAAATACTAATGTAACATTTTATTATGAATAAAATAAACAGTTTTTTTATATAACATCTCTTTATATATGGTAAAGATGTAATTGACCTTAGAATGATTAGTTATGATACTGTTGCAAAAGCATCGCAACTGACATTGAGTTGTATCATGACTTTGTCATTCTTAGACAGTTCATGGTCAAGGTTTACACTACTTGGTCAGTAAAGTAAACCCGTTGAGACTGGTACATATCGTATACTGGAATCTTGGATTCCAATGGTTTCTCAATGAACCATAAGTCTTAGAGACTTGTATAGACGTGTAGGTGTTTATAGCGGATAAGCATTGAATGACTCACTAAAGATTCTTAATAGATGCTACACCAACATCAATAAGAATCTTCTCGGGTTAAGTAGCATATCGATTCTTTGACTTGAGATACCACAATGGATATATGAGATATCCTTCATACTTTGATGACAGTCACATCACCGACCTATTAAGGTCAGACAGCCGCATGTTCGTTGGGTGTGGACTGTTGGGATATATGCCCTAGAACTTCATGTAATGTAAAAGGTTTTATATGTTATGAAATAAAATGATGCATTATTCATTTATCAAAGTGTTTGTTTAAATTTCGCATATTGCAAATTATCTTGATTACCCTAGATTACTTATATGCCTTCAGACTTAGTGTATAAGTGCCATACACAAGAGGATTTAAGTCTGAAGTTAGTAATCTAAAATAGTCCATAGAGAGCAAACAAAGCGGGTACTTTATTTGTGGTTTATCTATAGCTTCGGTCCATTCTATATTTGTATGGCGACCTTGATCCGGGATCGTCCATGTGGAGACATGAGAATGTAGGCACCTTGTATGATAGGATCATATAGGACTGGATCCAGATAGAAATTACTTTCTTATAATATCCGTTAAATAAAGAAATTCATTTCGATCTACTAGATGGTCATATATGGGTTGATCTTAATCCTGAGTGTACTACGAACTCATACATGGCAGGCTATGTCCTTTGATTTACAAAGGTGAGGTTGGTGTAGCAGTCTCAACTAATAACTAAGTAATTTGGGGGCATGGTCTGGTGTGTAGCTGGGGACATTTTACATGGACATGAAGTTCACTCCTTCTTGCGAGAAGTAGAGGAGTATCTTCCTTAAGGGTTGATTCGGGATTTGAATGGTTAGAGCACTCAAGTCTTTCTGTTACGAATAGAAAGATTAAAATTCATAATGGTTATGAATAAATCGTTCATTAGAGAATCAATGGTACTTAAGGTAAAAATAATTAGAGGGGTATAATGTACACTATGATCCGGCTATAATTACGAGATACTCATGAAGGGTTAATCTGTATGTAATGACTATATCGATGGACACTGACTTGGTTCAGCTTAATATATTATATGCGACAATGAGAATGCAGCTTCGGGTTTTTAGTGGAATAACCTGGAGTTAATAATTCAGAATATTTAATTAAGAGTTTAATTATTATTTTGAGATTATTGGAGCTCGAAATAGTATGTCCATTTGGTCATCGTGCTAGCTCAATATACTGTAGCGGATTTAGTATAACTGGATAGTCCAATTATATATACTCACATATGTATAAATATTATTAATATGATTAATAATATCATTTTGTCACACATGAAACTATATATTAAAAGTTAATATATGGTTGTTAATAATTATATGATAATTATTAAATGAATAAAATTAAATTATATTTGATATAATTTAATAAGGCCATAATTGGAATTTCAAGTTTTTGGGTTTTGGAAACCGTTGGCTTCTTTTGGAAGTTATGATTTTCAAAAGATTAATTGAATATTTAATTTTGTAACATATTTTGTCATGATGATTGCAATTAATATTAGATTTATTTGTTGCAAAATTTTTTGATTTTCCTTATGCCATGGCCAAAAATTCCGTTATGGGGAGATGAAGAATTTGTTAGTTTTAGAAATTAATTACCCTAAGTATAAAAAGAAAATTGGATTTTCTTTTGCCTAACTTTGATTTTTGCAACCTTAGCCTCCATCTTCTTCTTCTTCATTCTCTCTCAAAAGTTGAGAAAACCCAAAAGAAAGAACAAGAAAAAAAAATGAAGATAATACTTGTGTGACATTAATCTCTAAATAGTTTAGGGATTAATTTTGTGAGTCTAGCCCACACTAGTTTCCGTTGGTTGTGAAACATAACACAAAAGACTCTTTTGGTATTGAACCAAAATCCATCACTTTTTGTTTTTCATTGACTCACGGCAGTGGGGTTTTATTTTGCTCATTGTCGAGCACTTCTTGGGGCTGAGTTGGGGCTGTTTTCAAGTGTAAAAACAAAACTGAAACACAACCACTGCTCACACATTTCAGGGGCTGTTTCGGCAGTGTGCTGGGCACGAATCGAGCGAAAAACAGTCCAATTTTTGAACCACTATTCGGGACTGTTCGGGGACTCTTCCGGGGCTATTTCGGGGCTGGAATTTTGTCTAAAGCATAAGCAAAATTTCAGTGGTGGTGTTGGTATCATTCGACCTCTTGGTGAGAAGGGAAAAAAAAAATTTCAAGTCCGATCCGGGTGCCTAACGTACTTGCGCTGCGCAAGGAAAGAGTTTCCTACAATTGGCATCGAGAACAAAGTTGAAAAGTATTCTTAACCCTTCTCTTTTTCATTTAAAGTTACCGTTTTTATATATTTATATGAGTTATAAATATTGATATGCATGTTTAGATGAGTAGACACAAAATAATATTCATATGTGATTGATGGTAAACACACACGTTACGCAAGCGCACGTATCGCTCAAGTAGTATAAAAATATCAATCACACGAGGACTTAATTTCTACCGTTGTTATTAATTATTGATACTATTTATTTACAAGTATCTAATTAAAGTGAGAAGAGAATGATTGCTTGATTGGTTGGTTGAATGTGGTTTTGCTAAATAAATAAATAAATAAAAATACAAAAGAAAATACTAAGGAAAATAAACAAAAGACACAAACATCTAGGGTTGTGATTCCACACAATATTATTCTAATGATGAATTGATTCTCTTATATATGTGTAATAAATCAGTTTGTTAACTTGTAACACGAAATTATGCAAAAGCCTCTTCCAATGGTCAGATGCAAACACCTAAAATAACCCAATTAATCATATGTCTATGTTAACCAAGTTAATTGAATTCATTAAGTTCAAGTTCCAATTGTGGCTACCCCGCCCGACAAGTATATGTTATCCTGGAAGGAAATCTTTTAAGGGTTATCTATCCTTAAGGGAGATCGTGAGCTATTGAATCTAAGGCTGAAACCTAAAATCCTTTTTCCAAGTTCATTTTAAGTTTACCACATCAATCTTATTGGTGGTCAGTCAACAAGAAGCATTAAGCTTAAGATTCAATAAACAAACTAAAGTATTACCCATAATACAATTGAATCAATTATTAAGCATGTGAATATTGTGTTTCATCACTTCCCTAAAATAAAAAAAAATGTTGGGGGTTAGGGGATCCACTTTACTATTTCTAATTTAGAAGTCTATTTTATTATAATATATAAATTTGCATGATATTACCAACCGACCATATAGGCGGTATCCTGATTAAGTCAGATTTTGAATTAATTCCAACCGACCATAAAAGCGGTATCCAGTTTAGTCAAGTTAAAATCAATTTAATTAAGTCCAACCGACCATAAAGGCGGTATCCCATTAAGTCAGGTTTTAAGATAATTTATATATTATAATTTAAGGGAGATTAATCTAAATTATAATAATAAAAGCTTCACCTTTCCCCCAACAGAAAATTAACTACTAAACATAAAAGAAATAAAAAGTATATAAACTACTACTGCTATTAAAAATAAAAATACATAATTTAAATTACAAAAACTTAAACAAACAAGATACAGTCCTTAAATCCTTATTAGAACCTTAAGGAAAGTATGAAATATACAAATGAAATGGCTTGGTATTTATAGGCAAAATTTTGCCTCCACCAATTTCTCTACCAAACATGGCACAAAACATGACACCAAACATGACACAAAACATGGCACCAAATCCTCCACCAAACATGTAAGCATGTTTGGTGGAAGTTTGACAATTTTCATTTTATTTTATTTTTTATTTTGTTTTGTTTTGAAAATGACTTTAATAATTACACATAACATAACTACGGATGTTTTATCAATTTTGATCATGAAAAATTCGGAATTCGAAATTATTATGAACGTCAAAATTATAGATCTTTAAGTCTTCTTTAATCTGGAACTTGAATCACCTCAATCTGATATCGGGGTAGAAAGTTATGTCCAAAATATGAATATTACGCAAAGCTGAAATTTCCGAAATTGTATTTCGTTAGAACGTCATTTCAAATTTCCAACCTCTAAAATCCAAATGTCAAGTCCAGTTTTTGCCCTTATTTGTTCCATATTTCGTCCTGATTGATTCTATTGAGTCCCAATTTTATTTTATCTGTAAAATAAACAAAAACACATCAAAACATTCATAAAACCCGAGAAACCATACAAAATATTAGGTCAAAGGGGCGGTAAATAGTGATATATTTTCCGCTCATAAATATGATGAATGGTTATTGGTTTTCATGTGATGAATGGATTTTACATTGGTCGTAAATTTTTCCGGCTCTTATTTTTATGTTGGTTTTGATTTTGGGATGTTAGGACATAAGGCCATTGTTTACAATTGTTGTAATTTTGTCGCAAAAGGAGCCAACACCACCTTGGAGCGTGATTTGAAGACCAAGGGATGCCTTGGGAATTTTTGTACTAATTAGATTAGTATAGAAAAAATAAGAGTCCGGTCAATGTAAAATATTTTTTTTTATGTTATATGTATGTTTTAATTCGAAATATTTGAATAACATGTCATATAGCTTAGGATGTATACTAGTGCATTTCACATGCCATAACATGCTTTGGATGCATAATCATTATAGACATGAAATATGATTTTATGTGATTTAAAATGTTTAAATAAGAATATGATATGCATGGAAAATAATTAATTGGATTAATTGGTTTTAAGGCTTAAAATTTGAATTATAATATATTGGGTTTAATAAGTGCATCATAAAATCCATTGGTATATAGGATGGAAACCCAAAATATAAATTCCATAGCCGAATCTGAATGGACGGTAATGTGGCCTGCACTCGGGATACAATTCCACGTACCTTTGGATTTTATAACGTACTTAGATTAATTAAATAGTTTAATTAAAATATTGACCAATTTAGAATTCCAAAATTTTAAACTAATTAGTGTTCTACTATTTTAAAAGTTGAAATATAATAGGTCACTAATATTACTCCAATTAAATTAGTTTAGTATAGTAAAATAATTAGTATAGACTAATAGACATTAGTGAGATAAATTTTAAGAGTTAAAATTAGTTAGGTCACTAGCCGCCATAATATTATTCACACTAGTAAATTAAAATATTAGATATTTTAAAAAAATAGAAACCTTAAATTTAAAATAGTGAGTGGGAGAGGGATATACGACAGTAAATCCCGCGATCTCCGTTGTTAGTCTGAAAACGTGAGATTCAAAAGGCACATCGAGACGGCTTTATTTTCGTCCCCCTACGGATGGTGTCCATTTTGGGTCAATATCAAGTTTAGATTCCAAGATGATAAGGATTCTAGATGTATCCGGTGAACTGACATATCCTACGATGGCACTTCACTAGTCAAGTCCAAGGGTCCCGAAATGACGGGTCACACTCACAAATGAATGATTAAATGTTAATCGAAATTCATTGGTCGAATCAAACGGTAGTTGGTTAATATAAGAATAAGAGTTATTCCCGCATATATTAATCAATTGAGATTGTCTCGATCTATCATGCAAATACTTGACCTACCCTATGGCGACACTTATTTGTGGGATGATAGATTTCCGTGGCATAGTAATTCTCTTAAGTTTCTAATTCGTTATTCATGGTTCATGTATCATGTTTAATTTTATGCCAAAATTGTTTGATAATTTAATATGCGATGAATGAATGTTAAATGCATGTTTATTTTATTTTTCAGCCATGGTTTCTCCAATTATTTACATACTCTCAAATGATAAATTAACGGGAGAAAACTATGTTAAGTGGAAAAGTAACATGAACGCTATCCTGGTATGTGAAAACCTAAAGTTTGTCCTGACAAGGGAGTGATCTCCGGAGCTGGCCAGAAATGCTGGCCAAGCTGTGTGCGATGCCTACCAGAAATGGGTCGCGGCTAATGAGAAAGTCCGCTGCTACTTGCTAGCAGGGATGTCCGAGATTCTTGCTGCAAAACATGAGCCTATGGCTTCAGCATCTCAGATGATGGAGTCATTGTAGGGCATGTTCGGGCAGCCTTCAGAGCGTCAACATCATGAGGCTATGGTCTCAGCAATGACTGCTAGGATGAAGGATGAGACATAAGTCTGAGAGCATGTCTTGAGGATGATGACCTATCTCAACACTGCTGAAACCCATGGTGCTCGTATTGACGAGCATAGCTAGGTGACTATGATCATGGAAACTCTTCCGAATAGTTTTTTGCAGTTTAAAAGAAACTATGTTATTAACAAGTTGACTTTTACATTGACCCAACTACTTAATGAACTCACCCACTACGAGTCCATGCTTGTGGATCCTTGTAATCCCAGTGCTGGGCAAATGTTGTCGAGTCTTCAAAATCTGCAAAGATGAAAAAGAATGGAACTAGGAAGGCTAATGCTAAGCCCATGAAGAAGAAGAACAAGAAAGGCTCCAAGGATGCCAAGACCAAGGGAAAGTGTTTCCACTGCAACAAGAACGGGCATTGGAAAAGAATTGTCCTAAATACCTTGCAGAGCTAAAAGAGAAAAAGACTACATGTAAATATGATTTACTTGTTATCGAATCTCTATTAGTGGAGGATGATAAATCTGCTTGGATTGTTGATTCTGGAGCCACTAACCATGTTTATTCTTCTTTGCAGCTACTTGACTCATAGATGGACCTTGCTGAAGGTGACTACACCATGAGGGTTAGGACAGAGGATGCCGTTTCAGCAAAAGCAGTGGGAGTTTCTAGTTTAAATTTTATAAATAATAGTTATTTAAGTTTGAACAATCTGTTATTCATTCCTGGTTTTCGCATGAATTTGATTTCTGTTTCTAAACTCTTAGATGATGGTTTTTCAGTTTCTTTTAATAGCAATTTGGTTATTATTGGTAGAAATGGATTAACCATATGCACATGAAACTCAGAAAATAACTTATATGTGTTAAGACCGTTAACACATAGGTCATCGCTCAATGATGAAATGTTTAAGGTTGAGAAACCTAAAACTAAACGGCAAAAGATTTCTCACGATGACATATATCTATGGCATGTTAGACTTGGTCAAATCAGCCTTGACCAGATAGATAGGTTGATAAAGAACGAAGCCTTAAACCAGTTAGAGCTCGGAACTTTACCAGTCTGCGAATCCTATTTAGAAGGAAAAATGACCAATAGACCTTTTACTGGAAAAGGTATAAGAGCTAGTCAACTACTTGAGCTAAAACATTTGGACGTTTACGGACCGATGAATGTGAGAGCCCGAGGTGGTTATGAATACTTCGTCATATTTATTGATGATTATTCTAGATATGGGTATGTTTACCTAATGCATCACAAGTCAGATACTTTTGAAAAGTTCAAAGAGTATCGTGCTGAGGTTGAAAACCAGTTAGGTAAAACAATCAAAACTCTACGATCAGATTGTGGAGGAGAATACCATGACAAATATTTCGAGGAATTCTTGGTTGAGCATGGGATAATATCCCAATTCACAGCACCTGGAACACCACAGTAAAATGGCGTTGCAGAAAGGAGAAATCAGACCCTACTAGACATTATTAGATCTATGTTTAGTTATAGCTCACTACCTAGTTCTTTCTGAGGATATGTATTGCAAACATCAATGTATATCCTTAATGTAGTTCCATCTAAGTCTGTTCCTGAGACTCCCTTAGAGTTGTGGAGTGGTCATAAAATTAATTTACGACATTTCCGCATATGGGAGTGTCCAGCACATGTGCTGAAGAATAAGACTACTAAGTTGGAGGCACGCTCTCAGATGTACCTATTTGTAGGCTATCCTAAGGAGACTATGGGTGGATTCTTCTATAGCCCTGAAGATAACAAAGTGTTTATATCGAAAAATGCTACGTTTTTGGAGGAGGACTATATGAGGGAGTTCAAATCTCGAAATAAAGTGTTACTCGAGGAGTTACTTGTTAGTTCGACCAGCACACCATCGTAATCTGCCACCTAGACGTAGTGGGAGGGTTGTACGAAAACCTGATCACTATCTAGGAGTTGGAGAGGCATAAATTGTCGCATCCAGTGTTGGTATAGATGATCCATTGACCTATCGTAGTGCAATGGATGATTCTGATAAAGAGGAATGGCTCAAAGCCATGAACCTAGAGATGAAGTCTATGTACTCCAACTCAGTTTGGGAACTTATAGACGAACCTGATGGGGTAAAACCTATAGGTTGCAAGTGGATCTACAAGAGAAAGAGGGGAGCAGATGAGAAGGTACAGACCTTCAAGGCTAGGCTAGTGGCCAATGGTTATACCCAGAAAGAGGGAGTTGACTATGAGGAAACTTTCTCGCCAGTAGCCATGCTCAAATCCATCCGCACTTTTCTGTCCATTGCCGCATATTATGACTATGAGATTTGGCAAATGGACGTCAAGACTGCATTCTTGAATGGCAATCTTGATGAGTGTATCTATATAGTACAACCAAATGGGTTAATAGCCCAAGGTCAAGAGCAAAAGGTTTGCAAGCTGCAAAGGTCCATTTATGGACTCAAGCAGGCATCTCGATCTTGGAATATAAGATTTGATACTATGATCAAGTCTTATGACTTTGAGCAGAATGTTGATGAGCCTTGTGTATAAAAGAGCGTCATTGACGGGAAGATGGTTTTTCTTATTTTATACGTCGATGATATTTTACTCATTGGGAATGATGTAAAGATATTATCGGACGTGAATACCTGGCTAGCTAACCAATTCCAAATGAAAAGATTTGGGAGAGGCTGGTTATGTTCTTGGGATTCAGATACTTCAGGATCGCAAGAAACGACGGTTAGCTATGTCTCAGGCATCCTATATCGACAAGATCATTGTGCGATTTGAGATGCAGAATTCCAAGAAAGACGACTTGCCTTATCGACATGGAATTCACTTGGTCAAATGAACAGTCTCCTAAGACACCTCAAGATGTTGAGGAATTGAAACATATCTCATATGCCTCAGCAGTTGGTAGTCTCATGTATGCTATGTTATGTACGAGACTGGACATCTGTTTTACAGTGGGAGTAGTCAGTAGGTTTCAGTCTAACCCATGATTGGATCATTGGGTGGCTGTGAAACACATTCTTAAGTTTCTTAAGAGAACGAGAGATTACATGCTTGTATATTCCGGTGAGGATATGATCCTAAGGGGATATATGAACTCTGATTTTCAGACGGATGTCAATTCTAGGAAATCAACATCTGGATCAGTGTTTACCCTAGGTGGTGGGGCTATAGTATGACGGAGTATAAAACAATCTTGCATTGCTGACTCCACCGGAGGCTGAGTATGTAGCAGCTTGTGAAGCAGCCAATGAAGCAGTCTGGCTCCGTAAATCCTTGGGAGATCTGGAAGTTGTTCCAAATATGGATAAACCACTCACATTTTATTGTGATAATAGTGGTGCAGTGGAAAATTCAAAAGAACCAAGAAGCCATAAGAAGGGAAAGCATATAGAGAGGGAATATCATCTCATCAGGGAGATAGTGCAGAGAGGAGATATTTTTGTCACAAAGATTGCATCCGCATAGAACCTGACTGATCCATTTACAAAGACCTTGTCGGCTAAATTGTTTGAAGGTCACCTAGATGGTCTAGGATTACGTGACATGTCCCATTTGCTCTAGTGCAAGTGGGAGATTTTTGGGATATATGCCCTAGAGCTTCATGTAATGTAAAAGGTTTTATATGTTATGAAATAAAATGATGCATTATTCATTTATCAAAGTGTTTGTTTAAATTTCGCATATTGTAAATTATCTTGATTACCCTAGATTACTTATGTGTCTTCAGACTTAGTGTATTAGTGTCATACACAAGAGGATTTAAGTCTTAAGTTAGTCATCTAAAGTAGTCCATAGAGAGCAAACAAAGCGGGTACTTTGTTTGTGGTTTATCTATAGCTGCCATCCATTCTATATTTGTATGGCGACCTTGATCCGGGATCGTCCATGTGGAGACATGAGAATGAATGCACCTTGTATGATGTGATCATATATGACTGGACCCAAATAGAAATGACTTTCTTATAATATCCATTAAATAAAGAAATTCATTTCGATCTACTAGATGGTCATATATGGATTGATCTTAATCCTGAGTGTAATACGAACTCCTACATGACAAGCTATGTTATTTGAATTACAAAGGTGAGGTTGGTGTAGCAGTCCCAACCAATAGCTACGTAATTTGGGGGCATGGTCTAGTGTGTAGCTGAGGACATTTTACATAGACATGGAGTTCACTCCTTCTTGCGAGAAGTAGAGGAGTATCTTCCTTAAGGGTTGATTAGCGCTCAAGTATTTCTGTTACAAATAGAAAGATTAAAATTCATAATGGTTATGAATAAATCGTTCATTAGAGAACCAATGGTACTTAAGGTAAAAATAATTAGACGGGTATAACGGACACTATGATCCGGCCTAATTACAAGATACTCATGAAGGGTTAATCTGTATGTAATTACTATATCGATGGACACCGACTTGGTTCGGCTTAATATACTATCTGCGACAATGAGAGTGCAGCTTTGGATTTTTAGTGGAATAACCCGGAGTTAATAATTCAGAATATTTAATTAAGAGTTTAATTAATATTTCAAAATTATTGGAGCTCGGAATAGTATGTCCATTTGGTTCCCATGCTAGCTCAATATACTGTAGCGGATTTAGTATAATTGGATAGTCCAATTATATACTCACATATGTATAAATATTATTAATATGATTAATAATAACATTTTGTCACACATGAAACTATATATTAAAAGTTAATATATGGTTTTTTAATAATTATATGATAATTATTAAATGAATAAAATTAAATTATATTTGATATAATTTAATAAGGCCATTATTGGAATTTCAAGTTTTTGGGTTTTGGAAACCCTTGGCTTCTTTTGGAAGTTATGATTTTCAAAAGGTTAATTGAATATTTAATTTTGTAACATATTTTGTCATGACGATGACAATTAATATTAGATTTATTTGTTGCAAATTTTTTTGATTTTCCCAATGCCATGGCTGAAAATTCCGTTAGGGGAGAGGAAGAGTTTGTTAATTTTAGAAATTAATTATCCTAAGTTTAAAAAGAAAATTTGATTTTTACAACCCTAGCCTCCATCTTCTTCTTCTTCATTCTCTCTCAAAAGTTGAGAAAAACCAAAAGAAAGAACAAGAAAAAAAAAAGATAATATTTGTGTGACATTAATCTCTAAATAGTTTAGGGATTAATTTTGTGAGTCTATCACACACTAGTTTTCGTTGGTTGTGAGACATAACACGGAAAACTCTTTTGGTGTTGAACCAAAATCAATCACTTTTGTTTTTCATTGACTCACGGCAGTGGGGGTTTATTTTGCTCACTACCGAGCACTTCTTGGGTTATTCGGGGCTCGATTTGGTTTCGTTTTAATCCGAATTTTTTGGGAAACATATATGGGTGTTTTGGGGCTGTGTTGGTGCTGTTTTTAAGTGTAAAAATAGAACTGAAACACAGCCACTACTCACGTATTTCAGAGGCTGTTTCGGCAGTGTGCTCGGCGTGAATCGAGTGAAAAATAGTCCAGTTTTTGCAGAGCTATTCGGGGCTGTTCAGGGACTTTTCCAGGGCTGAAATTTTGTCAAAAATATAAGCAAAATTCCAGTGGTGGTACTGGTATCATTCGGCCTCTTGGTGAGAAGGGCATAAAAAATTTTCAAGTCCGATCCGGGTGCCTAACGTGCTTCCGCTGCGCAACGAAAACGTTTCCTACATGGACTTATCCTCAGGATATCCTGTGAGTGTAAAGATAGAATTTGTTAGCTATGTATACAGAGCATATGTATTCAATATGGAATTAGCAATCTGTTAAATCCATGGGCCCGTGGTACACTGTAGAAGAGAGTTCTAAGTGTTATTAAGAGATTGCTAATGGAAACATCGACGTGATTATATCTATAGAGATTTGACTTTTATATCTATATCTCTGGAATAATCTGGATACTTGTGACGGAGAGATTATATGTATACAATGACCTCGACCTGTATGGTTCAGTGATTTTATCTGTGTTCGTTATAATTTACAGGTGGGTAGATTATTGACACAAAATTAGATTTCGTGATGAATATGCTTGAATCTAGAGAGTCTCACTAATGAAATATACTCATAGAGCACTAGGGCAACTTTATGAATAATATTGATTATTTATAAATCATTTAACGGTTAAACGAAAAATACATACAAATAGACCTTTTGGTCATTTCCTAATTAATGTGTATTTGTATTTAATATATGATTTTATTAAATAGACATTAATTAAATGTCAAATTGTGATATTTGACATATATCATTAATATATGTATTTGAGATATTTAAAGTAAATATAATACATATATTTGAGATATTTGTATTTAATTAATTATTTAATTGTTAAATGATTAATATAATTAAAATATAAATATCTAAAATTATGATAAAGTTAGGAAATGATTAAAGTGTATAAGTTTGACTTTACATTAAAGGTGAAGGTTATCATTTTGTATTTTGCTTCTTTTAATACTGATTAAAATTACAAAATATCTCATTTTTCCTTTAGGCCAAATTCGACCATGACCTAGAATATATAAAGAACATATTTTTTCATTTGTTTCACACAAGTTCAAGCCTCCAAAATTATAACAAAATAAGGTTGAGAGAAAAAAAGAAGAAACAAGAAGCAAACTAAAGAAAACAAAGGATTTAGTAAGTATTTTCACATTTCTATTAGAGGGAAAATTGTTCCTTTTATTCTTGGCTATGATATAGTTTGTTCTTAAGTTTTTCTACTATTTCTTGTTTGTGTTTTTGATGGTTAGAAGCATGAATGATGGGTGTTTGCATGTATGATGTTGAAAGAAAGCTTGTAAGGAGTTAGTAAGCATTCTTTTGGTCATTTGATAATCATGTTGTCATTCTAGAGTTGTTAGATCACTCATTGATGACCTAGAATTGTTCTAGAGTTATTTCAAAGTGATAAGACTTGTTTGGTGTGGTAGAGACTTGATTAAAGTATTGGATTTGTTTAATTTAGTGTAATTTGATTAATTTGTAAAATTAGGGTTTTTACCCTTTCCAAATTTATGGTTTTTCATATATGTGTTGTGTAATGATGTATATTTAATTTGGTGTTGATTGGATTTCATCTTGACTTGTTTTGAACAAGATTGAACCAAATTGGACAATATGGAATCTTAATGGCCTTCTCGGTAATTTGGCAAAAATTTGGGATTTTTGTTGTAATTTATATTTTGATGTATATGACATGTTTAAATCATTTTGGTACTGTTTTGGAATCACTTAAATTTATATTTGACAATTTAAGGACTAAAATGATCAAAATACAAAGTATTGGGGGTCTTTCGGCAATTAAGGAAAAATATGATTTTTAGGAAAAAAAATTAGTTTTTAAGTATTGAGTAATTATAATAAAGACTTAAGATAAAATTTCTGGAAACACTTTCCGCTGTTACACGTTAATCGCTTATCGGATAACCGAACCGACTGATCAGGATAACCGGATCATGCGCGATATCGGATCAGCCTAGTGCTACAGTGACATTGTATTGTAGCAATGGTTAAATTATGGTAATTTCCATAAATTACCATTTTATCCCTATTACGGAAAATTCTCAAAACACTATCGGAATAATTCCGAAAATTCTGAGAATTTTCCTACACTTTTTTTTTAAATTATGATTTTGCCTCTAATGCGATTTTGGGAAAACTACATAAATCCTTCCGGAACAATTCTGAAAATTCTGTGACTTTTTCCTATGTATTATCATACATCCAAGTTCATTCACAACACCGCAATTCACAAATCAAGCCGCAATTGTGTTAATTTCATAATTAATCACATTTTAATCACATTAATGCTCTAATTAATTCAAAATTCATGCATATCCAAATCTAAAACCACCAATAGAGAGAGTCCACCAGCATAAAACAACTTAAGAATAATTGTAGGTCACCAAGAAGTCGCTCAAGCGATTCTAGAATGATAATTTGGTGTCATACACCCTAATTAGGCCTAATTACACTAATTATCCTAATTAGCATTACACATGCAAATCTAGGCTTTCTAATTTGGTTTCTATCATTCTAATCACATCAAATAAACATGGGTCTCATGTGTCTGACTAGGAACTAATTGTAAATAATTTACAACATAATGGATAAATAAATTACCTTAATTTCCTTATACGCTTTTGTTGGAGCTCCTAATTAACCCATCCATAATTTCAATTTTATGCAAATCAAAAGCTCTAATTTTATGTTTTTTCTTGAACCTTTAAAGTATTTAAAAAATTTCCAAACCCTAGCGAAATGAACAAGTGCCGAAATTCTCTCATTTTATAGCAAGATAGGTATTTTTGGTCATTTCACACCTTTGACACATTTGGCCAAAAATTAAGCCTAGTCTCGTTAATTCACATGGCTATATTTTGCCAACAAATAGTAAAAAATTCAAAATGTTACTTATAAGCTTTTACTTAAAGAAGGAATATTCTAAGAATATTCCATAATAATTAATTAATTAATTAATATTAAATTAATTAAATAATTATTTATTTGATAAGTGTCAAAAAATAATTGGACCTAATGTGTATCTAATCAAATTATGTATACGAAAATATCCCGACATGTGTAACGTTACGACTAATCCATACCCTAAACCTAATTTTTTAATTTTTTTTTAAATCATTGGAAATTCAACCGCCAAACCACCCCTTCCGGGCTTTAGCGGAGCAGGTAAAACCCCTGACTGTCCCAAGCTCTTATAAGAAATGCACTATCTGGATTCGAATTCAGGACCTCAATGTGAGATCATGAGCCCTACACTAAAACCCTAAACCCTAAAATCCTATATCTTAAATCCTAAACCCCAACGGGTGAACTGCAGTTGTTCATCAAAAATTAAAAGGAAATTAACAAAACATGGTTAATTGAGGCTTGTTCAAATTGGATCACCATTCGCGTACGCAGGACGCGCGAGTGCACACAAGTCGATCCAAATCAAGCTGGGATTTGCAAACCCCCTATGTGAGTGCGCATAGAGAGAGACTCAATCCTTAACACATCTTGCCAACTACACTTAAGTAGTTAAATACAAACCTTTTTAGCATTTGTTTCTATTCCCATATGATATTAGACAATTTCCTCTTATTTTTTCTATCTCAATGGGTGTCATTTGAGAGAAAATTTTCTTATTCACCCGATTATTATTTTAAAGATAAAAATATATGATTTCGAAGTACTCACATAGAAGAATCTGAATCACTCACGACCTCTTACTATTAGTAAGCGGGTCTTACTCAAAATTATACTTCAAAAAATCAAATCAAGCTATTTTCTGTGGACGCTGGAATTCGGCCGAGGTCCACAATCAGAATTTGTAGGTTGGGGGCATTAGCGATCCTGCAAGACAAATGTAGAATGAGCGGGAGTAGACTGTCCACCGGTGTGGTGGGTGCCGGGGGCACTCCGACGCCCAAGTCAGTAGTATGAAATGAGCAGTAAATATGTAAAATGTGAAAGCAAGGTTTGATGTTACCTTAAACTCTTTTGGTAGCCGTGAGGGCGGTGATAAGTGTATAAGGGGATGAAGTACTCTGAGAGAGCTAGTGTTAGAGAGCAGAGACTTGTAAGAAAGAAGTCCCGCTTCTCCCTTTGTTTCTTGAATTGCGTTGCTATTTATAGATGAAAAGGATCGTCTTTGGCAGCTGGCATAAGTCCCACAACGTGCCCAGACATTTGATAAAAGTTTGAGCATGTGAGAATATGCCTTGTGTTAGGCAAAGTGGGGGGAAAAGTGGTTGATATAATTAAGAGGTTTTGTCCTTAAGCTTATGGCTCAATTGTAATCCAATAATACAGAATTCTTTGGGCCTGGTCTTTACTTTCGGGCCTTGTATATTGTTGGGTTTAAGGTGAAAGACGATTTTACCCTTGGGTCCAAATTTGGCCCGTACAGTTTGTCCCCTACTCTCTAAGTCAAGAAGTTCTTGATTTAGAGAGTATGTTATACTTGTCGAATGAAACAAGATGTAAAAGTACATGTTGAGAGTGCATAGTTCATGTTACATACGATAGAGAGAATTCAATGTCTTTTGGACTAAGAGTAGTCCAAGTCTTCAACTTGGCTTGGCATTTAGCTGTGGGGAATGTCCCCGGTCGACTGAACCAGATGAAAGTTCAGGAAAATCCTCATACTATGGGTCAAAGGACCAGAGGAATCTACAATGTATTCTGACCAAATGAAGGCCAGGTCTTCAACTTGACTCTACAAGAGCCAATGAGGGATGTCCCCGGTCGACTGAACCAGATGAAGGTCAGGATAATCCCCATACTACGAGTCAAAAGACCAGGGGAATTTACAATATCGTCTGACCAGATGAAGGTCAGGTCTTCAACTTGACTCTACATGAGCCAATGGAGGATGTCCCCGGTCGACTGAACCAGATGAAGGTCAGGATAATCCCCATACTACGGGTCAAAGGACCAGAGGAATTTACAATATCGTCTGACCAGATGAAGGTCAGGTCTTCAACTTGACTCTACATGAGCCAATGGGGGATGTCCCCGGTCGACTGAACCAGATGAAGGTCAGGATAATCCCCATACTACGGGTCGAAGGACCAGAGGAATTACAATATCGTCTGACCAGATGAAGGTCAGGTCTTCAACTTGACTCTACATGAGCCAATGGGGGATGTCCCCGGTCGACTGAACCAGATGAAGGTCAGGATAATCCCCATACTACGGGTCGAAAGACCAGGGGAATCTACAATATCGTCTGACCAGATGAAGGTCAGGTCTTTAACTTGACTCTACATGAGCCAATGGGGGATGTCCCCGGTCGACTGAACCAGATGAAGGTCAGGATAATCCCCATACTACGGGTCAAAGGACCAGGGGAATTTACAATATATTCTGACCAGATGAAGGCCAGGTCTTCAACTTGACTCTACAAGAGCCTGAAGGCCAGGTCTTCAACTTGACTCTACAAGAGCCAATGGGGGATGTCCCCAGTCGACTGAACCAGATGAAGGTCAGGATAATCCTCATATTACGGGTCAAAGGACCAGAGGAATTTACAATATATTCTGACCAGATGAAGGCCAGGTCTTCAACTTGACTCTACAAGAGCCAATGGGGGATGTCCCCAGTCGACTGAACCAGATGAAGGTCAGGATAATCCCCATACTACGGGTCAAAGGACCAGGGGAATTTACAATGTATTCTGACCAGATGAAGGCCATGTCTTCTATTTGACTCTTCCTGAGTCAAATGGGCATGTTCCATATGGAGGATGTTTCATTGTCTTATGTATCAAGATGACCATACATATTGATAAAGGTACAATGGAGTCTACAGATACTAGATCTGGTGAAAGTCTAAGAAGATTTCATTATACAACTCTTGAAAAAGTACATCAGAGTTTACATGACCCGATGATGGTCCAAGAAAGTCTACACACTCTACTATACCTGATGATGGTACATGAGAGTTTACACACTCCACTATACCTGATGTAGGTACATGAGAGTCTACACACTCCATTATACCTGATGTAGGTACATGTGAGTTTACACATTTCATATATGATGAAGATCCACGGGGGTCTTCATTCTTCATTCTACATGATCTAATATGAGTCAATGAGGATCTTTACTCTACCAGACCTGAAGAAGATCTTTGAGAGTCTTTCCTTCTCATACTACTAGTTCTGATGAAGGTCCATGATACTACTGTCGAATGGACTATCAAATAGACCTGATGAAGGTCCATAAGGCACAGTCGAATGAACCTAATGAATATCTATGAGAATCTTCATACTACATGACCTGATGAAGGTCATGAGACTACTGTCGAATGGACATATCGCATGGACTTGATGAATATCTATCAAGGTACAGTCGAATTAACCTAATGAATGTCAATGAGAATCTTCATATTACATGACCTGATGAAGGTCATGAGACTACTGTAGGATGAACCTGAAGAATATCTGTCAAGGTCATCACTCTTCTCACCTCTACGATACTACTGTCGAGTGGAGTTTTTCGAATGGACCTGATGAAGGTCCATTGTCATCACTCACTATACTAGACCTGAAGAAGGTCCATGATGAACTTGATGAAAGTCATCACTCCTCACTCTCCTATGAGACTACTGTCGAATGGCCATGTCGAATGGAGTTGATGGAAGTCCAAGAAGGTCATGGTCGAATGAACCTGATGAAGGTCTATGAGACACGGTCGAATGAAACTAATGCATATCTATGAGAATCACCACTCTAATAGACTTGATGAAGGTCCATGAAGTTATGGTCGAATGAACTTGATGGAAGGACTAAATGAATCTTCATTCTACCAATCTATGATACTACTGTCGAATGGAAATGACAAAGGTCCATGAGACACGGTCGAATGAACTTGAAGAATATCTGTCAAGGTCATCACTCTTCACACTTCTACGATACTACTGTCGAATGGAGTTTGTCGAATGGACTTGATGAAAGTCCAAAGAAGTCATCACTAACTAGACCTGAAGAAGGTATATGATGCTACAATGGAATGAACTTGATGAAAGTCATCACTACTCATTCTTCTACGAGACTACTGTCGAATGGACGTGTCTAATGGACTTGATGAAGGTCCAAAAGAATTCATCACTTACTCTCCTGATGAAGGTCCATGAGACTACTGTTGAGTGAACATGTCGTATGGACTTGATAAAAGTCAATCAATGTTATCACTTACTATACTAGACCTGAAGAAGGTTTAGGATGCTACAATGGAATGAACTTGATAAAAGTCATCACTCCTCACTCTTCTATGAGACTACCGTCGACTGGACTCGTCGAATGGACTTGATGAAATTCCAAGGAAATCATTACTCATTATACTAGACCTGAAGAAGGTCTATGATGCTACAATTGAATGAACTTGATGAAAGACATTACTTTTCTCTCTTCTATGAGACTACTGTCGACTGGACTTGTCGAATGGAGTTGACGAAGGTCCAAGAAGCTACGGTCGAATGAACCTGATGAAGGTCCATGAAGAAACGGTTGAATGAACTTGATGTAAGTCCAACTGAATCTTCATTCTACCTGACCAGATGAAGGTCAGGAGACTACGGTCGAATGAACCTGATGAAGGTTCATGAAACTATGGTCGAATGAACCTAGTGAAGGTTCATAAGAATCTTTATTCTACCTGACCTGATGAAGGTCAGGAGACTACGGTCGAATGAACCTGATGAAGGTTCATGAAGCTATGGTCGAATGAACCTGTCGAAGGTTCATAAGAATCTTCTCTACCTGACCTGATGAAAGTCAGGAGACTACGGTCGAATGAACCTGATGAAGGTTCATGAAACTATGGTCGAATGAACCTGGTGAAGGTTCATAAGAATCTTCATTCTACCTGACCTGATGAAGGTCAGGAGACTACGGTCGAATGAACCTGATGAAGGTTCATGAAACTATGGTCGAATGAACCTGGTGAAGGTTCATAAGAATCTTTATTCTACCTGACCTGATGAAGGTCAGGAGACTACGGTCGAATGAACCTGATGAAGGTTCATGAAGCTATGGTCGAATGAACATGTTGAAGGTTCATAAGAATCTTCATTCTACCTGACCTGATGAAGGTCAGGAGACTACGGTCGAATGAACCTGATGAAGGTTCATGAAGCTATGGTCGAATGAATCTGTTGAAGGTTCATAAGAATCTTCATTCTACCTATCAATGAGATTATTGTCGAATGGACCTGACAAAAGTCCATGAGACACGGTCGTATGAACCTAATGGATCTCTATGACAATCTTCATTCTACTATTTCTGATGGTCTAAGAAAATCTTCATACTACTAGTCCTGATGAAAATTGGACGATTGGACCGAAAGGATGTCCAAAATAGTTTTCATTCTACCTGACCTGATGAAGGTCAGAAGACTACGGTCGAATGAACCTGATGAAGGTTCACGTGGCTCTTCCATTGCTTCTTAGAGTTTATGGAAATCATTACATGTAGTCTAGAGTGGATGATAATCTCCATACGTAGAGTGGAGATGATTATGTTCATATGTAGTATGGAAGAGATGGATGTCTATCAAGGTCATTACTAATTATACAATACCTGACCAAGATCAATGATACTATAATATAATGGACTTTAATGAAAGTCACATAAATTTTCCATACTACCTAACCTGATAAAGGTTGGTCGATTGGACCTAAAGGAGATCCAAGAGAGTTCTTCATACTACTAGGTATGATAAAAGACTCCCTATGTAGTATGGAGTTGGCAATATTAAATCAATGTAGCATGGAGATGATGACTAACCTTTGATTTAGTCTGGAGAAGTTGATAATCATTCCAAGTAGTCTATGAGAGATGGGAGTTTTCCATGTAGCCTGAAGTTGATAGCCATCCACCTTGTAGTATGGATAATATTATGAACTAGATGTTTTATCATCCCATAAATGTCAAGTGGAACAATTGATCAAATAAAACTTTATACTTGTCATGTTTAATAGCACTACCCCTTGATGTCAACCTACATCCAATCGAATGGACTCCTATTTATTAGTCCAAATAGAGGCTAAAAGCCAGCCTAACTATGCCACCAACCAACCGAAGAGCAAATAAAAAGCCCAGGGTCATGACTCATGCGACAAGAAGAAGAATGGTGACAGAGAAGAAAATATTAGGCACATGAATGTAGCATGGGTGAAAATAATTTCAAGGTGAATGACACCATCAAGAGTGTTGTCGACAAAAGGACCATCAGGACTAGTCCCGCTTGTGATATTAACATGTGGAAGAATCCACATGTCGAATGGGCCATTTTTCATGTAGCGTGGGGCTCTATTTTTAAATGAGAGGCTATGGGTTTTGTAGTGTGGTAGTGTGGGGAAAGGTGGTGTGTGGCAATTTATGCCAGCTACTTGCTTGTTGGCTTTTAATGAACAAAGTTTGAGAACTAATATATAATTTATACATGGCACACTCTCTATTTTTGTTTTAGTCAAAATTATAGGGCTGCTTTCTTCTTTTCTTCTTTCATTACTTCACTTTCTCTTTTGAAATTGGCCCCACCTAGCTTTCCTCTTATTATTCTTATTTTGGTAAAAGCTTTTTTTTTCTTCTCTCTCTTATCACGCCAATGTCCTCTTCTTTAGTCAAACAACAAAGAAAATTCGGGCCCACCTTACTTTCTTTTTTTTTTTTTTATCTCAAGTGGACCCTTTTTTGTGGTTGTAGCTTGGAGTAGTTGGTCTTACTTTATCCCAACTATTTGTGACTTATGAGGTTCCTTTCATAGAGTGAAACTTTTCTTTGCACCCACGTGTAGCTTGATGGAAGGAATCTAGAACATTGGGTACCTTTAGCTTTGGACTGCTTGCCTTTTTTTTTTTTTTTTTTGGAGCCTACGAATTTTTTTTTTTTTTTTTGCCTCTTCGTGGATCATTTTGGCCTAGCTTTCAATTTTTTTTTTTACAATCTGCGTACGACTAGGGACTACTTGTGGCAGAGTGCTTCATGCAAGTGTAGACTGGCAACTTCGCATGTAAACTGTGGTTGTGTTCAGCTTTTTTCTTGTGTAAAAGACCATAATTGGCTTAGACAATGGATTTTCACTTTCCATATTCTTGAATGCTTCTAAGAAATTCGGTTGATAAGATAGTTGAAAAGAGTTGCAGCCTCACGCCTTTGAGTGGCATCGGGTCTGGTGTCTCTTGCTCGAAGTCATGGATAGTTACGTTTGTAAGGATGTTAGACTGAAAGATATTTGTTTGCTATGAATCGCTAAGGCCCCACGGTGGGCGCCAAATTGTGGACGCTGGAATTCGGCCGAGGTCCACAATCAGAATTTGTAGGTTGGGGGCATTAGCGATCCTGCAAGACAAATGTAGAATGAGCGGGAGCAGACTGCCCACCGGTGTGGTGGGTGCCGGGGGCACTCCGACGCCCAAGTCAGTAGTATGAAATGAGCAGTAAATATGTAAAATGTGAAAGCAAGGTTTGATGTTACCTTAAACTCTTTTGGTAGCCGTGAGGGCGGTGATAAGTGTATAAGGGGATGAAGTACTCTGAGAGAACTAGTGTTAGAGAGCAGAGACTTGTAAGAAAGAAGTCTCGCTTCCTCCCCTTTGTTTCTTGAATTGCGTTGCTATTTATAGATGAAAAGGATCGTCTTTGGCAGCTGGCATAAGTCCCACAACGTGCCCAGACATTTGATAAAAGTTTGAGCATGTGAGAATATGCCTTGTGTTAGGCAAAGTGGGGAAAATTGGTTGATATAATTAAGAGGTTTTGTCCTTAAGCTTATGGCTCAATTGTAATCCAATAATACAGAATTCTTTGGGCCTGGTCTTTACTTTCGGGCCTTGTATATTGTTGGGTTTAAGGTGAAAGACGATTTTACCCTTGGGTCCAAATTTGGCCCGTATATTTTCCAACACTAATTTTGAGTAATAAGATAAGAAAGAAATATATTGTTTAAGATATATAAACATTTAAATTTGAAATGAAAGATAAGATTGTTGGCGGTATTTTCAGGCCCTATGATATTTAAGCAGTACGGCAGGGGTAAAAAGGTAATTCCCTTCTTGATCAAGATCATTAATGTCGACCCGACCACTAAAAGCCAACAGTAAGGGGCCGAACACTTTATGATCGGTAACCGACCACTCCAGACCAGATGGTCAGGCATTATCAGATCGATAACAACATTCTCAGTTCAAAAGACCATTGTGACCGACCTCATGAAGACCGAGAATATGGCGAGATATGCTCTAGAAGATAAGACATCCTATTTTTACGGATAAGAATATAAGTTATCCTACTTTCATGGGGAAAAATTGATAAGTCAGTGTCCTAATAGGATAAAGGAAGTGAAGGTAGTTTCGACTAAGAATTCTTATGGGAAAATGAAAACTATTTCTTTGCTATTATAAATAGGAGGGGAAAGCGTGCTTGTAAGGTAGAGTTGAGAAGAGAACAAGAGAGAATTAGACTTGTAAACACAAAACAGATCAGAGAAACATATTTCGGTAATAAAATATCGTCCGTTCTGTGCCCGTGGATGTAGGTTGGATCTGATCCACCGAACCACGTTAAATATCTTTGTTGATTGGTGAATTTACTTATCTTTTGCCAAATTTTCTTTTGGTTTCCCATAAACAAAACAAATTCACAGTTTGAGGAGGATTGTCTCGGGAGTAAAAAACCCTTATTGCCCCTGAGACCAAAATCAGCTGTCAACAGTTGGCGCCGTCTGTGGGGACTCCAACAAAAAACAGCTCGCGTAGTAAGACAATGGCAGAAGGTGGAAATCACCGGTCGTCAGGGAGTTCAACAGCGGATTGGATGAAGAAGATGGAGGAAAATATGAGGAAAGATAGGGAGGAAAATCAAATCCTTCTGAAATCCATGATGGACATACTGGAGAGGATAGAAGAGACGAATAATGAGAGACTAGAAGCCGGAACCAGTCGGAGGAGAGGCGAAATGACGGAAGGAAAAAGGGTTGCAGATGAGAGCGAAGACGATGAACCTAGGAGGAAGGGTCCCTACGGGATCAGGTCCGTAGTGGTAGAAAAAGATTTACAAACAGAGGATACGTGGGATGAAGAATAGGGAAGACAGTCGCTAGATTCTTCCTATGATAGCCCCCGCTACACCAGAATGGGAGACATGAAGTATGGTGAAACTGGACGGGAAATCTCAAGTCATGAGGAACGCCGCACATGGGGTAACAGACGCAAAGAAGGCCACAGGAGGCGGCACTGTAACACATATGGCAATATAAAATCTTGGTTAAGAAAAGAAATGGCCAAGTGAGGAGTGAACCCCAAAAATGATACGGGAGACGCTCGGGACGACGAGGCTGAATCCCCCCTCACTGAAGAAATAAGGTCGGTAAAGTTCCCAAGATGATTCAACATGCCGTCCATGACGCCCTACAAAGGCCACACTGATCCAAAATCCCATATTGAGAGTTTTGTCCTATTGATGGAGGTCCAATGAGTAGTAGGGGATGCCGTTTGCAAAGTATTCCCCCTAACCTTGGGGGGATCTGTCATTCTGTGGTTCAGAAGTCTAGCCCCAGGGAGCATCGGAAGCTTCGCGCAACTCAGGAAGTCATTTGTTCGGTACTTCAAAGGGGCCTGCGTCCCAAAGAAGACAATTGGGGAATTGAGGATCATGAAACAGGGGGACGATGAACCACTGAAGGCTTTTATTGAGCGGTACCATAGCATGGTGCACGAGTTCGGGGGATATGAGTCGCTCGAGGCCTTGGAGAGTTTGAAGGGAGCCTTAAAAACCCGTGACACACCAATCACAAGTGCTATCATAAAAACCCCGGGCAGAAGTGCTCCGACCTAACTCATTTCATTTTTTAGGATCAGAACTACATCAAGGGATGAAACGCATGAGAGAGCGCGTGAGCCTTTCGTAGTAGAGTCAAACCCCCGAAGCTGGAGCAGAACTACCCTATGACTTGCATTTATGAGGGATATTTCGAGATGGTAATCGCGGGGAGGGAGTGCCCCCGTAAGATGGTCGGCCTGGCCAATTTGGGAAATACGACTGCAGGGAATGTGTTCCCGTACGTTTTGTCTGACCAACGGATCTGCGAGAAGCATAGTACGAGGAGGGATTATGCCCTCGTGGCGTTTGCTTGCTCCAGTGTTACCGAACATAAGGAGGAGCGTGCCCTTAATGTTTCGGACACTCTTAGATCCCTACCTATTTGGTCATTCAGATCCGTGAGAAGCATAGCACGATGAGAGATTATGCCATCATGGCGTTTGCTTGCTCCGGTGTTACCGAACATAAGGAGGAGCGTACCCTTAACGTTTCAGACATTCTTTGATCCCTACCTATTTGGTCATTCAGATCCGTGAGATGCATAGCACGAGGAAGGATTATGCCCTCGTGACGGTTGCTTGCTCCAGTGTTACCAAACATAAGGAGGAGCATGCCCTTAATGTTTCAGACACTCTTTGATCCATACCTATTTGGTCATTCGGATCCGTGAGAAGCATAGCACAATGAGTGATTATGCCCTCGTGGCGTTTGCTTGCTCCAGTGTTACTGAACATAAGGAGGAGCATGCCCTTACTGTTTCGGACACTCTTTGATCCCTACCTATTTGGTCATTCGGATCCGTGAGAAGTATAGCACGAGGATGGATTATGCCCTCGTGACATTTGCTTGCTCCAGTGTTACCGAACATAAGGAGGAGCAAGCCCTTAATTTTTTAGACACTCTTTGATCTCTACCTATTTGGTCATACGGATCCGTGAGAAACATAGCACAATGAATGATTATGCCCTCGTGGCGTTTGCTTGCTCCAGTGTTACCGAACATAAGGAGGAGCATGCCCTTACTGTTTCAGACACTCTTTGATCTCTACCTATTTGGTCATTCATATCCGTGAGAAGCATAGCACGAGGAGGGATTATGCCCTCGTGGCGTTTGCTTGCTCCAGTGTTACCGAACATAAGGAGGAGCATGCCCTTAATGTTTCGGACACTCTTTGATCTCTACCTATTTGGTCATTCGGGTTTGTGAGAAGCATAATACGGGGATGGATTGTACCCTCGTGGCGTATGCCTGCTCCAGCGATGTAAGGAGGAGCCCTCGAACAAAACGCAGGCTCCATAATGACCTGACGTATAGAGGAATATGCCTTTACCATTCTAAACGCTCTTTGATCCAAATCCTGGTTCGCCGGGACTCTGAATTGAAAGATTCAGAATTTTGTTTTGGAGACCTCGGACGGGACGCTGTTTTGTGGCATCCGTGCTGTTGCTTTGGGATAAGTGTTAAGTCACCCCCGTTTTTTGATTTTATTTTCTAAAAGTTTTGTTTTTATTTTTCGCTGGTCTGGCAAGGGGACACCCATGCCAAATCCGATAGGGCTTCAAAGGTTGATTCATTTCCCTTCTGAATAAGTCTCAAGGATTAGTCGGCTCGGGGCTGGATTTGTTCCGCCGAGGCCTCTTGATTAATCGGCTCGAGGCTGGATTCGTTCCGCCGAGGCCACTTGCTTGTTCGGCTCGGGGCCGGATCCGTTCCGCCGAGGCCACTTGCTTAATCTGCTCGGGGCTGGATTCGTTCCGCCGAGCCCACTTGTTTATTCGGCTCGGGGCTGGATTCGTTCCACCGAGGCCATTATGTCTTCTCTCAGCTCGGGGTCGGGTTACGTCCCACCAAGTTTATCTTTTCGGACTGGGGACGTAGCATTCCCTCAAAGCCAAATGTTTCTCTCAGCTCGGGGTCGGGTTACGTCCCACCGAGTCTGTCTTTTCAGACCGGGGATGTAACATTCCCCCAGAGCCACCAAGTGTTTCTCCTAACTCGGAGTCGGGTTTCGTTCCACTGCACGATCTTATTTTCGGCTCGGGTTGTCCCCTCACGGCCGGGCCTCGAGTGATCGTTTGCGGGAAAAGAAGTCAGACCGATCATCTTGGTTGTACCGAGGACATGGTGGTGACAGACCAATAAAACTTCTCCTCACAAAGGTCAGCAGTCACTCTATCAGGAGTATTATTCTTTTTATATAGTTCCCGGCACCAACTTGTATACTCGTTGGAACCAAGAACTAGGGGACATATGTTGGTGGTATTTTCAGGCCCTATGATATTTAAGTAGTACGGTAGGGGTGTAGACGCTGGTTTTCGCCGGGGGTATGGTAGGGATTCCATTCAATTGTCCTCAAGCGACGACAAATTGCTCTGTTCCCACGATGATATCAGCTTTGATTTGGGTACACATGGTGTTCTGATGGGGATACTAATTAAATTTGGCCAACCCAGTCGCCTCTTCAGTTCATCATAATGATGGTACAACTTGTCTTGTGAGAATAGGCATTCAAATCTGTGTAGCTTTTAATTTGGTCTTGTCTGTCTGGAAGGAGATTATTAATTTCAGTGGAAACTTTCGTGCAAGACTGTCGTGTGGATTTGGTGTTGAATGGGTTTTATCCTCAGTTCTCTGGTTTTTATCGATGCTGTTACTGATGGTATTCTTAGAAAATTGAGAGGAGTTCTCATGGTTCGTTTCACTTGATTGCACAAAAACTGACCTTTTCGGTGAAGGTAATTTCAAGTCTTCACCTTGCCAACAGTCGGCCTTGAATGAGCTCTCACTAGACAAACCATCATAGGGTACCCTCTATCCCAATGGGTGGTACGAACCTATTCATATATTCGACCGTGAGATGGTTGCCCTACAATGTATTTTAGACTCATGAGTGTAGGTCGGCGGATTGGTCGCTAGATGATGTGTGGACTGGTTGGTGCCTTAAAGGTATCGGGAGTGGTTCAAGGGTTTCCCCTGGCTTTCAGCACTAAGCTGGGCCAGTTTCAACAGGCTTTGTGTGGCAGAATGGCCTTTTAACGAGTGTAGACTGGATATGTATGGAGAATTTAGATACATCTGGCCCAATCACCCCATGTAGTATGACGTTATTGGCAATCCATTTTGTCTTATAGGCAATTTAGGCTATGTTCCACCTAAAGGTACCTAAGTCAAGTTAAGACTCCTTCCATACCATATCGGAAGGGGATTTATATAGGAGTCAAAACTCATAATGTGGGGAGTCGAGTGGAAGCTTTAACAAAGGACTAGCTACACATATAGTGGTGTTAACTGGGATATCCTCTATAACACACTAATGTCGAGTGGGACATCCCCAACAAATTCATTGCCTAACATCGCAAATAACTACTGAACCATCCATAAAAATTACTTAGTTGTGAATCGAAGTGTCGTCTGGGACACCCATAGCATGTCTCATACCATAAATTGTAATACTAACTAGGACATCAATCACAAGTCTCAAAGTCACATATTGATGTCGACTGGGAGACTTAAAACAATTATCAAGATGGAAATCGTAGTGTCGTCCGGGACACCCATATCTTAGAATTATATTGTTACCTACTGTGACGTTCTTAAAAAGTGTAAGCCATACCTGGTAAGGTTGACCGGGATGTCCGTGCCAAGTCTTCATTCGGGTACCGTCGACCGAGACATCATCTTCATGTAAAGTACTTGTTCCCAATCACGTAGTATGGAGCTAAAGGCAATACATGCATGTCATACGGAGGAAATGGAAATTCTTTCAGTCGTCTGAGATGGGGGACTGTCCTCCCATATTTTCTGGAGTATATGATATTTCTTTCACGTTGCCTGGGGAAAGTGACAATCAATCCATGCATTCTGAGGAAGATGACAATCATTTCATGTGTAGAGAAAGGTTGATGACAATCAACCCATGGATTGTTATGTATGTAAGGGTCGTAGATTGAGACGTTTTTGCTTGCTAAGAATCGCTAAGACCCCACGGTGGGCGCCAAATTGTAGACGCTGGTTTTCGCCGGGGGTCTACAATGGAGATTTTATATAGGGGCACTAGCGATCCTGCAAGACAAAGGTGTAGAGTGAGCGGGAGTACTGCCCACCGGTGTGGTGGGTGCCGGGGGCACTCCGACGCCCAAGTCAGTAAATGAACATATGTAGTAATAGATGGAAGGTCAAGGTTAGATGCTACTTTGAATTCCGTTGAATGCCGTGAGGGCGGTCAGTCGGAGGTGTGATGAGCTTGAGAATGTCCCAAAGCTATGGGTAGGAGAGCTAGAAGTTCGATATGTTTGAGCTATCCCCGTCCCCCTTCCTCCTGGATTCATGTTCCTTATATATCCATGGTATAGTCATGTGTGCCTTTATTGACTGTCTTTTGATTATCTGCCCGTTAGAACATGGTAACAGTCAACTTAATGAAGTGCCATTACTGCTTGTAGGTTGGAACGGATAGATTGTGGGTGACATTATTGAGCCTGGGCGTTACGTGGCTCCTCCTTGGGCTTGGGCTTATGAATCTCTAGTCCACTATTCACTTTAATCATTGGGCTTCCTTCTGAGGTAGAAACTTGGTTTCGGAGTAAAAGGACAAAATTGCCCTTGGCCCAAATTTGGCCCGTACAGTTTGTCCCCTACTCTCTAAGTCAATGAGTCTTTGGTTTGGAGAGTACTTGACGCATGTGTCGCCTGGGACGAGGCCATAGTTTGTAGGCATACTCGAGTGTTGACGCTGCCTATTGGTTAAACGAATTTATGAGCCTGACTCTACATGAGTCTTTGGGGAAGTACCCAATCGATTGAACCAGATGAAGGTCAAGATATAAGTCAAGCAACATGTGTATTCCATGTCTACAACTTGACTCGACATGAGTCAATGGGGGTGTCCCCGGTCGACTGGACTTGATGAGTCCAGGAAGATATAAGTCATGCGACATGTGTAATCCATGTCTACAACTTGACTCGACATGAGTCCAAGTGGGTGTCCTCGGTCGACTGATCTAGATGAAGATTCAGGATATAATTCACTTGACATGTGTAATCCATGTCTACAACTTGACTCGATACGAGTCCAAGGGGGTGTCCCCGGTCGACTGATCTAGATGAAGATTCAGGATATAATTCACTTGACATGTGTAATCCATGTCTACAATTTGACTCGACATGAGTCAATGGGGGGTGTCCCCGGTCGACTGGACTTGATGAGTCCAGGAAGATATAAGTCATACGACATGTGTAATCCATGTCCACAACTTTGACTCGATGTGAGTCCGTGGGGGATGTCCCTGGTCGACTGGACTTGATGAGTCCAGGAAGATATAAGTCATGCGACATGTGTAATCCATGTCTACAACTTGACTCGACATGAGTCCAAGTGGGTGTCCTCGGTCGACTGATCTAGATGAAGATTCAGGATATAATTCACTTGACATGTGTAATCCATGTCTACAACTTGACTCGATACGAGTCCAATGGGGTGTCCCCGGTCGACTGATCTAGATGAAGATTCAGGATATAATTCACTTGACATGTGTAATCCATGTCTACAATTTGACTCGACATGAGTCCATGGGGGGTGTCCCCGGTCGACTGGACTTGATGAGTCCAGGAAGATATAAGTCATACGACATGTGTAATCCATGTCCACAACTTTGACTCGATGTGAGTCCGTGGGGGATGTCCCTGGTCGACTGGACTTGATGAATCCAAGAAGATATAAGTCATACGACATGTGTAATCCATGTCTACAACTTGACTCGACATGAGTCAATGGGGGATGTCCCCGGTCGACTGAACCAGATGGAGGTTCATGAGTTATTTCACACGACATTGTCGTATAGACTGTAGGAAGAGTCCATGGGGGATGTCCCCGGTCGACTGAACCAGATGAAGGTTAAGATAACCTTCATACTACAGGTCAAATGACCAGAGTCGAATGGACCCGATGAAGGTCCATGAGGTTCATCATCCTACTAGATTGGATGAAGGTCTATGAAGGTTATCACCCATTCTCCTGATGAGGGTCCATGAGACTACGGTCGTATGGACCTGTCGAATGGACTTGATAATGGTCCAATAAGGTCATCACTTCTCACTCTACTAGACCTGAAGAATGTCAATGAGGGTTCTCATTCCTCATTCTACAAGACCTGACAAAGGTCACTGAATGTATAATTCCCCATTCTACAAGACCTTACTAAGGTCAATGAGGAATTATAATTCCTCATTCTACAGAGCTTGTAGTCTGAGACCATGTCGTCTGAAGACCATGAGACTACATTCGAATGAACCCGATGAAGGTCCATGAGGTTCATCATCCTACTAGATTGGATGAAGGTTGGTCGACTGGGCCCGATTGAGGTCCAAAGGATTCTTCATACTACCTAATCTGATGAAAGGCTGGTCGATTGGACCTGATGGAGGTCCAAAGGATTCTTTTTTTTTTATATATTCACCGGTTTATTTGTGAAAAAATTCATAGTAATTCCTTCAAATCCCGAAACAAGTTAGAAATTGAAGTAGTCGAGCCCAATTACTCTGGCCCAAACTCCAAGGAACAATTTCCCGAAAATCCTGTCCTAATGGCCCAATTATGACAACCAAACGAGCCCTCCCACCAAGGTATCAATAATTCTAGCAAACTTAAACCCAGATCGAGCCTGCACAAAAGCCAGCCTCACTTTTTTCTTTATCTTCAAAGTGTTTACAATGCCAGCGGTACTTCAATGTGCAGTGTGGAGCGTACATTAAACACTTACAAATTCGTCTATCTTCGGTTTGTCGTGTCGAGTGGTCCTATGACTGGTGACACATCTTAATTTGTGCTCTGTTGAATGGTATCGCTGCCCAAAATCAGACCTTGATGCAGAGTCGCATGGTAGATCTCCTTGTTTGCCTTGTCGAGTGACATTTCTGTATGATTCCAAACTTGATTAAGTTCTTTGAAAAAGTGACCAGACCATGCTAAACAGGCGTCTGCGATTGGTCCTGGACCACGACATAGCTGATTATGTCACTGCAAAGAACAATTTCATCCTGCCTCATAAAGATATGAGTCATACGAACTCTGATGGCCTTATATGTGGGTCTTCGGTTTGCATCTTTTGTAGTCCAGTTTTATGGACTAGTGTTGGAACTCTTACGTTTTGGTTTTGACGCGAGCCGGTTAGATTGCTTGACTCCTACAGATTTGTCATGAGTTCATCACACACCGACCACAAAGAACAAGAGAGAGTGTACTCAGTAGGCCACAACAAACAGAGTAGTTTTATGGACACCAGACACCAGTAGCCAGTAGCCACCAAACAGAGTAGACACCAGTAGCCAGACTATTTCTTTAAAATGCGAAACTTTTTTTTTTATTGTGTATTCTTGCGACAAATTGGCAGTATTGGGGATACAAAATTTGGTTCTTGACTCCCATGTGTAGAATCGAATAGAGCCTGCAAGCTACTCGAGAAAATGCCACAAAGGAATCTGACACGCTGACTCATCGAGTTTTCTCAACCTCACTCCAATCCTTCATCCTGCGGCTGGCCTTTATTAGGTGAAGACTTCAGTCTACTATAGGAGCCTTCCATAACATGAGAGGCACCATGCTGTAACTGATTTATGTTGGCTGCCACAAGCTCAGGCTGTATTGAAATATTAGATACATCCTACATAGGTATGCTCTCAACAAGACCTGATGCGCGATCGCCGACTTCTTCTTTTGCTACTGAGGAACTCGATTTTGGAATCCTCTTGCCTTGCTGTTTGGGAATCGAATGAATAATATGTGTTATCATCTCCTATATGTCGAGTGGGTCCATGTGAGATGACGCTATAACTGTACTTAAAATTCAAGGTTGTTTGGAATAAAGGAGGGATTCCATTCGACAATCATCGTGTTATGTCGAATGGAACCGTAGCATTGCTGGTGGGTGTTGTTTCCTTGTGCTCATAAGGCAAGTCTGTGCATGATGTGTTTATGGTCCAGCTAGGTGTTGTTTTTGGGCCTTTTCTGTTGATGGCGTTGGGCCTGATTTTGGGCTAGTTGTGATGCGCTATTACGGCCTGGAAAAGTATAACCAGCCTACACTTGATACGACAAGTATATTTCTGCTCAATTACACTTTACGGGCTCGGCTCAGTACTTCAGATCGACAAGATGAACTTCAGATTGAGGTCGTGCTACCTGCTTCCCTACCTGAATGCTCCGCGCAAAGACGATGTCGCACCAGAGCCTCAACCTGAGACTGTCTGATTCCATCCCCAAAAGTGCTGAACGAAAATACGGTTGCTCGCTCTCGGGAACCCATAACTTCAATTTGTTTACTGAATCTGTCCTCTGATGACCTAACGACCCCAGACAAAAAATCCCCAAAATGAGTTCTCTACAGGCGTGAGAGTTGACTTGAAGGCGCTGTCAGAGGAACCGATTGTCGCTGCTCTCTCTGGAACCGATTAGAGCGTGAGGGTTTATTGGAGAAGCGTGACTCGACATACGGTCGAATGAGCTGATTGTTGCTTTTCTGGAACGGATTTGGGCGTGATGGGTTATTGGAGAAGCTTGGCTTAGGAGATGTTGGTTTCAATTTATTCATTTGCTTTGAAGCCCCTCCTTGCAACCATCGATGTGGGCAATTTTGTGTTTTATTTCGATTGTTACTTGGGTTTTGACTGTAACTTGGTTTGAAATTTGTTGATACGATGGTCGTGGGGGCTGGACGCCCAATAGGTAAGTAGTCGAGTCCCATGGTAGAACTGTTTCGACAGCTTCTGGTGCCCAGAGCAGTTGCTGAATTGCAGTTGATGGAGCTGCAGGCTTGGGATTTGGATCACCGAATGTGTCTTCCGGATGTGTCGTCTTCATCTCCTGGAATTGTGATTGGTTATGGTTGCTGGGGGGAGAGGGACTCATTACCGTGAAAGGGTATGGTAGGGATTCCATTCAATTGTCCTCAAGCGACGACAAATTGCTCTGTTCCCACGATGATATCAGCTTTGATTTGGGTACACATGGTGTTCTGATGGGGATACTAATTAAATTTGGCCAACCCAGTCGCCTCTTCAGTTCATCATAATGATGGTACAACTTGTCTTGTGAGAATAGGCATTCAAATCTGTGTAGCTTTTAATTTGGTCTTGTCTGTCTGGAAGGAGATTATTAATTTCAGTGGAAACTTTCGTGCAAGACTGTCGTGTGGATTTGGTGTTGAATGGGTTTTATCCTCAGTTCTCTGGTTTTTATCGATGCTGTTACTGATGGTATTCTTAGAAAATTGAGAGGAGTTCTCATGGTTCGTTTCACTTGATGTGCACAAAAACTGACCTTTTCGGTGAAGGTAATTTCAAGTCTTCACCTTGCCAACAGTCGGCCTTGAATGAGCTCTCACTAGACAAACCATCATAGGGTACCCTCTATCCCAATGGGTGGTACGAACCTATTCATATATTCGACCGTGAGATGGTTGCCCTACAATGTATTTTAGACTCATGAGTGTAGGTCGGCGGATTGGTCGCTAGATGATGTGTGGACTGGTTGGTGCCTTAAAGGTATCGGGAGTGGTTCAAGGGTTTCCCCTGGCTTTCAGCACTAAGCTGGGCCAGTTTCAACAGGCTTTGTGTGGCAGAATGGCCTTTTAACGAGTGTAGACTGGATATGAATGGAGAATTTAGATACATCTGGCCCAATCACCCCATGTAGTATGACGTTATTGGTATTCCATTTTGTCTTATAGGCAATTTAGGCTATGTTCCACCTAAAGGTACCTAAGTCAAGTTAAGACTCCTTCCATACCATATCGGAAGGGGATTTATATAGGAGTCAAAACTCATAATGTGGGGAGTCGAGTGGAAGCTTTAACAAAGGACTAGCTACACATATAGTGGTGTTAACTGGGATATCCTCTATAACACACTAATGTCGAGTGGGACATCCCCAACAAATTCATTGCCTAACATCGCAAATAACTACTGAACCATCCATAAAAATTACTTAGTTGTGAATCGAAGTGTCGTCTGGGACACCCATAGCATGTCTCATACCATAAATTGTAATACTAACTAGGACATCAATCACAAGTCTCAAAGTCACATATTGATGTCGACTGGGAGACTTAAAACAATTATCAAGATGGAAATCGTAGTGTCGTCCGGGACACCCATATCTTAGAATTATATTGTTACCTACTGTGACGTTCTTAAAAAGTGTAAGCCATACCTGGTAAGGTTGACCGGGATGTCCGTGCCAAGTCTTCATTCGGGTACCGTCGACCGAGAATCATCTTCATGTAAAGTACTTGTTCCCAATCACGTAGTATGGAGCTAAAGGCAATACATGCATGTCATACGGAGGAAATGGAAATTCTTTCAGTCGTCTGAGATGGGGGACTGTCCTCCCATATTTTCTGGAGTATATGATATTTCTTTCACGTTGCCTGGGGAAAGTGACAATCAATCCATGCATTCTGAGGAAGATGACAATCATTTCATGTGTAGAGAAAGGTTGATGACAATCAACCCATGGATTGTTATGTATGTAAGGGTCGTAGATTGAGACGTTTTTGCTTGCTAAGAATCGCTAAGACCCCACGGTGGGCGCCAAATTGTAGACGCTGGTTTTCGCCGGGGGTCTACAATGGAGATTTTATATAGGGGCACTAGCGATCCTGCAAGACAAAGGTGTAGAGTGAGCGAGAGTACTGCCCACCGGTGTGGTGGGTGCCGGGGGCACTCCGACGCCCAAGTCAGTAAATGAACATATGTAGTAATAGATGGAAGGTCAAGGTTAGATGCTACCTTGAATTCCGTTGAATGCCGTGAGGGCGGTCAGTCGGAGGTGTGATGAGCTTGAGAATGTCCCAAGCTATGGGTAGGAGAGCTAGAAGTTCGATATGTTTGAGCTATCCCCGTCCCCCTTCCTCCTGGATTCATGTTCCTTATATATCCATGGTATAGTCAGTGTGCCTTTATTGACTGTTTTGATTATCTGCCCGTTAGAACATGGTAACAGTCAACTTAATGAAGTGCCATTACTGCTTGTAGGTTGGAACGGATAGATTGTGGGTGACATTATTGAGCCTGGGCGTTACGTGGCTCCTCCTTGGGCTGGGCTTATGAATCTCTAGTCCACTATTCACTTTAATCATTGGGCTTCCTTCTGAGGTAGAAACTTGGTTTCGGAGTAAAAGGACAAAATTGCCCTTGGCCCAAATTTGGCCCGTACAAGGGGTAAAAAGGTAATTCCCTTCTTAGTCAAGATCATTAATGTCGACCCGACCACTAAAAGCCAACAGTAAGGGGCCGAACACTTTATGATCGGTAACCGACCACTCCAGACCAGATGGTCAGACATTATCATATCGATAGCAGCATTCTCAGTTCAAAAGACCATTGTGACCGACCTCATGAAGACCGAGAATATGGCGAGATATGCTCCAGAAGATAAGACATCCTATTTTTACGGATAAGAAGATAAGTTATCCTACTTTCATGGGGAAAAATTGATAAGTCAATGTCCTAATAGGATAAAGGAAGTGAATGTAGTTTCGACTAAGAATTCTTATGGGAAAAAGAAAACTATTTCTTTGCTATTATAAATAGGAGGGGAAATCGTGCTTGTAAGGTAGAGTTGAGAAGAGAACAAGAGAGAATTAGACTTGTAAACACAAAACAGATCAGAGAAACATATTTCGGTAATAAAACATCGTCCATTCTGTGCCCGTGGATGTAGGTTGGATCTGGCGAGATATGGCGAGATATGCTCCAGAAGATAAGACATCCTATTTTTACGGATAAGAAGATAAGTTATCCTACTTTCATGGGGAAAAATTGATAAGTCAGTGTCCTAATAGGATAAAGGAAGTGAATGTAGTTTCGACTAAGAATTCTTATGGGAAAAAGAAAACTATTTCTTTGCTATTATAAATAGGAGGGGAAATCGTGCTTGTAAGGTAGAGTTGAGAAGAGAACAAGAGAGAATTAGACTTGTAAACACAAAACAGATCAGAGAAACATATTTCGGTAATAAAACATCGTCCATTCTGTGCCCGTGGATGTAGGTTGGATCTGATCCGCCGAACCACGTTAAATCTCTTTGTTGATTGGTGAATTTACTTATCTTTTGTCAAATTTACTTTTGGTTTCTCATAAACAAAACAAATTCACAGTTGGATGAAGATTGTCTCGGGAGTAAAAAACCATTATTGCCCCTGAGACCAAAAGCAGCTATCAACAAAGATAATTGAGTTTATTTATTTATTATTTTTCATTTTTTTCCCATGAGAGTTGTTCTTGGAAAAACTGAAAAATAACAAGGATAATGCAAATATAGAATGTAAAATCATTCATCATTTTAAGAAAGAAGGGAAAAAAATATTTTCCGGTTGGTTCGTGGAAGGATACATCTGTAATTAAAAACAAAAGCAAGGGTATATCCGAAAATATGAACTGTGTTGACACGTGTTCTTGTTCCAATTATAAAAGGCTCACTTCCTACTTCCCTCCGTTTTTCTATTCTCCCCCAGTTAACTAATTATTAAACCCTAAAATAAATTCTAAAAGTATATTTCAATAAATTTACTTTTTTTTTTTTCACCTTTTCCCTATTTTATTTCCATTTCACTAGAACCCCATTTGCTATCTTTCCCAAAGATGATTATTTTTTTATTAGTTGAATTTTATTGATTATCCATTTCGATTTTGATCGTCCTGATCATGTAGGATCTGTAAAGTTTGAATTTTGATGTGTAAAACAAAGAAATTTAGACACCACTACTGCTGTAAATTTACTGTTTTTTGATGGTACATTTGATGACTTTGTTATTATGAATTAGCTTTTGTGTTATCCATTGAGAGGAAATTTAAATGGATTACAGTGGAGGAGAAGCGGTCGATGATCAGGGCTCAGGATGGTTTGAAGTTAAAAAGGTGTTATCTTTTTTCCCATATTTTTTAATACTCATTTGCACGTTTGATGATTAAAAAAGGAGAAAATTTGAGTCTTGGTTCTTTTATTTGTAGATTAAAACTGTAATAGTGAGCTCAATTTAGCTGAAGTTTCAATGCTTCTTCTTTTTCTGCATTTTTAGGAACAGTGGGAGAATCCCTTAACTGAATAATTAAATTGGAAGTAAATCTGGATTCTGACTGTGAATAATATGTTACGTGTTGTTGCCGACGCTTAATTTTGGTTAATTGGTATCAAGTAAATTATACGTGAGTAAGGAAATTCAACTGTCTTTGAACCATAAATCCACTGGCAAATTTTTAAGGATGCCTTCGTCAAATTGGTGTTAATTTGCTGGAGCTGTATTTTGCTTTCGAGGAAAAAGTTTTGAGATTTCTCACTCCCACATGGATTACATGACTGACGATTGCCCCTGTTAATCTGAAGCATTTTTTATTTCATTTCTTCCATTTGTATGTATATACTTAATATTAGGGTGGATTGACATATTTTTCAATTTACGTAGTTTAATAGTTTCAATCAAAAGTGATCCACTTTAGTGTTGATGGCTTTCTTAAGATCATATTTTGATTTCTTGTGCAGAAACATAGAGGTAGCTCAAAGTTTTCCCTGGAAAGTTGGGTTGGGGGCTTTTCAGGAAAAACTGCTTCCAATTTTCAGCGTAGTCGACCATCAACAAATGTAAAAAGTAGAAATTCGGATGGTAAGCACAGATCCCAAATTTTGAAGGCAGGAGGAAGTTTTGGTGTACATGGTGAGGGTGCTGTTGAAAATTCGACTCCCATGTTAATTGAAGGTAAAAAGGGTGTGGATTTTCTTAATAACTCTGCTGTTAAACAAGACTCTGAATCTCATAACTTGCGTCTTTTGTTTGTTGCAAATTCCAATGGTGGAAATGTAGATATCCAGAAAATTCCACTGAAGGATAAGCCTGATGTGGTTCAGAAAATCAACTGGGGTGATCTGGAGGATGATGATCCGGAAATGTTCCAGGAAAACAGCGTTGGAGCTGCAATTAAGTTTGGTGATATTGGACATGATAATTTGATGGCTTGTAGGAAGCATGAGAACAATCAAGATTTAGTTTCAGGTATTTCTTCTAGTAAAATTCTCCAAGAGAACCAATCGGCAGTAAAACCTGTAAATGTAGACATTTATCCTCAAATAAGTGAAGGAAACTATGAAGATTCTAATAAAATATCTTCAGAAGATTTCAGAATACCGAACACAAATGAGAAAGCGATGGATGCTGATGCCTCAAATTCAAAGGAAATGCATGGTGAAGACTGCAAACTAGTAAATAATGATCATCCGATTGCAAATGAGGAGCTGCAGGTTCATGTTATTACATCTGAGGTTCGTGACCCAAAAATTTCAGAAGTAGCAGTTGCAGACGATGGTTCAAGTGCAGTGATAACATGCCAAGACACTGAGTCTCATGTTCCTGAACAGAATGGACCTGAAATTTCTGGAGATCGATCTTGTACAGCTTCTGTTGATAAGGGTTGCAGTTCCCCGTGTGCCACTCTACGAGATGATCTCTCAAAGGCCCAAAATCTGAGTGCCCTTGGTGAATATGATTCCAGTGAAAGCAAAGAAAGGTTTCGGCAACGACTGTGGTGCTTTCTCTTTGAGAATCTTAATAGGGCTGTGGATGAACTTTACCTTCTTTGTGAACTAGAATGTGATGTAGAACAGATGAAAGAGGCTATTGTTGTTCTTGAAGAGGCTGCAACAGATTTCAAAGAACTGACAACTAGAGTAGAGGAGTTTGAAATTGTGAAAAAGTCCTCTTCTCAATCAATTGATGGGGCACCGATCACTTTGAAGACTGACCATCGCAGGCCACATGCCCTATCATGGGAGGTAAGGATGCTCCCCTCTTTATGTCAGGAATATGACATTTTGGCTTTAAAGACTCACTTGATATAGAATCGTTGTTACAATCGTGACCTTTTCTTTTTTCTTTTTTCCTTCTCTCTCTCTCTGATAGTATGTTTGGTTTGTTTTCTGTTCTTTTTGCATGGTAAACTGGTAACAAAATGCAGAAATTTAAGCTTCTTGTACCAAACGGGATTAGGTACTGAAATAAAGGATTAAAGTAAACGTCAATTTATACACACACATTTGACCAGTTAATAAATTAAATACATGATGGCTTTGTCAAATCTTGAAGGAAAAATCTTGTGCATAAAATTACAGTGAACTAAGATTTGATATCATTCTACTGTCCAAGCCAACAAAATTCTTAACTTAAAACCGAACTAATTGGCATGTTAATAATCAATAACATTAATCATGATCCGTGAACTGAAAATATATATTATGTATATATATTCCTGGATTTGTTTCATCTTATGTGGCTCTGTAATATGAAAAAGGTTAATTACTTTGCACTTAATTACTTTGCCCTAAGTGCAGGTTCGAAGAATTACAAATTCACCTCACAAAGCAGAAATTCTGTCTTCATCACTGGAGGCATTCAAGAAAATTCAACAAGAGCGAGCTAGTTTGCATGCTGCTAATAATGCAAAATTCATGGGGCTTGAGTGTTCAAATTGCCATCATACGTCTGATGATAACTCAAAGAAGACAGCCACAATAAGTGTTGTCACACAAAATGGTAAGGATTCAGTGATGAATTCAAAAAAACAACCAGAGGTCACTCCAGATAATACAAGTGGAGAGAAGCAAAATTTTGAGTCAGGTATGTCAAGCAAAGTAAACTTCATAAAAAATGGCAGCGACCATTCACGGTATTATTCCTCTTTGAATCTTAATTCATCTAGGCTACCTACAAAGGACACTTCTGCTGCTTCTGGTTCTGGAAAGAGCAAGAGAGAGCCTCTTGGATCTGAAAAAGATAAGCTGCTTTCTAAGAAAGAAAAAATTTCAACAGAAAGTGTCGTTGATAAAAACTTCAGACCCACATATCCTCTTAAGAGGCAAATTTCTCTCACTGAAAAAAAAGGAAAAAGAAATGCTTCACTGAAATCTATGGATGCATGGAAGGAGAAGAGGAACTGGGAGGATATACTTTCATCTCCTTTCCGTGTCTCTTCGCGTATATCACATTCGCCAGGCGTGAGCAGGAAAAGTGTTGAGCGTGCACGCATTTTGCATGATAAGTTAATGACTCCTGAGAAGAAAAAGAAAACTGCTTTAGATATGAAAAAAGAAGCAGCAGAAAAGCATGCACGGGCAACGAGGATTAGAAGTGAGCTGGAGAATGAGAGAGTTCAAAAGCTTCAACGTACTTCAGAGAAATTAAATCGTGTTAATGAGTGGCAAGCTGTTCGCACTATGAAGTTACGTGAAGATATCTATGCTCGCCACCAGCAGAGTGAGTTACGACATGAAGCTTTCCTGGCGCAGGTTATGAGGAGAGCTGGTGACGAAAGCAGTAAAGTTAATGAGGTTCGTTTCATTACTTCCTTAAATGAGGAAAACAAAAAACTTATCTTGCGTCAGAAACTTCATGATTCAGAGTTACGGAGAGCTGAAAAACTTCAAGTGTTAAGAACTAAACAAAAAGAGGATATTGCAAGAGAGGAAGCTGTTTTGGAACGCAGAAAACTCATTGAAGCTGAAAAGTTACAGCGCCTAGCTGATACACAGCGGAAAAAGGATGAGGCTCAAGTTAGAAGGGAAGAAGAACGGAAAGCATCCAGTGCATCACGAGAGGCAAGGGCAATTGAACAGCTCCGCAGGAAGGAAGAAAGAGCCAAAGCCCAACAAGAGGAAGCCGAACTGCTGGCTCAGAAATTAGCTGAGAAACTTAGCGAAAGTGAACAACGTCGTAAATTTTACCTGGAGCAGATACGAGAGAGAGCTGCTATGGATTTCAGGGATCAGTCTTCTCCTCTACTGCGTCGATCTATTAATAAGGAGGGTCAGGGAAGATCTACACCAATAAGCAACAATGATGATTTTCAATCAAATGTTGTGACAGGTGCAGGGTCCTCTAATCTTGCAACAGGCAATGTGTCCTTGCAACATTCAGTGAAGCGGAGGATTAAAAGAATTCGACAAAGACTTATGGCTATGAAATATGAATTTCCTGACCCACTAATTGGTTCCGAAAATGTTGGTATAGGATATAGAACAGCAGTGGCAACTGCAAGGGCAAAAATTGGCAGGTGGCTGCAAGAACTTCAGAAACTCCGGCAAGCAAGGAAAGGAACTGCAAGTATAGGTTTAATAACTGCTGAAATGATTAAGGTATTTGTTCTGGAACTCTATATAATGTGTATTTCTAATGCCAAAAGATAATGTATTGTCACATGCTGCATAAAGTATGGGTGCCATTTGTTTATGTTAGATTGTAAAGCTCTGATCCTCTTAGTGGTAGAAAATCCACATTTTTTGAGAGTATTGAGGCCCTGAATACATATGCTATCATAATTTCACCGTTTGAGGAGTCTTTTCAAAAGGGGTTCGTGTTCTTTTTCAGCTCCTTGTTTAGCTGTTATGAATTCTTTAATGCTGTAGTTACTTTTACTAATAGGGACATCTGCTTGTTCTCATCCCATGTTATAGAGATTTTATTTCTATTGGTCTATTTTGTCCTTATTAAGTTATTAAATTTTCAAAAAGTCCAATACTTTTTAATTGAACACATTGTAAAAGTGCTCTAAATGGCAATTGCTGTCTCTCTGAGCGAAATTCTGAAATAAACTTTTTTTTCAGTCTGAACCACGAACCTCTGATTAGTGCATCTTTTTCTTGGCTGGCATAAAGTGCTATTCTTGCATTTTAGCACCCTTTGAGTGTCTACGACAAGTAATACATGCGTCCTTGTCATGATGATGCACCATTATGGTCGCTATTGTATTTTAGATATGGGTAATAAGTTACTTAAGATAAACCAAATTCTCCTTGTCATGATGTACCGTTATGGTCATTTCCATGGGTGGATTTTAAAGAGGTGTAAGGGTTATATTTATAGTTTTATGCTTCTAAAATATTTCTTTATGATCAGTTCTTGGAGGGAAAGGACCCTGAGCTGCAGGCTTCTCGCCAAGCTGGTTTGGTTGATTTTATTGCTTCTGCCCTACCTGCTTCTCATACATCAAAGCCTGAAGCTTGCCAAGCAACAATACACCTTCTAAAACTTTTGAGGGTAGTGCTATCCATACCATCGAATAGGAGCTATTTTCTTGCACAAAATCTCTTGCCCCCAATCATCCCAATGTTGTCAGCAGCACTTGAGAACTATATAAAAATTGCTGCATCTTTAAATGCCCCTGGAAGCACCAACTCATCATCAAGCAAAGTATCAGTTGAAAATTTTGAATCAATATCTGAAGTTCTGGATGGATTTTTATGGACTGTTGCTATTATTATTGGTCACATAAGCTCTGATGAACGGCAACTCCAAATGCATGATGGCTTGCTAGAGCTTTTGATTGCGTACCAAGTTATTCACCGTCTACGAGATCTTTTTTCACTCTATGATAGGCCTCAGGTCGAAGGCTCACCGTTTCCTTCTTCTATTCTCTTAAGTATCTCTCTGCTGGTTGTCTTAACATCCAGTCCTGGAATTGTTAGTTCCATCAATTGGGAATCTTCCCCTATTACAACAGTGGCAGTAAATGACAATCCAGAAGCGAAACTTGCTGTGTCGGATTCTGGATATGTCTCTATAAATAATGCCTCTGGAGACATGATTCTACCTCTGGCAGATGTACCAGAGAATAGTCCACTAGATGAGTCATGTAAAGTAAATAAAAGAGATTCAGTATCCATTGGCAATGATAGTGAAAAGAAGCTGAAGGATAGTTCAGTTGTGTTGATTGATGCTGACATAGGAAAGAGAGATGGCCTAGATGAATCACAGAAAACTGCAACTGAGGAGAAGGATGAGAAACAGTTGGTGGTTATGGTTGCTGTGCAAAAGAACGAGAAGATTTCGAGCTTAAAACAACCAGGGTCTTTTCTTCTTTCAGCCATATCTGAAACTGGACTTGTCAGTCTTCCTTCTCTACTGACATCTGTGCTACTGCAGGCAAACAATAGATTGTCTTCTGAACAGGTAACTTTTCTCAGCTGCAGAAAATTTCTGCCTGAGAATCATTCAATACATTAGCATATTTTCCATTTTGGAATCCTGCACATTTTCATTGCTTTTGTTATCTCCCAATTATTTTTTTAATTTGGTCATGTCTGTGAGAATATTTATTTATTTATGTTTGTAGTTCTGAGCAAATTGTAGGCCAGCAGCAAGTATATCTGTATGGGTTTGATTGTTGGCCAATTTATCTTTTTCTTCTTCTCTCTCAACCCTTGAGTTGTGAGTGTGAGTGCAATGAGATAACTTCCTAGAAGGTGCTGGTGCTGTGTTACGAATCAGTTATCACCCTAGAAAGTGCAACTTCAGGATTGTTTTTGATTCACATTATACTTCATAGCTTATATCTTTTGACTTGGAAGTCTTTTTGTAATTTTAAGTTTTTTTTTTTTTAAATTTATTGTACATGCTCTGACTATTCCTAATAGCTTTTGTTGGAATAACATATGAATCGGTTATGGTGGAAGTGTGAATAAAGAGTTGACACAAATTGGAGGCGATATGAAAAGAGGATGGCCAAAAAGACACATGGTCTACTAAAAGCCTAGAACTGAGAACATGAAAAAGATAATTTGAAGTTGCTGCACAAGTAGGCCTGTTTTGGTAGTTAAAAGTGATGAAATTTGATAATTGCTGATTTTTCTCGTAATTATGAAAATTGCTTTTTGAAATTCTTTTTCTTGGCAGCTTGGGTTTTAATAAAAAAATTTTCGGTTGTATATGTAATATCACCACTTTAGTTGTGTTTAATACATTATGTATTCCATGAGTGGTTTTCAGCCCTTAAAAGGAGCGCTGCGGTAGTTGGCACATAACCATCATCTTCCCTTCTCATTCTTCTTATGTGTCAATTGTTGTCAACACAAGTAGTTGTGACTTTTTATTATTATAAATCTGCATTATTGCATACATTGTAGTGTCTTTTGGTGTGATTGACTGACTGACTAGTACTTGAAAAGATGCTTTCGGTAGATTGCTAAAAAATGTATTACATTCTACACTCAAGGAAATGAATTTTGATCACAAAGCACTTCAAATGTGATTTATGGCTGACTCAATGAGATATCTTTTGTCTTATTTCAGGCCTCATATGTGCTTCCATCTAATTTTGAGGCGGCGGCAACTGGAGTGCTCAAGGTTTTGAACAATTTGGCTGTGTTGGATATCATGTTCATGCAAAGAATGCTAGTAAGTTAATTTTGCTTCTCATAGCGCATTCTGCTTTCATGATGGTGATTTTTCAAACCTAGCTTTTCTAATGATTCCTTTAAGATTTATGACAATTTGAGATATGCATCTTTAAGATTTTGCATGCTTATATATCCAAATTTATCTTAAAATTGCTATCAGGCTAGGCCAGACCTGAAGATGGAATTTTTTCACTTGATGAGTTTCCTCCTTTCTCATTGCACTAGCAAATGGAAAGTGGCTAATGATCAGGTAATTTTGTCTGTGCCGCTGTTTCGTAACTATTAACTACACATTATCACTGCTGTGCATATAATTATCTTGTGGGAGAATTTGCTAAAGATCGTTGTAAATGCTTGTTAGCTTTTTCCTGCAATGTGTTTCAGGTCGGTCTGCTTCTTTCAGAATCTTTATTGGTTCTTGGGTACTTTGCCTTGTTTCACCTTGGGAACCAAGCTGTCCTTCGATGGGGACACAGTCCTACCATACTTCACAAGGTCAGTATAAAAATCTTCAAGAAAGTTTTTCTGTGTCTCCAGATGTAACAGGTAAAATCTAACTGCTGAGTTGGAATTTCACAGGTATGCGATTTGCCATTTGCATTCTTCAGTGATCCTGAGTTGATGCCAATCATGGCTGGCACACTAGTTGCTGCCTGTTATGGGTGTGAGCAGAACAAGGGTGTGGTTCAACGAGAACTTAGTATGGATATGCTACTTTCCTTGTTAAGATCCTGTAGAAATGTTCTGCCAGCAACTCGACCCAACTCAGAGAATTTCTCAGTGGATGATTCTAGTGAGTCTAATCAACAGAATTCTGAAACGAGAAAATCTCAAGGAGAAATTCCCTTAAAATCAAGCCGTTACAATGGTAGAAGTACACGAGTATGTCAAGCAAAGGGCGGTGCTTTAAGTAACAGCATGAGAATTGGCAAGATGAGAAACCAGAGAGATGGCAAAGCAACAAAAAGTAATGAAGATACAACTCTGAAGCCAAATCCACAAACTTCTTTAATGTTGCACTCTAGATTCCCCAGCAGCTTCATGGATAAAGTGGAACAGTTCTTTTCGCCAGAGATTACTACGAGTCCACCACTCTTATGATCTCATGTAGAAATGTAAGATTCCTCTACTACACTTGCTTGTTTACTGGTTTTGCCGCTTCACAGCAGCTTAGTGCTACTAACTGGAAATGTTCTACAGTTCAGTTGTCGATTACAGTAGCTGCACTGTATTTTTTTGTAACAAGAGGGGTAGCTCTTACTTCGGCCACCTGTTGTTCAGTCAGAGCAAAGATGGCTTATGGCTCTAGAATGATACAGTAAAAAGAATACGCTACACTGAACTTATCTCACTTCGATAAATGCTTAATCAAGATTTTACTCATTCTGCAAATACAGTTGTGATACTGGATCTTGAACTTGAATTTTCCATCTTTCAATTGTTTCCATTCTTACATGCTTTCATATATTTTTTCCCGAACCCAGATAATAATTTAACAATTGATCAAAGTTTGTGAATACGACCTTTATAAATTTCCAGGGGAAAATTGGTTTCAGCATGACAATAATGTTAATAATTTATTTGTACGTAATGCATAAAAATAATACTTCCAATATTTACTTGTAAGACGGTGAGAAAATCTTTAACTTTCTAATACAAAATAGTGCCTCAATAATGTTTGAGCCATCAACAAACTGAACATAAATTAGGACAGGTCATCCAAAACAGGAAGTCTAGCCTACTGCACAGCAAGAGAAACTACAAATACATTTTACAACAAAACTTACGTTTGACACTACTCTTGAATTTATACAACAGGGGGATTAGTCGAGGCAGCCAACAGGGCATGCAAGTGTACCTGCTGCTTTATTCGAGTTTAGGTTCTCCGGCGATGGGGGAATTCAAGCCTTTGCTTTCAGCACTGCTGCTTATGCCAACAGAATAGGAACTTCCAGGAACTTTGACTAAAAGCTCATCGTCAACAGCATTTTCTTGCATCTCCATATGCTCTTGGTCCTGAAAATTAGATATTTCATCGCAACATCAGTTTGGAGATGAAAGGAATTACTAATTACATCGTCTCCAAACAACTAATTATCCCAGAAATAACTTCAACACAAAGTAGAAAGAGTTTTAGCTTATATAAATTGGAAAATAAGCTCTGATCTTTCTCTCAAGCAGGAATGTCAAATAGCTCTGGACTTTTCTTTTAAAGAACAGGTTGTGCACTGCCTCATTTTGATTGGAAAACAGAAAGGCAATCCTACCCACTGCCTTGGACTCAATAATGGATATACATGCTCTCGTACTAGGATCCACTTCTAGCAATCACAAACATCATATATACATGATACAAAACAAGTGAAGAACAAAAATGTCCAAGTGCTTAACTTAGAGAACAACTCTTACCCTGATATGATTAGACCAAAAATTATGAAAAACATTTTATTGTTTATATTAGTAATGGCACTGACTGGAACTCCAAGATAAAAATCAAGATGGATTTTACAGTTGTATTATGACAATAAAATTCTGAAGCCTACCTAGTAAGAACTTAACGCTGGACCAAAGTTTCCTGTCTAAAATTCATGCTGGCCTTGAAACGGAAGGCATCTTACATTTTAATTTTTTTTCCCCGATAAGAAACATGACTTGTATGTAACGCATAAGAAAGCAGAGATATCATGAAAACATATGATTTATGCTCTCAGGATATACCTTTGTCTGAGAAGTCGTATCAGTACTCTGATTCTTTCTGAGGCCATTCATGATGACTTTGAGTTGTTTCTTTGCCTTCGCCCTTGTTGAGCGTCGTTCAGCACATTGTGCTGTAGTAACATCATAATGGCAAGCAACACAAAGAGTCCGCATATTTTCTAACCTGCATTCGCCTGAAGATTTTTTTATTTTTTTATATTTTTTTTTAAAAAAAAGAAAAGAAAAGGAAAAGAAAACAAACAAGACTCAAATTTTAATTTCACAGCTAGTTATCAATTTGAAAGAAATTTAGTTTTTCAATGGTAGCAATACTATTTCTTATTGATATATAAAAATAGTAGTGTATCAATAAAAACAACACTACCAAAGGCAAACAACAGTAGAATTACTTTTAAAAATCAGCTTAAGTAGCTCATTATCATGATTTACAGTATTGGCCAATATAGATAATCTGCACCATTTTGTTGAGCTCTTTTGGACTTTGATTGCATACGTCTCAATGATATGTGTAGTCTTTCGACTCATAAATACAAGTGTCGTGTAATACATACTAAAACATCTGAAAGTCAACATTTTACATATTCGTCCTTATAAATATCACTAATATTCTTTGTGATAAATGAAATAAAAATAAGGTGTAGTGTAGCGGTGGTGATGGTGATGGTGTTGGTATTGTGGTGATGTGATGGCAGTATTGTACAGGTGGTGCCTGTTTGTTGGTGGGATGGAGTCGGTGCGGTGGGCGAAGATTTTTTTATTTTTTTTTAAATTATGGAGGATCTAAATAAGAAGGGTGTATAATAGAACAAAATTAAAAACAACCATTTTTACTTTGTGCATAATGCGAAATGAAATTTTGTTGGCCTTTTTACTTAAGAAAATGTCTGTGTTATTAACTTCCATATATAACACTTAAAGCATTTCCTGGAAACAGATTTATTAAAAACTCAGTTTTGGATGAAAGTACATATTTATTGATAAATAAACAAGAAAAAGTTGCATTATACCTCCACCTTGGTAGACAGGAACAATGTGGTCTGCATGCCATGCATTTCCCTCAGTTGGATCATTGACAAGCTTCTCAAGCCTACAGGATATTGAAACTAATATTATTCGGTTTCAGGAATTGGTGCCATAAGTTCACGTAAAAAGTACTAATATCTGTGTCAGTTTTGAAAATGGATACTACGAAATGTTTTTTATTTTGTTCCAAAGTATGTGGAGTGTGATGATCAATGTACCAAATTACAGTTAGGTCATTACTGATATTGCAGAACATTTAATAAGCATACACGTGATTCCGTGAATATCCATCAATCTCTGTGCAAGCAAAAACACAGGCAAACTTTTATAAAACCACAGGTGTTCACTTGAGCATCCTTTTGAATAAATAAGATGATGGGCATAAGCATTTATGGACTTACAGGTTCTCCCGGGTAGCCACTTTTGGTGCTACTCTCTCAATATACTTCCGCCGCTGCTCCAATGATAAAGGTTTTATGTGCTTCACAAGTTTATGGCAGTCTAACTGACAATTTGTGCAGACCCCATGTTCTATTCGGAAAAGTTCCTGGAAGTCTCGAGTATTCAGAAGAGTAAAGCAAGCATTGATTATAACAAGTGGACAAATGTTCGAAACACATAAAATATTCAAGTTAAAATATCATCATCAACGAAAAGAACAAGTTCAACTAGACCATAATACAGTTCTGGATTCACGCCCTAACCTCCCGAAGAAATCTGCCACTAGTTCTTAAGCGATATTCCTCATAGCAATCAAGATTACAAAACAAATCTTCAAAATATTCTGGTGTCTTGGCATTCTTGCTCCTGAAAATAAAGGAAGCAAGTAAGGCCTACCATGTGTGGCAACAGAAAAAGATCATTTACTCTGACTTACTTGCACTGTGTTTGACAGAGTTTACAAAGTGGTTCATCATTTACAGTCCAGCCCTGAGTGTACTCTTTCTCCTTTTTTCTGGAGCCACTACAAATAAGAACCTTTTTCCATACAGCATCTGGTGGTAAAGGACGGTTAATCTCAAGAGAAGGTGTAGTGCGCCGTTTACTTCCACCTTTTAACAATCCCTGTATCGCAAATGCAAAATTGTTCCCCAGAACATCCATGATACATAGCGTTAAAGTTATAACAGTATTATGAATTACTAATATAGCCAGAAATGAACAACTTAACAGTATTGCACACAATAACAACCAGAGAAAGATCAGACTTTAAGCTAATTGAGACATACCCCACTGCTGTGGTTAATGGTTTCCTTCAAATAGCACAACTCAACAGATAAAGGAATTTGCAAAGGCTTTCCAAGTAACTTAGTTCTTTCAATGGGTCGTAAAGTGTTCCACTCATTGATGAATGCCAGAGTTGTTTGCCTATGACCTGGATTGTCCTTCAGACATCCTGAAATTTGTTCCTTGTTATCAAGTTCCTCCGGTCGGAAACTCTCAAAAAGTGGCCTTGGTCTTATATCTGTTCCTGGAATGCATGAATACAAGTGGATCCTTCCTGTATATTGGCTCACCTGAAAAGCAGGTAAAGCCAATTGTAGCAAACTAATGTTAGAGCTTATATATATATATATATTTCTATTATGAGTAATTTTCATTATACATGTCACTGTTAATAGATCAAATTTTGACGGTTTGACCTTGAAGGGCAGCAAAGGAGGAACTATACGAAAATTTGCAACTTCCCCCACTTTCATAGGGGGTTAATGGTCCTAAGAAGGGGCTGGGCTAGGCGGGGCCTAGACAATTCCTCGGTCGACAAAGAATTCGAATCAAGGTTTTTGGTCAATTTGGGGATTTCGATTTTGGTGGAATTTGGACAAATTAATCCTAGGAAAATATTGTTTGAGTGAAATGGGAGGTTTATAGAGGGTCAGTTTGATGAGAAACCAAAAAGAATTAAAGATTTTTCGAAATTAGGATTTCTGTTTTGAAAATTGAGGTTTTTTTTTTAAAATTATGAGATAGAGTTGATTATGTAAAATTAGGGTTAGGGTGTAAAAAGTAAAAACCGGTGCAGTTAGGGTTAGAAATTCAAATTCCGACGGCGGTCAACAGTGGTTTTGGGGACGAAATTGCAGCAAAATGGACAAAAAAAGCAGCACATTCCGACCTTGGGGCTAGGCGCGGCGTCCCTAGGCCTTCGAGTGAAAACGCACCGCCTAGGGGCGTTTTAGAACAGTGAAATAATCAATGCTATACAAACTTATTACATTTCCTAGTCATGAACAAGGGCAAATAAAAGGAGATGGTAAGATTAACAATCAAGTTTTACCTCAAAACGTAGATAATTTACTTGATCGGAGCTGCATTCATCAGCTTCTGTAGGAAGAAGAATTTCAGCATTTGTTTTTGTTGCTTGACGGTGGGGTTCTCTTTCCTGCATACTCAGAAGTTATTGAAAGCTCCTCCCATTTAAAAATAAAAGACAACGTAGAGTGTTTGTGCTTAGGCAGAAAACCTTTTCTTTTTCATCCTTGTCATTGTTGCTTTTATCCAACTCTTTAGAAGCCTTTCCAGGTCCTATCTCAGCACCAGAAAAAGTTTTGCCTTCAACTTTTCCCATTGAAACAAAACTCTTGTAAATGTCTAGATCAGGAACTGCATCGGCCTGTTTTACCAATAAATTCTACTATTTTTAAAGCAAACTAAAGGAGCAAAATTTCCAAGTCAAATGGTAAATACAAAAGAAAATTTCAACTTTGGAATTGAAAACAAATTTTTTTATAAGGTTGAACTTATACATTATTATGAAGATCATCCATTTCAGTGGGACAGTAATCAGATTTATTCCATTCTAATAAGTTGCATTCATGTTGGCAGTTACCTCATCACTTGTATTAATAGGTTGAATGTCCAGAGTGTTAGAATCTGGTGCCTGATCCAGATTTTGAACTTCAGAACCTCTGTCAGTTTTACCAGACAATTCCAGATATGAAACACCTTCAACCTACGACAATACAAAGACAGAGTTTAATCCAGTGTTATTAAAGGCACAAGGCGCACTAAGACGCAAACGGCCCTGGAGCCTAGATGCGGGCCTGAAGGCGCAAGACGCGCGCCTGATGAATGTAAGGCGCAAAATGCTACAAAATGTGTAAAAATGCATAGAAAAACAATATACAAGTGTGTATCAAACTATCAATTAGCATAAAATGATTTTTAACTATATTTTTGAGAGTTCCAATCCAAAGTTCCATATATAAATCACAAGTTCATATCCAAAAGCAAGAGTTCCATATCCAATCTACATATAATCACATCTAAATCACAAGTTCATCTTCAAAAGCAAAAGAGTTACATATCCAAAAGCAAAGAGTTCATCAAAATTATAGAATTTCAACTTCCAATCAAAAGCACATCGTCCTGCTGTTGTAAATAACAGCAGACTGCTGTTGTTCTGTTGCTGTGGTTCTGCTACTGTAATTACAACACCAGAGCAGCTGTTGTATAACAACAGCATCCTGCTATTGTAATTTACAATAGCAAGCAGGCTGCTGTTGTTATTTACAACAGCAAGCAGGTTGCTGTAGTGGTAATAACAGCATCAGCACCAACCCAAAAAAAATTAAATATTAGAACAGTAAGCAAAAGAAAATAGTAGCAACACAGTAAAAAAATAAAAAAGAAAAGAAAACATAAGAAAAAAAATTAACAAATATAACATATCTCCTTTTATTCACTTAGGAGACTGTCAACAATGGAGATTGGGGGTTGTGGAGATCTGAGTGAGGGCTGGGTGATTTGGCTCGTAAGGGAGATCGCGAGTCAGCTTTAGGTTTTAGAGAAAAAATGAGGTGGTTTTGAGAGGGGTATTAAAATCGGCATTTTAGGGTTTTTTGGCTTCTTAAATAGTCAGATTTTGAGTGATTTGGGCTGGGTTTTTGGTGATTTGGGCCGGTTTTTAGGTGATTTGGGTATGTTTTTGGGTGGGCTGGATCAAAGATATAAATGGATCTTTTCAGGTGCCTTAGACGCGCCTTTAACAACACTGGTTTAATCTTAGAAAGAATATGAAAAATCATAACTAAACCCAAATAAAAACAATAAAAGCAAAAAAACAAAGAAAAAGACTGACCTATGAAAGTTAGTCATATAGTTTGGTGAGGAAACATATAGATTCTATATAAGATCCTAACATAAATTGAAATTAGGACACTATCTCAGCTAGAAAAAGGATAGTTTACTTTACACTATATAACTGCTAGAAAATCCATAGTTTTGCTCAAAAAACAGATCCGGAAGTTGACAGCAGATTTGTTGCTATGGAGCCAGTACCAGACTCCTTTGGGAACGCTAAATCTAAATTTTATCCTCTACCCCAATATTCATATATTTAAGGAATTACCTCTACACTCTATCATTAGCTAATTGAATGACAGAAACAATACCGCAATCTCTTGCAATGCATCATATTTTCCATTTGTCGCAGATGATACACAACGCAGACTCTTGTTCAAATTTTTCCAGTGTGACTCATCCATTGAATCCTGCCAAAAGGAAATCCATAATCAGTTAAAGGATAAACAAATTCTACATAAGTTTGAGAAGATTGCAAAACAAAAAAGAAGAGAACCTTGGCACAAAAGATATAAATGTTAACTGCACTTGTTTGCCCTCGCCTATGAGCTCTATCTTCAGCCTTCAAAATAAATTCAAAACACGAACATCCATCAAAGGCAATATTACAAAATAATGGAGAAAGTGAATATAAAGCCACATATTTTGCCTAGGCTGCAGAAGTGCCCCAGTGACTACAATTTCAGATATAAAGGCACATATTTTCAGTCTTTACCGAATGATAAACAGTTAAAAATTCGAGAAAATTTAACATCATTTCAAATGATTAGACCTGAAGCATCAACGATGGTGATTGGGGCAACTCCAGAAACACAACATTTTGTGCTGATGAGAAATCAAGTCCAACGCCCCCAGCGGTTATACCAATTATTGCAATTTTAACCTGGCATAAAAAGATATCAATTGAGCTGGTAAAGACCAAAAAATATACAGCGGATGGATGTAGAGAGAGAGAGGTCAAACTGTTGTCTGAATCACATTCACATGTAACAAGTGAAACATAATTTACCCTCTGAAATCCCCAATGCAAGTACCAGTAAGTGCATAAGATTCATTACATTGGATGTATTCATATGTGCTCAGGTTTGTTATTGTAGCTAGAACTTAGAAGAATCATAGAAGGCAAAACAATGAAGAAACAAAAATTTGATTATAGTTTTCTAACAGAAACGTGTGGATATTTTCCTTCACATTAATAAGAGTCTGATAACTTAATCACAGGGGAGAAAAGCAACATATTCCGGAGCAGTTAACATTGACAACTGGGTTTAGACCAGAAATTAATGTGAAAGTTAACAAGTTGCCAGATGAAAATCGACCATATTTTTCAACCCATAACTTCATTTGCAATTATAGCAATCATAAAATGGAACTGAAAATCCAAAAGAAATAATGAAACCAAATGAAAAATGCTTTAAAAAACATTTACTTTGCTGCTGTTAAATCTTGAGTAACAGATGAATATAAACACATCTGCAAACAGATAATAAAAACAAAGCAAGAGTCTCCTCTAAATATCAAGAGAAAATCCAAGAAGAACAGATACAAGCCTCATTTGAGAATTGGAATGAGTTCACAGCTGACTGCCTATCTCTGGGAAGTGTATTTCCATCAATTCGCACAAAACTGATCTCTTTCTCGCTTATGAACTCCTGAGTAATTCCAAATAATAAATTTTACATAAGAAGTTCTAAACAATGTTGAGAAAATTCCAATACCACCACCATTGAAGCCAATCAGATGCCAGGATGAATATAAAACTCAAGATGATGCTTCAAGCAGCACAAGAACCATAACTAACACCAGAATAAAGCATGCCTAAGAAATGCTAATAGAGAGCATCATTATCGGCAGAAGTGTAATGGAAAACAATATTATCCAATTTTCAGAGATAAGGAAACCTTTTCACATACTAGTTTGATACGTTTCCAAAAAAAAAGTATTTATTAATTCTATAATAGTGAAAACAAATCCATTTGAAGGTTGCGAAGCGAAGCATTCTTTTCACATCTGAGCACTTCATCATTCTAATATAGTCAAATATCCGTTCATTACACATTATTATCAATCATTCAGATAAGCTTTTGATTACTTTTGATCAAGTCAATAACAAATCACTTCCATAATCAGGATGCAATCCATCAATTTGTTGCTAAGAGTACCAAGTATAAGAACACTTGACTCCAACCAAATAAGGAAAGCCACAAACCACAGTAGTTAGAGGCAGAACAGTTCTACTAAAGCATAATTAACAGAACATTTTCAATTGACAGATACTCCATAATCCAATCCCGTAAAAAGGCCAAATTGACATGAGAAAGAGTCTCACCTGCACTCCATCTAGAACTTTAAGGTGATGAGCAAAGATTAGCATTTTATGAGAACCAGGATTCACATCAAAGTCTGCTGTATCATCTGACTCTGCAATGACCGGATGAATGGAAAGCCATTCTTGAAACCCAGGGAGCTTTGCAATCCCAAGTTCTTGGTATGAGAGTTTCCCCAATCCGCCACAAGCCTCACTATCTGAAAGTAAAGTGAAATAGTATCTCACAGTGCCCAATATTAAGCTTGGCTTGCACTCAAATGAACTAGTAGCTACTTCCCAGACACAAATCTACAAACATATGATTATTATTCTTTTTCCAGACTAGGAAGTATGGACAAATTATCAAGAAGTCAACCATCTAATAGAACATTGGTAATTTGCAAATCAGCAATTTCAGAGGCACTTTCAGTTGATAAGTTATTCACAGAAGTAATGCAAAGCATATCCCACTTGAATCTTAGTGACTCTCAGCATTCCATGCCAAGGCCAAACAATCTGTTAATTTGCTTAACCAAATTACACTATAATTTCTTCAAAAATAAACATACAGATCCACAGTTCTTGTGTACCCTCAAAGATCAACTGCTCAAGATTAGAGGAATGAGGTAAAATTGATAAACACAAGTACATGATTTTGGCATATTCAATAATCTTTGGACCAAAGCTAGGGATGGCAGAAAAGCCCGGGCCCGGGCCGGGCCCTGGATTATGAGGGCCCGAGCCGGGCTCAACATAATAAGCCCGGGCTTTAAAAATTTATATATATAATTTTTTATTTTTAAAAAACAGGGCCAGATAAAGCCCGGCCCGAGCCCAGCAGACGCTCGGGCCGGGCTTTTCCCGGGCCCGGGCTAAAATTTTACCGGCCGGGCTCGGGCGGGCTTATCAAAGCCCGGGCCCGGCCTGGCCCATTGCCATCCTTCCAAAGCCTTGTCCATATAATACGGAGTAAGCTAGAAAGACTCCCAATTTTTCTGCTTGATCTAGCATATCCATATTAGGATACACGTGTCGAAAACAAATAAATAGAAAGAGAGGAACTAGACTCATTGACTCTTGATCATCTTATAACATCTCTATGTTGTAGCTATAAACTAGTTCGCAGAAGATATATCATGTCGAGAAATTAAGATCTGTTGCACAGTAGCATGAGAGAGGAAAGCTACCAGGCAGTTGCTTAACAATTGGCATTGAAAAATATATAGCTGAAGGAGCTAATAAATCACCATCAGGTTCATCTACATCCTCAGGAGTCATGTCATTTGAAGTATTCTTTTTGGAACCATTGATTATTCCAACAGAAGCCTTTGCCGAAATTATGTCTGATCTCTTCAACAGCAATCTTATGATCTGCCTACGTTTGGGTGGCAACTGAACAAGCACATGCTGCTTCAAGCGTCTTATCTGCAATTGACAAAGAAAAAAATATCTTCAGATGAGACAATCCTCCAAAAGAAAGCATTTGTGTGATCACAAATCATTAAGGTAAATTGTAATACAATAACTCAACCACTTGAGAATTTTTTTTAAAAAAAGCGCACTGCCCTTTGCCATTTTTACAATGATAAGAGCCAACCATACCTAATAATAATAGAGAAATAAATTGAGAAATGCTGCAACATTCCTTTAAACTATGTTGCAAACAACTCTTAAACAAGGATTGAACAATAATGCATCAATTTCCAACACCAATAACATTCTAACAATGTTGGCAAAACTAAATGACAGCGAAAACACTGACAAAATCTATAAACAGCCATCGTCATAGTGTTGCTGAGTTCCCACAATGCCAACATATCCACTTTAAGAAGTTGATGTTCAGATCATAGCAGTAGCAAAGGTTTGGTTTTTTTTCCTTCCTTTCAAGAGCGTTATTAAAACAAACCTAATAGAATACTGACAATAGTTTGCATCCGTTGAAAATATATAGACAAGAGCATACCATGACAGTTTGCTTAAGTAGCACATTTAACTCCTCCAAGCGAACACCCTTTGAAAAGTCCTGCAAAGATTGTCCCACATTTGGAATTTTCAATCATGACGATTAAACAATCAGAACATTATCCAAAATTACATAATAACAGAAACTATAAAATGCACTAGCAGCCAGTGACAAATGAATCCAACTAGCAAGACATATAAAGAACCAAAGACGAAAGAATAGGAATCCTTAGTAGAAGTATACACAAAGTAGCTTAAATCAGAAAAGAAGCAAAAGTCTTCAAGCATCTTCATATAAGCATGAATATGAATTACAGGGTCCAGCACTTTTCTTTCAACAAATCACTGGAATGGGAATATTTTAGGTTTAATATTAAAGAAGCACTTTTTCATACATTTGCCTCTTTAAAAAACATGTAGTATTTTCAGAACACTGCTAAGTAGATTACCTGGAAGAGTTTTCCTTGATAACCCTGGACGGTTTTGACATCACAGTACGTTTTTGCAAAGTCATACTTAGTCTTTCCTAGCAAGCCAGGCCTACAATACAGAATCATTGCCAAAAAAGAATAAATAAAATAACAAAGGAAAATGCCAAACATAGAGTGAAGTAAATCAATAGCAGGATGGGGTCAAGCAACTTGCCACAACATGTTTATCTGATGGAAAATGTCATACGGCCTATGATCACCTAGGAAAAATATAAAATGAGATATTAGGATACAGTAAATATAAGCTGAAAAGAAAACCAAACTAAAAAAAACCAGACAGATAAAAAACCATCTGTTAATTTCAACCCAAGAATGATACAAGATTTATATAATAAATGCCACAATTTTGCTTTAGAGACCCAGATACAACCTTGACAAAGAAGGTGTCCCCGACAGTAGAACTATGCGCTTAACTTTCGCTGCCACGTCGAGAACAGCTTTTACCTGTTAATACACAAAACGATATAACATAAAGCAGATTTATAAAAACAAAATTGAGCAAAGGGGCAGTACCTCAAGCATTTTCTAGTTACATGCAGGCTTCTTTGAATCACTCACTAAATAAGAAACAAAGTGGTGGTTTTGATGCAAGTATGTCTCAGAAACAAGAATTTTTCCAGCATACACCCTAATGATAATTACTAGTGTGTGGATTTTCATTTTAATTTAATGTTAATGGTCTTTCATATCTTGTACAGAAAGATTTTTATACATAGCAAAGTCAAGCTAAGGCCAACCAATACCATGATATATGACTATGTTTGAATTCTATACATGATTCCTTTCTACGACAGCAATAGAGCTCAATTGATCATTAATCAATGTATTCTTGAACCCCTTCTTCATGTGAAACGAAGGTTCCTCAAAAGGATGTCACAGAAAAATCAGTAAGCTTAAGCAAAGACCATATATCAATATGAACATTTCTTGATAAGTAAAAACAGCCACGTCTATAAACTAAAAATTAATATGCAGCCAACAAACTTGAAACATTGTCTACCTCTTCTGGTTCAGATGTTCTCTTGGAGCAACGTACATGGTGAGATTCATCCACAATCAAGAGAGCCCAGTCTTGCTCAATCATGCTCTTTTGCAAACGGTGAAGCATTGTATAAGAAATTACCACTACTCTCGGGAATCTTGTTAAATGGACAGGATTATTTCGATGACCAAAAACTGAAAAGAAAAAATTATAAAGGGAAAATTAATCCTCACGCAATCGAGTATCTAAAAGCCGGAGCCCTAAATCTCCAAGTAATTGTAGGAACACCAAACACGTGCAATGATTCTGTGAACAGTGAACTCTAAATTGGGAAAGTCTACTAATATAAAAAAAGATAAATTCTAATCTAAGCAAGCTTTTCTCAATCTCTCAATTTTATTATTTACCCTCAATGGGCAAAACTCACGACATGTGAAAAACAATATTATGAAACAAAAATGGGAATTTTACCAAGATGAATATCAGCAGGCAAACAAAAGGGAAGCCAATGCTCCAATTCTTCTGCCCACAAAAGACGTAAAATTGCTGGACATACAACAAGTATAGAACCTTCATTCATGAAACAGGCCGCAATTGCAATTGCCTGAAAACAAGTTATGCATAGAAAAGTGTAATACTTGTCAGACGTTTTTTCCCTTTGGTAAGACAATTTCAAACCATCTAAAAGGCATAACTAAGCATCAAACCATCTAAGAGGCATAACTAAGCATCCTTATCAGAACTACAATTCCAAATAAATTAAAAAAGTTATTAACCAGGCAATTAGACTTAAATCACATTATCTGTTAGTTACCTGGAGTGTTTTTCCAAGTCCCATTTCATCTGCAATAAGACACCGACCACCTCTTCGCAAACCAAATCTGACACCTTCAAGCTGGAAAGGTAAGATCACATCCAATAGATGTTTTGGTAGCTTTCCAATCATTTCATCAACAATTTCATTAGACAAATGTTCCGGTCTGCATGGGTTCCATCTTCCAGTATCAATTGAATGAGAAAGTTTCTCGACAACATTTAACGTAACCCAAGGTATTCCTTCAACTTCGATACTAGCCGAGTTCTTCAAGCATGTCAATACTGGATTATAATCCCTGAGCTTATAAACACAGGCCTTTCCACCACTGTTATTCTGTGTATAGTGCGATGGCATGACCTATGCAAAAATGAAATAACATAAAAGAAGATTACGACACAAAAGTAATAAATATCAAACATATACTATACTGTTAAACTTAATACACACTGAATCAGCTGCAGAGAATGGAGGATTTCAATTCAGTGCTTATCTGATTTTTGTGCTATTGACCGTTGTAACAATTAGACCAATCTAGTGATGCAACATACTAAATGAAATCATTAAATAAAGATAAAAGCACTGAATAAATAGTGTGTTTCATTGCCTATAAAAGAATCAAATTTTAAATTTTAAAAAGATTAAAAAGATAAGGAAAAATCTTCAAGCTTGAGCTCTCATTCCAAGACTGAATTGATGAAAGGGGAATCTTTAACGAATTAACAAACCCAAAATTTTCACAATCTTAAACACCTTTTCTCTTTCCATTTTGTTCCACATTTTTAAACAAATAAACAAACCGTAAGATTTTTTCTTCTCTTCACCATCCAACAAAGATTTTGAAACCACATTCATAAGCAACATATAAACAAAAACCGACAGAAAATCTATACGCACATATGATCACTTATTGAGAATTTTTCTCAATTAGTACATAGTTTATTGAGAATTTTGTCTTTCATGAACACAACAAATAACAACTCAGCCCATTTCACCCACATTTCTCCCCCTTTCTCGTTCCATTTCTTGCACTTTCTCACCACCCAAACAACTACAACGGGACCAAAAGAGTAAGGGGAAAAAAAGAAGCTTACATCAGACAACCAGTGACCGAGCCTCCGTAAACACTCTTCCTCTCCCGGGTACACAAACCCCTCGATCACTACGGGGGTGACAGAGAAGGAGTCGGGAGAACTGATTTCGAGTCTGACCCGGAACTTTTCGGGCAAATGGATCGTCGAATTCGGGTCAGACGACGCAGTTTTTGGGAAACGGGTTGGTTCGGTAGAGAGCTTGCGGCATTTGAAGAGTCTCCAAACGTCTTGATGTTTTTGTTGTTCTTGGTGATTGTGGGTGGTTATGGAGGATTGTGCAAGTGCCTTTCGCTTTGCTAGTGCGGCTAATCGATTGGCTTCGGCTCTCTGTCTCTGTTCTTCTGTCATCTCCATTTCCTTGTTTGATTAGGGTTTTGATCAGAGAGATGATTTGAAAATTGAGGTTTTTGAAAGCGGGAAGGTGTCTGCTGCGCATATACGACGTCATTTTGGGATTGGATCTTAAGTTTAAGTGGCGGAAGCATGCGGGTCTCCATTATTGATGAGAACCGGCCGAATACGATACAATGTCTCAATATCCGTATCCGTTCCATTCATCAACGGATATCTCATTATCCATCCATAATGATTTTATATTTAATTGAACGGATATGTCAATATTTATACCTGATATAAAATTATTTCATTATTCACGCCTTATCAAACCCCCGTAGACCCCATCTTCATCGAGAATTATGCCATCCCTATTCCTCGATATTTAGTCATTCCAGCTTAGAATAACCTATTGGGTCCGTCATTTTTGTTTAAGATTCAATAGATTATTCTATAAATAAACAAATAAAATTATTTGTAAGAACACATTTTTTATTATTAGATAATTTATTTATTTTATAATTATCTAATTTTTTTTAATTATTAAACTACAATCAATTTAGCCTGTCACATCTCGGGAAATCTGGGCATGTGATCGGTAGGAGAATAGCTTAGCCATCACCCTAGGGGTGGCAATTTGGGTCAGGATTCGTTTATTCGTTCGATTCTATTCGTTTTAAAACGAATATGAGTTTGAAAAAATAGATTCGTTTGAGATTATCAATTCATTTATTTGTTTAAAATTCATTTATTAAACAAATCATATTAAACAAATCGAATCCGAATTTGAGATTATCAATTCATTTATTTGTTTAAAATTCATTTATTAAACGAATCATAAACGAATCGAATCTGCATCCAATTCGTTTAGTATCCATTTAATTATATTACAAATTTACCCTTAAAATTTTTGAACAAAAATATTTAACAATAAGGTTATTTTAGAAATTAACTACTTCTACTCTAGAAACTAACTATATAAAGCAAGCTTCAAATTTTGACAATGGTCAACCGCCTCTCACATCTCACTCATCTCTACCGAAAATTATATTATCTGCCGGGTGTATATGCCATCTCTCTCTGCAGACGAACCCCAAACATGGTATACCACCTACATCTCGACTCTCTCAAACTGACTCTCCTCTCTCAACTTAACCCTAAATTTTATTGAAGAGAGACTGGTGTGTCATGTAAGATGCGAGTTTCCAAGCAACCTCAGAATCCATGGCGTCTTCATCCTCGTTTACGGGAATCGAACTGACATAAGCATCGTGGTCGCTCTCGCCGTAGAGATCCCGATCGTAGGTCAAAGAGTTAAGTGATGCAAGCTCTTGCTCCATTCGTCGGCATTCTTCTTGCATTTTGGCGATTTCTGGGTCCATTATTATTGATTTAATTTCTCAAAGAACTAAATTGTCGTAAAAAAATTTATCTGGATAGGGGTGAAGAGTCCAAAGCGATGGTCAGTCGCCTCTCACATCTCACTCATCTCTACTCTCTCAAACCGACTCTCCTCTCTCAACTTAACCCTAAATTTTATTTCAGTCCTCTCTCAACTCAGCCGCCTCTCACTCTCAGCAATCAGCCATCTCTCAACTCGTCTAATGTCTCACGTCTCAAGGTATTTGTTTGTTTTGACTTTATGAGTATTTAGATCTTTGATCATGAGCAAACGCGAATTAGATTTGAATTATTTATTTTAATTATTTGTTAAAATCTTGTCTAATTTAGTAGATTTGAATTATATAATGCTTTATTGATTCGTTTTGATTTTTATACTACTTTACTGATATTTTTTTAAAAATAAAATTTGTGAAATGACAGATCTGTAATTTGATTTCATTATATGTAGGAATATATGTGACTATTAGTTTGCTTTCTCGAGTGAAATTTTTTATTAGATTTTCATGTTGCTCAATATTTTTGATACTTTCTGCTTCTTGCTTGCTTGAAATATGAGTATATACTTTCTGCTTTGAGTTAAGAAAATAGAGAGCATTTTTTTTCCTTTGAAATGGTATAATATTAAATAGTTCTTGAAACTAACTTAAAAAGTTTGAACTTTGTTCTACAAGTTGTCAGGGGAGCATTTTCTAGACAAAAAATATTTTCCAGAAGAAGAGTGGAGAAAATAGAGAAATTATGAGAAATTATTGTCTATGTTTTATGAGATTTTAATTATTATTATGTAATTGATTTATAATTTGAAATTTTAATCTATAACAATGAAAATGCTGATATTATGTATTTAATTTTGATTAAACGAATAACGAATTCAATACGGATATTCGTTTATTAAATGAATACAAAATTCGATTATTTTAATTTTATGTAAACGACTCGAATGTGAATATTCGTTTATTAAACGAATGTTAAATCTGATTCGATTCGTTTAATTTTATGTAAATGAATAAACGAATCAAATACGAATATTTGTTTATTAAACTAATTGAATTCGAATCCTAATATCAGGATTCGTTTAATAAACGAATCGAATTCGAATTTAGTACATTATGATTCAATTCGTTTAGTATTCGACACGAATTCGATTAGTTGATTCATTTTGCCACCCATACCTAAACCCCTTATATGCACACTTGACTTACTGACTGACTGATTACATGCATGACTGTTATGTAAACGTGATCATGAATATGCTAAACATGCTGAAAATAATTGTATAACTTGAATATATATCATGAATATAAACTTGAACACATAACTTATACATATACAAACTCATAATTATAATCCATACAACACATGTACACATACATGGCCTTATGGCCCAACTTGACAATCTTTAATCTATTGGGCCCGACTCTGATGACCTTGGTGTATAGTGATTGCCGCTTGGTCTTCTCTCCTCTAAACATGTCCTCTGCATACAATGGACCTGAAACCTGCAAAATAATTAGAGAGTGGGGTGGGTCAGGTCTTCTAAAAGACCTGGTGAGTGAATACTGGAGGGCCAAAAAAATGTTGAGACATAAAACATAAATAACTGAAAACTAAACTGAAAGAATGTAAATATACATAAGCAACATAATTTGAGGAACAACGATATAGCTGGAAAGCTGAGGACGTGACATGAGAAACTGGAACTAAAGTTTGATCTGAATACTGACAACTGAAATATATCGTGAGAACTGAGAACATTTTGACGTGACCGAACCTAAACTTGAATACTGGAAATGATGACGTGAACTTCTAACCTGAACATGACCTGGAACTGTGTGAACATAATCTGAAACTGACATGCGCCACATGACATGATTTCTAACATAACCTGAACTACTGTAATGATCTGCAACATAATGACATGCTGACCTGATATGAAACTGTATGTTGTCCGGAAATTGCATGAATTGAACCTGAATACCTTAACCTGAAGCTACATGATCTGAACCTATATGCTTGAACTGGACATGCATATGCTGAACTTGAAAGCTAGACTGAACATGCATGACTGGAAGCTGAATACCTAAACCGAACATGTATGAGTTAAACCTGAGTGTCTGAAATGAAAATGTATGAGCTAAATCTGAATATTAAACTAAACATGCATGACTGGAAGTTGAATACCTAAACTGAATATACATTAGTTAAACTAAACATGCATGACTGGAAGTTGAATACCTAAACTGAATATGCATGAGCTAAATCTGAATATTAAACTAAACATATATGAGTTGAGCCTGAATACTAAACTAAATCTGCATGACTGAATGTTGAATACCTGATTTGAAACTAAATGAGCTAAATCTGAAAACCTAAAATAAATATGCATGGACTAAATATGACTTAAAGCTAACATGCATGCTACATGAATAACATGAACATGACATGATAACCCTGAGAACATAAATTGATTCCCGATGCATGCTATTATCAAATCGCCCAAACCCATGGAAAAACCATCCCAAACTCATGGTGGCTTGGATCTATCCTAACCCGTGCATGAATCGTGAAATCTAGAAAGGGCTACATGAGTTGTAATACGTGAACCTGAAACTAACATGAACTATCTAACTCGATTTCTGACATGACCTGAATATGACTGATCCCGATATGAGCCATATGTACTGAAAACTGGTTTTTGGGAATCTTGACTGATACTGATTTGATCCTAAATGATATAACTTAGAGTTATATGAGCTACAAACTAACATGGCAAACTGACCCGAATCTGCATGACCTATACTGGATGTATCTGAGCTGAATGATGACGACTGATCAAGACCTAATCCTACATGACTTGTTCTGAAACTTCCTTAATAGTATATGATTTCATGCATTAAACATGACCTAAAACTAAACTAACCTAAACTGAACTGTGCTACCTGGAATGAACATACATGATTGAAACTGCATACCCTGACTAGAATTCTGAACTACATGAACTGAGCACGACTATATGAAAACATGATATGCAACTTGTAAAACATGCATAAAATCTGAAAATTGTACTACGTGTTGAAAACATGTAATCGGTACTGAATGTGTTATGATCTAAAATTCATGAACATGTTTAAAAAATTATATTTAATAAAATCTTATTCGTGAGCTGAAAATACACCAGTATAGTAGTGTATGGGAGCTGAAACCTACCTAGAGGGACCTGACACCGCGTAGGCAGAGGAAACTGAATTGAAATACTGAAATGCTGAGCCTATGGAGGTGATCAGTGCCCCATAGGCTATCTGAGCAAACCCAGGACGCTAAAGTTGATGGGATGACACTAGACTGGTGGTTTGAAAACCATATGTATATATTGCTTAATATTATTTCTAAAACAAAATATGAGTTTCATAAATCATTGATGAAAAGATCTATGGAAAACATAAATTCTGAAAACATATTCTGAAAACTGACATGCATGATTCATGATTGACTGAACTTGACATAACTATCCTGAGATCATGAACATTGTCATGGCTAACTTGTAAACTTGAACTGAATCCTATAACATGATTTTAACTACATAAGATGACTTGAAAAACATAAAAATATGAATGGGCTTGTTTCCTAAATACGTAACTAAGAATTTTGAACTACTTGAACTGAAAACATGAAAAAAAAACTTAAACCATCTCATGCTAAAATTTGAAATCTATATATAGTGTACATGATGTGTCCGAAACGGAAACTGAAATATGAGCGCTTAAGCTATCATGGAAACTAAACATGCATCATAAACATATAAGCTGAATACATTAAGGAAATATATTAACTGAATACTATAAGACAAAAGCATAACATGGAAGAAAAATTCAAGAACATAAACCGAACGAATAAAATGATATTACAAATGAGAATTTCAATTAAAGACATGAGCTAAAAAATACCAATCAAATGCATGAACTGGAAATATAATTTGGAAATAGAATCCAACGAAGTATAAATAACTAAAAGAAATGAAAAGGAAAATGAAGAAAACATCCACTCACCGAATGACGTCTGCTGCCAGTATGCCCGAATGTTACAGAAAAGATCCATGCGAGGTGTGTAACAGAAGACCTGTGTCCAAATATGATTAGCATACTCGAATAGAGAAACTGAACATGGTCGTGAATGTCATGAATGCATGAACATACTGTTATACATGTTGACATGGCTGACATGATAACTCAGAATGTTACTTAACATCCGAAACTACATTGACATGATGCTTAATTTGGTTAAACTGCCAACACTATATGGCATGCTTATAACGTGATATGTTGTACTCTTATCACGACATGCTCGTGACAAAGCTGGTGGGACATTTCAACATAACCGATGTAGTCACTTGAAATGCCCAAACTATAAAGATCACTAAAATTGGACATCAGAAACAAACGTGACAGCCAAATTATCGAAAGTTACTTGTGACTTAGTTAGGAAATAAAGAAGGTGCAGAAACTGAAATTTATCCCGAAACTCCGAGTGGGATTTCTAAGATTTCTAACCATTTAACACATGATTATATGAATAACAACATGTCATGCATGATGAATTACTGTACCGGACATGTCATGACTGACTTGGATGTTACATTCACCCCTATCAAAATTAGAAGAATGAAAGAGGAATAGAAGCTTACATGTATGAGAAAGATCTTGAAATCATCCACTTTCACATCAAAAATGGCATGAGATTAAAGGAAAATTTGAGAGAGTTTTGAGAGAGCTATTTCATTTTTGTGCTTGTGAAAAGAGAAGAGTGAATAATGCTCTATTTATAGCAAAATGGGTTGATTTTTATTATAAAAAAATGGTTAAGATTAAGCCACATGTCACAAATCAAAGGGTAGTCCATAAAGTTACTATTCATTCGAGAAAGAGTGCATTTTTTACTTGGTTCTCTTCTGAATTTGGGAAAATGATCAACATGAAAGTTGTAGGTCTCGGTCTTAAACTATTTAAAAATCACTAAAATTGGACATTGGGAGAAAACGTTACGACCAAATTACTAAAGTTACATGTGACTCATTTAGGCAACAAAGAAAGTGCTGAAACAAAAAATTTGTCCCGAACCATCGGGTGGGATTTATAAGGTTTGTAACATTTTAACACATGATTTTATGAATAATATGTCATACATGATAAATTACTATATCAGACATGTCATGGCTGACCAGAGTATTACATAGCCCCAAGAGACATGACTCATTAGTTTTCAAGTTATTCTATTTGGTTTATCATTTGAGTTCAAAATTGGGGAGGAAATGAGATGAACAATTAAATTTGGATTTTACTCACCCTATTTTACTTAAATAATTATATATATCCCAATTTTCACTTGTGGGATTAAACCGAAGTTATGTTGGTGAAGGCAGGCTAAAAAGTTGGAAACTGCTTATAAAATTAACTTCAAGTAATGCTAAAAAGCTGTAAAAATCAGGCAAATCCATCATTACACTCAATATGCAAATCACATGTACATGTATGTTTAGTGATTCCCATTGTTAAGACTTGAATAGAAATAATTACATGGATAAAAATATTTCTCTTAGCCAAAACTGCATCAAATAATGTGACAAGTGAAAACCTCATAGCCAACCAAAGCCAAGATTCTACAATTAAATATATTGTCACACCTCAATATCGGGGCTAGTGGCAATTCGGGAAATCCAACCGAAGTGAAAATTCCATGCTATAACACATACTATTTGAATAGTTTATTTTGTAACCTATAATATCAGAATCACCCAGTGTTCTAAAACGCGCCGCCTAGGCGGCGCGTTTTCGCTAATCAGGCCTCAGCCGCCGCGATTACCATACACGGCCGCTAATCGGCCGTGTATCGGCGCTGTATTTTTTTTTGACCAAAACGACGACGTTTTGACTGTTTCTTTAAACAGCCAAAACGTCGTCGTTTTGGTCTCATTTAAACGGCTAAAACGACGCTGTTTTGGCCGTTTTAATAAACAGCCAAAACGACGTCGTTTTGGCGTGTGTATATAAAAAAAAACCCTTCTTTCTTTTCTCCTCTGCCTCTCTTCTGCGCTGCGTTACTTTCTTCATTTCTTCTTTGCGAGACACTGCGACTGCGATTTCTTCAATTGGTTTCAAGGTATTTTTTTTTATTTCAATAGAAATAATAAACAATAATATAAATAACCCCTAATATAATTTGTTATAAGTATAACTAATTTCGTATTTTATTTTCCTTATGTTATTAATTTGACCTAAAATCTTATTTTAATTTTCTTTTTGATTTATTTTTTGTTAATAATTAAAAATTAATTACATATTAATATTAGTAGTTAGACTAGTTACTTTAAAGTATAACTAATTGTATTTTTTTTTTAGTTATACTAATTTGTTATAATTATACTGTATAACTAATTTAGTATTTTTTTTGATTTTTTTCTGCCATTGTTGTAATGCTTATTAGTAATTTAGTATTTTACTATTGTTATTAAAATGTAATTTTTGTTAATAATGATTAATGCTTATTAAATTAATTGATTTATACTATATAGGATAGGACATGGCTTCTTCTTCTGCGGCTTCTAATTCGGAGAGTAGTCCCGTTCTTAAACGGAATTCAAATGATGTTGGATGGGAGTGTGGGGCTTTAGTGAATCCGAATAACTTGGATAAAGTGAAATGCAAGTTGTGTTCAAAAAAATTTTCCGGTGGAGTTTACCGAATGAAAGAACATATTGGGCATATATCGGGGAATGTTGCAAAATGTCCAAAGTCTAGTAAAGAAGATCAAGAGAAGTGTAGACAAGCCATTTTAGAGGCAAAGAATAGGAAGAAAGAAAAGAGAAGCATGTTAGTGAGATAAGGCAAGGAGTTAATATTGGGGGGCGATGAAGAAGAAGCTGAAATTCGTGAAATAGAAGAAGGGTTAGATTCAAGACCCCCTCGGCATCGCGGCCCTTTGGATAGGTGGACAGTGGTAACCCCTCATGATTCTTCAACTGGTGATGGAAAAACAATGCGGCAATGCAATAAAATATTAATGAAGCGCTTTTTAAAGAAAAACGCATAATGTCAAGCGATTTGTTGCTAAGTGGGTGTATGAATCCGGAATTCCTTTCAATGCTATTGACAATGACAGTTGGATAGCGATGATGGAAGCAGTTGGTCAGTTTGGACCGGGTTTCAGAGGTCCTAGCCAATATGAGTTGAGGGAGCCATTGTTGAAAGAGGAAGTTGCAAGTGTTAAAGATTTCCTGAAACTACATGAGAAGGAGTGGATGGAGAACGGGTGTTCTATCATGACAGATGCTTGGAGTGATAGGAAAAGGAGAAGCATTATGAATTTGTGTATTAATTGCACAATAGGCACCACTTTTCTTTCTTCTAAGGAAAGTTCTGATGTGGCGCATACTGCGGAGCACATTTATGAGTATGTGATGACGGGCATTGAACAAGTGGGGGCGGAAAATGTGGTTCAAGTTGTAACAGACAATGCCTCGAACAATATGGCCGCGGCAAAGTTGTTGAAGGCGAAGATGCCAAATATTTTTGGAGTTCATGTGCTACTCACACCATCAACCTAATGCTTGAAAGTATTGGGAAATTGCCGAGATACAAGAAAACCATTGATAGTGCCAAGGCTTTCACCATTTTCGTGTATGCCCATCACAAGACTTTGTCAATGATGAGATCGTTTACAAAACAAAGGGACATAGTCAGACCGGGAGTAACTAGGTTTGCTTCAGCTTTCTTATCCTTACAAAGTTTGATCGAGAAAAAAGAAAGTTTGCGAACCATGTTTGCTAGCGCGGAATGGGATGAGTGCATATGGTCGAAGCAAGCTAAAGGGAAAGCTGCATTTGCCACGGTGATGAGTATCTCTTTTTGGAATGGGGTGACCCAATGTTTGAAGGTGTTTGCACCTTTGGTGAGAGTGCTTAGATTAGTTGATGGGGATAGAAAGCCATCCATGGGGTTTGTTTATGGAGAGCTAAAGATTGCAAAAGAAGAGATCAAGGATGCATTGAACAATATTGAGAGTAATTATCGGCCAATCTTGGAGATTATTGATAGTAAAATTGAAGGGCGGCTTGATACTCCATTACATTGTGTTGCTTATCTTTTAAATCCTTACTATTACTATAAGGATTCAAGTATCGAGTACGATGTGAAAGTAATGGATGCAGTATTTACGGTTGTGGAGGCTTTCTTCCCCAATGACATCGACATGCAGAGTAAGGTGATAAATGAGGAGTTGGCTTCATACAAGGCAAAAGAAGAAGCTTTTGGTAAAGAAGTGAGGGAAAAGCATGTCGGGTATCGATTGATGTTTTTAATCCAGGTAAAAACAAAGTATTCATTTGAATTATTTTGCAAAATATATAAAAAAAATCTTATATTTCATTCAAACTATTTATGTTCATTTGTAGTTTCATGGTGGCGTACATATGGACATCATACAACGAACTTGGTAAAAATGGCAAAAAGGATATTGTCATTAACCACTAGTTCATCCGGGTGTGAACGAAATTGGAGCACTTTTGAGGGGGTAAATATTTAACATTAGCTAAATTTGATTATTTTATTTTGTAATTATTAATATTAATTGATTTATTTAAATTATTTATGTAGATTCACACGAAGAAACGAATAGACTAGATGTGAATCGATTAAACAATCTTGTCTATGTTTCCTTTAATGCTAAGTTGAAGAACAAGCGCAAAATGGAGAAGGATTTGAAAGTTGATGTATTAGAAGCCAAAGATGCTACTAATGCACAAAGATGGATCGTTGAGGGTGGTGACTCTCACTCTGGTGATGATGAAGAAGTAGAGCCCGGTTCAGGGCTTACTTGGAGGATGGTTGGAGAAGCATCTGGGGCTGATGACATATTACAACCTCGAAAAAGTGCCAGAAATGTTGAATACAGAGAACTTGATGAAGATGATTTTGATTCCGATGAAGAACTTCAAGATGATGAGTTCGAATTAGATGAAGAATTAGATATTTAGTGTAGTCCAACTTTGTTATAGGATGATGAACATGAACTTAATTAAATGATATTTTATATCATTATGTGGTTGATTGAGTTTGATTAATGGTTTTATGTTTATTACATTTTGTTTGAATTTCTATGATTTGGATTATTTATGAATTATGATGTTGGGAAAATTATATTTTAACTGTCTGCCGACTAATTGTCTAGGCCCGCCTAGGCGCTCTAGGCGTTGGGTCACCGCCCGACTAGCGCCTAGCGCGTTTAGAACACTATTGACGATAAAGTAAATAAAATTCATAATTAAATTAGCAAATTTTGCATCACCATCATTAAAGTAATGTGGTATATTTATAACAAACTTAAAGGGAAAGTTAAACAGTCATTTACTAACTAAAAAGATGAAACAAACTTAAAGCCAAAGTCCCGGTAGCAAGTTTAACGTAACTGCCCATGATCTTCCCAACAAAGTCACCTAACTGGAACTACATGTGGAGGAAGTAAGGGTGAGTATTTTGGGAAAATACTCATAGAAATCTGATAATCTGTTTTGAAAACCTTTTCATCTGTTGAAATGTCGTTGCATGGTTAATCCGAATATAGTTCAAATACACCTTTCAAACATCTGTATGTAGTTATAGAAAATCAAAATATATAAAATAAATGACAAATCATCGGTTTCTTCAAATTCCATTGCATATAAAATTATTTCAACGAAATTATGAAATTCATATAAACAGATGTAAAACCATAACAATATCCAAATATTATAAAAGTAACGGAATTCACATGCATGTATATAATCACACATCATAATCCATAATTGTATGAGCTCTAACTCTCATCAAATCTCATAGTACTCTAACAACTCACATGGTTATGTGTAACAAACTATGATACTTTATGGACTTTCACCAATGATAGTCCACCACACATTCCGCATAGGATTTACAGTCGCTACACCGAAGACGGTCCTACCTATATATCATCGAAGACTCCCGTGGGGTCTATCATAATTTACCACGTAGGTTCGACGACCATCGATACAACCCCACATAGATTTATGGGTCTAACTCATGGTGAGCTCACTAATATCTGAGACTCTGTGTGGTCAACAAGGATACTTTATGGACTTTCACCAACGATTGTCCCGACACATTTTCCACACGGGGTTACAAGCTCCCGAATGGTCAAATTAGGACACTTTATGAACTTTCACTAATAGTAGTCCTGACATACTTTCCACACGGTGTTACAGTCTCATGTATGGTTGAACACCCAATTTGTGATGCAACAAGACAACCCTCAAGTGTGACTCTATAATATGTGTGTCATTTACAATTGTTACCAAACACCCATGCAACAGTTAAGAAATAATATAATAATTCATCAAATCCGTAATATTAAGAAAAGAAAAAAATTCATAAAAGCAACATAATCGAAACGAAATATTTCATAAATAATTTAATAAACCAATAGGTAATCGAACCCGTACCTCGATCAGACATTCAGATTATGAAACTGATCTCACCACGAGATTTGGCACATATGGTTTCATCTCTTCCCAAGCCAAATTCTATCCCGGGCCTACTAGTATGCATCTTGAGGCATGCGTAGTCCACTTTTGATGCGGTCTCGTGATTCGACAACTTTCAATGGTCAAATTAGATATCCACGTGCTCAATTCGTCGAGCAGAGTTCGCTGGTGATGTTCGTTTGTCGATCCAACGGTCGAATTTCTCGAGCTTGGTCAAAAATCGAACTTCACTCTCCTCCGAAATAGATATTTCTCAAATGGCATCAGATTAGAGCATGGTCGGTGGCATTGGAAAGGTTTCGGTCAGTGGAATGCCCACTCTCCTAACAAATGACACTGAACAGCGACACGACATTGAATTTTGAGACGACATTATCTCATCTTATGGAACTTTGATGACGACACCGCCAACAATATTGTGATTAGTTGCGGTTGAGGTTTTCAGTGAGCTGGCTGTGGCTACCGGTGATACGTGGTGGATGATGCACTACGACGACAGTGGAAAGGGAATGAGGGAGAGAAAAAAGAGAGAGTGTGTTTTTTCAAATTTTGGGGAAGAAAAGAGTGCCACATATATAGATATGATGGGGACACGTGTCGATTTTCTATTGGGCCAAGTGTCGCACGCTAGTTGGGCCACATGTCATTCCCTGAAAAAGATCATTGAGCCTCTTGAAGTTTGGTTAAGCGAAATCTACCAATGAATTCTCAAATTTTATCATTTTAGTCCTTGAAATTTTTAAAGTTTTACATTTTGGTCCCCTTTTGACCCAGTCAAAGTTTGACTTTTGAACCCTAATTTTTTTTTTCCAATAAAACTCTTACAAAAGTACGGGGCTTTACATATATAGATCACAAGTATGGCCTAACATCTGTCCCTACTGCCTAGACTTTTAGAATATGGCTTATGATCTGGGTTACATAATATGTTTATCAACATAGTTTTAATTTTTGGCCAACCTGTGCATGTATGTAATATGCATGTACCTTTTAATTCAAAGGGAATAAGGAATAACTATATGCATTAACTTAAAAATATGTTGAATTTTTTTTGTTAATTATATGCAGAAGTTGCTCACTTTATTAAATATGGAAACAACATGACAAATTATACTCTTATGAATATAATAAATTACCATTGTCAAAAGGTGTGAATTCTGATATAACTTTAGGAAAAAAATATTACTCATTTTTCAACAAGACCTGTGAATATTGTGTGCACAATGAATTAATTGATACTTTATTTTACGTGTATATGGAAGAATGGTAAAAAGTACGGGATAATTTACCTATTTGATAATTTAAAAAGAAATAAAACAATTACTAACTTCGATAATTTTTTTAAGTTTTCGCTTAAATTAATAGGGACTAGTAATAAGCTGGTTGGGGGATGTGATGAACATTAAAAAGTGTACACTTAATAAAAGAGAAACTAATCATTTACACTTATAATTTCATTAATCCCCTTAATTTAGCACATTTATAAAATAATAATTAAATATATATTTTATATATTTTATTTTTATTTTTATTTCTTATGTAGGTGAAATAATACTTTGAATGTATAACTAGAAAAATGGACGTGACATTTAGATTTTGGAGGCCAAAAACTTAAAAGGGCGTTTTAACAGTGTATAATTTTGGAAATTCCAACTTTGTGCAATTTTCGTATTTTGGCCATAACTTTTTACTCCGATATTGGATTGAGGCGATTCCAGTTCCAGATGAAAGAAAACGCAAATATCTACAACTTTATTTTGACAAAATTTTCTATTTCTAAGGTTTTCAGGACCAAAATTGACGAAAAAGCCAAAATATGTTATATGTAATTATAAAAAAAAAACTTTTGGTGGAGGGTTCCATCCACATTTCGGTGGATGACCCCTCCATCCACATGCATTCAATTGCAAATTTCAATTGAATGCATGTGAAGAGGTGCTCTGCACCTCATTTCTTCAGCCCAAGGGTCCATAGTTTTCTCTAAAAATTTGTGGAATTCCAGCTCTTGTGTCTTTTATTTTTTTTAAAGCTTTCTTGTAATTTCTTTTTCTTTCAGTAATGAAATTATGTGTGTTTTTATTCAAATCTTAAGTAGCTAATTTCATTTTGTTGGGGTAAATGGTGAAGCTTTTAATATGAGAATATAGATTAATCTCACTTATATTATAATATATGAATTGTAATATAAAGACTAGTATTTAATTTAAATATGGATTAATTATTGACAAACTTTGTTACCGCCAATATGACTGGTTTGATTTATTTTACATAATTGAGTACCTAACTAGACTTGTTATAGACAAATGTTATCACCGCCGTTATCACTAATTTTATATGTTTTGACATAATTAATTCCTAAAAAAAATTTGGGTAATAATGATAATTTATATATTATAAAAAGTAAGATTTCTAAATATGAAATATTAAAAGTGGACCCCCTTAGCCCCAATATTTTATTTTATTATTGCAGTCCAATTTAAAGATTGTCAACCATTTCAAATAATTCAGTCTTTTTTCACTCAAATTATTATTTTATTTTACTAAATCTATTCCTTATGGATCGACCCCGGATTTATCATGTTATTTTATTATTTCTACAGTCTTATACTTGAGAGTAAATAACCACTTTATGAGTGTGTTATGTTTTTGGCGCCGCTGCCGGGGAGTATAATTTAATAGATAAAATAATAATTTTTCTTTCTTTTTTTCTTTTGTATTTCCTTTCTTTTTTTGTTGTATTTTCTACATCTCACTTTCTTTCTTCTTTGCAGTTGTGTAGATCCAAGATGTCCTATTAATCCTAAATGAATCCTGAACCTAGACATCTCACATATAAACAAACCATGTATTTAATTCTTCAAGGTTACAGGAGACAGAAATCTCAATTAAAATAAAGCTTGCATGTTGCCAAAGAATTTCTTGAACCATCTTCATCTAGAGATTCTTCCGTAATTTTTTGTGAGAACCTAATTCGAGAAATTGAGACAGCTGAATGATAAATTCAATTGAGATCTGAATTGATAAGAATCAGACAATATTTTTAGGATTTAATCATTATATTATTTTTCTCTCTTTTGTCATTTATTTTTACATTTTATTTTTCCACTTGTTTATTATTATTATTTTTTCTCTTTTTGTAAGTATTGTATTTGCATATTTAAATTTTATCATATAGTCTGCATTTAGGTTGCATGAGACATTGGTCTCGATAATCTAGCGGTAGATTAAATAGAGAGTCTCCATCACCTTCATCATCAATAAAAATGGTCGAGAATCAAAATAAAAATCCATCTGCCCGAGTTGGAGATCTCGTTGAATAGGAAGAAAATGAGTCTCAGCATGGTGATCTTAATCATCCTAGGGCACTCAGACAATTCATAAATCCCACTAGGATATGATCACCATCTTGTATTATTTTCCCCCAGATACATCACGTTTCAATTTTAAACCAGGTATAATCCAACTTTTACCCACATTCCACGGTATAGAATCAGAAAATCATTATCAGCACTTAAGGGAATTCGAAGAGGTATGTAACACTTGCACATATCAAAATTACAGCATGAATATAATTCGACTCAAGTTTTTTCCCTTTTCTATAAATGATAAAGCTAAAATTTGGTTGCAGAACCTTAGGTTAGGATCCATCAGAACATGAGATGATTTGCAATAGCAGTTTCTAAAAAAATTATTTCCCATCACAGGAAAACCTCCTTTAAGAGGAGAAACACAACTTTCACACAAGAGTCGGGGGAAACACTTTACCAATATTGGGAGAGATTTAAGGAAATATTGAATGTTTGTCCACATCATGGGTTTGAAACATAGTGGCCGATTTCCTACTTCTACGAGAGTTTAACACCCCAAGGTAGATAAGTAGTGGAAATGATGTGTAATGGTGAGTTTAGGGACAAATATCCCGAAGATGCACTAGATCACCTAGAACACATATCAGAGAATGCACAATAATGGGATACAGTTGGCAATTATGAGTCGCCTGTAAAACCACAGTCATACGGTAGATGTATGTTTTACCTTAGGGAAGATCATGACATTTCGGCTAAATATGCATCTCTAGCTAAAAAAATTGAGGCATTAGAAATGAGGAAGAGTGATCATGTCAACTCAATTCAAGAAGTCACATGTCAAATCTGTAATTTAAATGAACATGTCACACAAGTTTGCCCAACCTTGCCAGCCCTGCAAGAATGTCTCAACGACCAAGTCAGTTTCATAAACACCTTCAAGAGACCAAATCCAAACCCCTGATCCCAAACTTACAATTCTAGTTGGAGAAACCATCCAAACTTCAATTGGATAAATGATAATCAAGCACAACCATCTCAACAGCCTCCTCAATTACACCAGAATTTCCAAAATTCAGAGAATTATGCACTATATGTCCTACCGCATAAGAAAACCCTTGAGGATATATTGCATGCATTCATTGAGAAACAAGAAGCCATCAATAATCAAAATGTGCAAACATTGATTGATCTGAAAGATATTTTCTCCAAAATCACATCTGCATTGACCATTAATGAGAAATGGAAGTTTTCTGCATAACCACAGCCAAACCCCAAGAGTCATCAAAACCTTCACGAAGGTAGTTCTGGTAGTCAACACATAGACCAAGTCAAATATGTTGTTACTCTTCGTAGTGGTAAGGTCATCCACAAACCTATTCTTGAACCTCACGAAATTGAAAATAAATCAAATTCAGAGGGTAAGGAAGGGGTTGATGAACCATTACCTATCCTTAATGATAACAATTTTTCTCATGCACCTTCATTTCCTCAAACATTAAAAAGAAAGAAATTGAACCATCCCCCAGAAATATATGAAATATTCAAACAGGTAAATGTCAATATTCATTTGTTAGATGCCATCCAACGGATACCATATTATGTCAAAATTCTGAAAGACTTGTGCACCGTTAAAAGAAAACATTAGGTAAAAAAGAAAGCTTTTCTAGCTGAACAAGTAAGTTACATTCTCTCAACCAATAATGCAATAAAATACAAGGACCTTGGTTGTCCAACTATTTCATGCATTATTGGAAATCAAAAAATTAAACATGTTTTGCTTGATCTTGGAGCCAGTGTCAATTTGCTTCCATTTTCGGTTTACCAACAACTTAATATTGGCAAGTTAAAACTAACCTCAACTACTCTTTTTCTTGTTGATAGATCAGTAAAGGTATCGAAAGGAATTACGGAAGATGTGTTATTACAAGTCGATAAATTCGCATATCATATGGATTTTATTTTCTTGGAAACACAACCTGTAGCAGACAGTTATAAGTCAATTCTTGTAATACTTGGTCGCCCATTTTTAGCAACAGCTAATGCTTTAATTAATTACAGGAATGGAATCACGAATTTATCATTTTGCAATATGATGTTGGAGTTTAATATTTTTTATATGTGCAAACAACCATACGATGCTGACAATAAACATGAAACTAATTGAACCAATTTTAGAGGAACATATTCAGGGGAGTTTTTCTGATCCTATGGAAATTTATACAGCTAATTTTCTTAAATCAAGTACGTAATTAGATTCAGATATTCCTAATGATTTTTTACTTGATTCTACACAGGTATTGGAAGACGATGGAGAGAAATAAAATTTTGAGGAACTAGGAGCGTTGGAAGAAGAAAAACATGAGGAACCAAATTGGAGTTAAAGACTTTGCCCGAAGGATTGAAGTATGCATTTCTTGGAGATGAACAAACTTACCCTGTGGTAATTTTTTCTTCCCTCAAGTAATTAAGAAGGTAAGTTATTAAATGTGTTGAGAGAACATAAACTGGCAATTGGATGGACTTTAAATGACATAAAAGGCATTAATCATTTGATATGCACACACATAATACATTTAGAAGATAATGCTAGGACATATCGTCAACCCCAAAGAAGATTGAACCCTCACATGAAAGAAGTGGTAAAAACAGAAGTCCTTAAACTTCTTGATGTAGGCATTATATATCTTATCTTCGATAGCAAGTGGGTAAGTCCTACACAAGTTGTGCCTAAAAAGTATGAAATAACTGTCGTAAAAAATGATAAAGGAGAATCAATTCCAACTCGAAACCTATCTAGTTGGCGTATGTGCATTGATTATAGAAAAATAAATGATGCCACTAGAAAAGATCATTTTCATTTATCATTTCTTGACCAAATTTTAGAAAGAGTAGTAGAATGATGAACACTAAAAAGTGCATATTTATAATACGATAAATCAATCATTTTACACTTGTAGTTTCACTAATCCCCTTAATTTTAGCACATTTATGAAATAATATTTTAAGTTATGTTTTGTGTATTTTTATTTTGTTATTTTTATTATTTGGTAGGTAAAATACTGCTCGGAAGCTCGATAGAAAAAGCCAGAATTGGAAAAGGGCAAAAACAGCTTTCGCGTCGCGACACAAAAATATATGCACGTCGCGACGCGCCTAATAAGAAGAAGACACCACGAAATGCACTATTCTCTCGACATGTGTCCCCAACGTGGCATGTGCATCGTGATGCGCAAAGCCTTGGCGTCGCGATGCGCCGACCAAACTTTGCCTATAAATTGAAGCCTCCGGCAGAAGAAATTATCATGCTTTCTTTCTGAATTCCTCTATAGATTTTGGAGAGAGAGTGTCTTGTTTTTTTATTTTTTTAAAGCTTTTTGTAATGTCTTTTTCTTTCAGCAATAAAATTACGAGTATGTTTAATTATAAAATGAGTAGCTAATTTCTTTCCGCTAGGGTAATGGGTGAAGCTATAATGAAAACCTAAATCAATCTCGCCTACATTATAATAAATAAATTATAATCTAATGATTAAAACTTGATTTAGATCTAGATTAATTATTGACAAAATTGGCTATCGCCTATATGGCTGGTTTTATCTTGCTACCGCCTATATGGCTGGTTTTATCTTGCTACCACCTACATGGATGGTTTTATATAATTTTGGCATAATTGAGTACCTTGACAGGACTTGTTATAGACAAACGGTATCATCGCCTATATGACTGGTTTTATATGATATCACCGCCTATATGGCTGGTTTTATATGATATCACCGCCTTTATGGTTGGTTTTATGTTTTTGGCATACTTAGTATCTTGGCAGGACTAGTTATCGACAGAAATGACTACCGCCTTTATGATCAGTTATATATATTGGCATAATTAATTTCCGAGATAAATTAATTGGGTAACAATGACAATTTATATATTATAATTAATTGATATTTCTAGATTTGAAATATTAAAAGTGGATCCCCTAACTCCAGCATTTCATTTTATTACTACATTTTCACTTAAAAGTTTCCAACAACTCCAACAAATCAAACCTTTTTCTTTTCGCTCTACTTAACATTCTATTTTACTAAATCTATTCCTTATGGATCGACCCTAGACTTACCCAGTTATTTTATTACGTCGACACTCTTATACTTGGGAGTAAAAGCCCACTTTTTGAGCGTGTCATAGAACATCCCTAATATTGCTTTCTTGATGGTTACTCAGGTTATTATCAAATTCTCATTGCTTTAGAAGACCAGAAAAAGACCACATTCAGATGTCCCTTTAGAACATTTACAATTAGGAAAATGCCTTTTGGACTTTGTAATGCACCAGCAACATTCCAACGATGCATGTTAAACATATTTAGTGACATGGTTGAACATTATTTAGAGGTCTTTATGGATGATATAACTGTTTTTGGGAACTCATTTGATAATTGCTTGAATAATTTGGAAAATATTTTGAAAATATATGAAGCAAAAAGACTTGTGTTAAACTAGGAAAAATGCCATTTCATGACTAATTCATGAATTGTTTTGGGTCACATTGTGTCATCTAAAGGTATTGAGGTTGACAAGGTGAAAATAGAGGTAATCTTTAAATTGCCACTACCAAAAACAGTCAGGGAAATTCATTTTTTTAGGACATGTAAGATTTTATATGAGGTTCATTAAAAAATTTAGTACCATATCGAGACCCTTGTGTAACCTCCTATTAAAAGATGCAACATTTGAATGGACAGAAGAATATCAAAAGTCATTTGAAAAAATTATCAGTCTTTTAACTTCTACTCCAATCATACAATCCTCTGATTGGTCTTTGCCTTTTGAGCTAATGTGTGATGCTAGTGATTATACAGTTGGCATAGTATTAGGACAAAGAAAGGAAAGTAAGTCGTATGTAATTTATGAAGCAAGTAGAATTTTAAACAGTGCATAAATAAATTACACTACCACAGAAAAAGAACTATTTGTTATAATATTTGCATTGGATAAATTTCGATCATATTTAATTGGTTTCTCAATCGTTGTTTATTCTAACCATGCCGCTGTTAGATATTTGATGTCTCAACATGATGCAAAGCCAAGATTACTACGATGTATTTTGCTACTTCAATAATTCAATCTCATAATCCAGGACAATAAATAAGTAGAGAATATGATTGTAGATTATTTGTCAAGACTCACAAATGAGTCGTCATTGACACAACTGCTATCAATTGACCTATCGTAGTGCAATAGATGATTCTGATAAAGAAGGATGACTCAAAGCCATGAAGCTCAAGATGGAGTCTATGTACTCCAACACAGTCTGGGAACTTGTAGATCAACGTGATGGGGTAAAACCCATAGGTTGTAAGTGGATCTACAAGAGAAAGAGGGGAGCAGATAGGAAGGTACAGACCTTCGCAACTAGTCTCTTTATGATCGGAAAGTCATGACCTAGTCATACTTCCCCGATAGCTATAGCACTATAGAGTACCAGTTCTGTATCCCTACGTGATCATCATCTCCATATGACTAAAGTGATACTTCCATCTTGACATCACACCCAATACACTATGATTCTCAGTATACCCAGAAGAGGCGTACACAGAACCTGTTAAAGCCCCGGACGACCAAAACCAAAATATACTGATTATCGCAAGTATTAGCGATGCAAGTCTTAGGTTAAGACCAAATACACCTACCCTGATTCGGATTCCCATAGACACATAGTCATACTACCAATGGGACTCCGAGGGGTCTATCCAGAGCGAAGCTGTTTCCGAACCATCGGTAAACAGAACCTCTTATTACACTTGCATGAGTATCCAATACCCAAATATATGAGAACTATGACGTTAAGCTTCCATAACGCGCACATGTGTAATACTAGCCTATTCTGCATTATCGATGTCCAGTCTCGATAATACTACGACTGGGATATTTAATGATTAAACCTTTGTGGATTAATATTGTCTCATATCTTATTAATATGGTAATAATCATATGGACTTTTATCATTTATATATTCAGGTAATCCAATTACAAATGATAAAAGAGCAATTTCCTTTGTCACATAGTTAATTTTGTATAAGAACACCATGTTCTTTATAAAATAGTGATGTTATGGGTCATAATTATCCAACATTCGGCACATATGGTTTCATCTATTCCCATGCTAAATTCTATCCATGGGTCTACTGACAAGCATCTTGAGGCAGAAGTAGTCCACTTTTGATGGGGTCTCGTGGTCTGACAACTTTCAATGGTCAACTTATATATCCACGTGCTCATTTCATCAATGGGAGTTCGCTAGCGGTGTTTGTTTGTCGATCCAATGGTCAAATTTCTCGAGCTCGGTCAAAAATCGAATTTCATTCTCCTCCAAAATAGATATTTCTCAAACGGTAACAAATTGGAGCATGGTCGGTACTCTTTTACGGTGATAACAAGTGACGCCGAATGATGACACGACATTGGATTTTGTGATGACATTATCTCCTCATATGGAACTTTGATGACGACACTGCCGATAGTGTTGTGATGAGCAGCGGCTGAGGATTTCGGTGAGCTGGCCCTGAAGGCCGTGATAGGTGGTGGATCATGCATTACGATGACAATAGAGATGGAATGAGGGAGTAAAAAAAGTGAAAGTGTGTGTTTTTTCAAATTTTAGGGAAATAGAGAGTGCCGCATATATATACATGATGGGGACACATCTCGATTTTTTATTGGGCCACGTGTCGCACGTTGGTTGGGCCACATGTCATTCCCTGGAAAAGATCATTGAGCCTTTTGAAGTTTGGTTAAGCGAAATCTACATACGAACTCTCAAACTTTATCATTTTAGTCTTTGAAATTTTTAAAATTTTACATTTTGGTCCCCTTTTGACCAAGTCAAAGTTTGACTTTCGGACCCCAAATTTCTTTTATTTTCCAATAAAACTCTTACAAGCGTTTGGGTTTTACATATATAGATCACATATAAAGCCTAACATTTGTCCCTACTACCTAGACTTGTAGAATATGGCTTATGATTTGGGTTATATAATTTTCTTATTCAAAACTATATCAACAAAGTTTCTAATTTTTGGCCAACTTGTACATGTATGCAATATATGTTAGGGTTGGTGCTCGGAGTGCCAATCCGGATCGTATTTATGTCCGATTCATAAATACGAACAATTCTATTTTCCATAATATTACTAATTTAAGTGGTAGCACCATTGTCTTTTATACACTTATTCGATCTAATTACCATTAGATATCTAATTATGATTAGATCGAAACTAAATCTGGTTTAGTGATACGTGTATATTAAACAAAGATCCTAGGATTTACAATATAGTGAGCAGTTACAACGTAGTTTGTAATTGATATTGGAAAGCGCACTATAAAATGTATATCCTTAAATAAAGTTCCTGGTCAAGATTTACTAACACGGGTTGGTTAGTAAAATCCGCTGAGACCAGTACATGTTGTATATCGTGACTTGGTCCGATGGTTTATCCCAATAAACCATGAGTCTCGGGAGACTCGTATAGACATGTAGGTGTTTATTTGATAAGACACTGAACGACTCACTGAAGGTTTCCTAATAGATGGTACACCAATGTCAATAGGAACCTTCTCGAGTTGAGCGAGCATAGTGGTCATTCGACTTGAGATACCACAGTGGGATATATGAGTTATCCTCCACACTTTGATGGCAGTCAAGTCACTGATCTATTTAGATCAGACCTCCGCCTGTTCATTGGGTGTGGACTGATGCTCATGATATCCAGTTTGTATCAAGAGAGGATCTGTCAGTCCTGTGTACATAGCATAGGCATCCGCACGTGTTTACGATCCAGTAAATCCATGGTTGTGGTATAACTTCGAAAATCAGTTCTGAGTGTTATTTAGAGACCGTAAATTGAAAGTCGACTGTATTATACCGAACGGATTTGACGTTGTTATCTATATCCCAGGTATATTATGGATAGCCTGTGATGGAGGGATTATACGTATGCAATGACCTCGGCTTGCATAGTTTAGCGAGATTATCTGTGGTCGTCATAATTCATGAGTGGGTGAATTATGGACACGAAATTAGATTCTGTGACGGATAAACCTAAACTTAGAGAGTCCCACAATATGAAGTGTACTCGTTGAGCACTTGGACAACGCGATATGAATAATACGGATTATTCATAATACTTCACCGGATTAAATAAGTTAATTCGGATCCTTTAATCGGTTAAACGATAACACATGTATTTAAGGGATTTTGTCCGATAATAATTATTATGTATTTGTATTTGATACATAATACGATTAGATACACATTAATTATTCGTCAATTAAGATTTTGACACATGCCATAAATATATGTATTTATTATTTAATGTAAATAAAAATACATATATGGATGTTATTTAATTATTTAGTTATTTAATTGTTAAATAATTAAATAATTGAAAAAAATAAATGTCTTATCCATTTGTCATAATTAGTATGATAAATGGTTATATATATTTGGAACACATGGCATGAATTGATTATACTTTATATGTGTGCCATTTTGATTGGTAAATATAAAGTTTTATATAATTTTATTTTGATTAAAATTTTAAAATCCCCAAATTGTCCCTAAATGTCGGCAACATCACTTTAAATTAAAAAAAAAATTGTTTTCTTTTTCATTTAACATCCTCCATTGCCGAGAGCTTGACAAGAAAATGGGTTTGAAAATTTGTTTCACAAATCCATAAAGAATTGAAGGAAAATCAAAGAAAAAGGCTTAGGAAACCAAAGATTAAAGGTAATTCTTCAACTCCTTAAGCTTAAAAATTTGATTTCTTGTTTCTTGATGATTTAGAAATGTTCTAGGGTTCCTTCAAATCTGAAATTTTGGGGCTTTTGGTTGTGGATGATGAACTGGAAGTGATGAAGCATATGTGAATGTATATTGAACTAGATTATAGTAATTTGAGTTCAATTTGTTGTTGGAAAACCTTGTTGCCATTCTAGAGTGTGATAGCCACTCTTATTATGCCTAGAATTATTCTAGAGTTGTTCATGTGTGGTGACTTTGAATTGATGTCTTGATTAATTAGATTAATCTTGGAAATTTTGGATTAAAGCATGAAAAATTTGTAATTTTCAGTTATGGATCAGTTGTGATTAAACTAGAAATTTTATGATGATTTTGATGTCATATGAATGTAATGGATGTGTTTTGGGAGTTGGAACAATTGCCAGAAAGTGTTTCCGAGTTGAAATAAGGAAAAACCATAAAAAACGGCGTTATCGGGTGACTTTTGACCAACCGGGTGACGGTTGTCCAAACAGTGAATCTATCACTGTTCAGGCAGCCCATGAACAGTCCTGACACTATTGTGAGCTGACCTGGGTTGACAAGAAACCCACTGGATTCGAAATCCAAGCAAACCCCAAGCAACGGACAGAACCCCAAGAACCGCGAATATGATTTTGTAGAAACAAAACCTTTCCAAGGCCACAAGAAGACCCCCACAAAGAACTTGCCCTTGAGAACCTTTAAGATGAATCCTTGTAGTGTTTTGCTAGCAATGGAGACGCCACTAAGTTTGCCAAAACTTAGATAAGTCGATTCAAACTTGAAAAGGGAATCCCTCCCTTACAATAATTCAGCCATAGCCAAAGCTTTAAGCTTTTTGAGTTTACAAATTCGTTGGTTGCCTCAAATGAAGAAGAAAGTAAGCTTAAATATTGTTACAAAAAAGAAACCCTAAATAAAGACAATAATGCCCCTAAAAACGAAATTACACAAATATCAAGTCTTTAAGTCTTTAAATGCCTAGAAAGCTTTATTCTAAACTGATTTGGGCCAAGTGAAATGGCTTTGGGCCCTTTCCATCATCGAAGCCACATGCGCATCTATTTGTTTGTTGCAGCCGGCCATAAAACTCTGAACTAATCCCGCCATTGCTTCTCTGAGTCTTTTGGTCCTCTGCCTCGTAATTGGCCCTTCTGGTACTTGTAATGCGTCATTTGGTTTGTGTCTGCCTGGATCATGTCATCCCCTCTCTCTGGAAAAGGATTCGACCTCGAATCTGTACCTGCATCAAAAGGAGTTAAGTCAGAAACATTAAATGTAGCAGACACATTATACTTACCTTGTAAATCCAGCTTGTATGCATTGTCATTAATCCGTTCCAAAACTTGAAATGGACCATCCCCTCTCGGTTGTAGCTTAGATTTACGTTGTTCAGGAAATCTCTCCTTGCGCATGTGTACCCAAACCCAATCTCCAGGCTGAAATACCACACGCTTTCTTCCCTTATTAGCATGAGAAGCATATTGCTCATTCTTTCGTTGTATTTGCTCTCTTGCTTTCTCATGTATGTGCTTCACCAAATCGGCCTTCCTTTTTCCATCTAGCCCCGCGTGCTCATCAACAGGCAAAGGTAACAAATCCAATGGAGTTAGTGGCTGAAAACCATAAACAATTTCAAAAGGTGAAAATGAAGTAGATGAATGAATGCTATGATTATATGCAAACTCAATAAATGGCAAACAATCTTCCCAACTCTTCAAATTCTTGCCAACTATAGTGCGCAATAATTGAGATAAAGTCCTATTAACTACCTCTGTTTGTCCGTCAGTCTGTGGATGACATGTGGTAGAATACAATAGTTTGGTGCCTAGTTTAGCCCACACACCTTCCAAAAATGGCTAAGGAACTTAACATCTCTATCAGATACATGGAGTCGCACTATGTCTCTGAAAAATAAATCTGCAATGTTTGTAGCATCATCGGTTTTATGACATGCAATGAAATGAGCCATTTTACTAAACCTATCAACTACAACAAAGATTGAATCTCTACCCCTCTTTGTCCTAGGCAAACCTAACACAAAATCCATCGATATATCAACCCAGGGTTCACTAGGTACAGGCAAAGGAGTATACAAACCATGTGGCATTAATTTAGATTTAGCATGCTTACATGTTAGACACTTATCACAAATTCGCTCAACATCACGTTTCATTTTAGGCCAATAAAAGTGCTCATGTAAAATAGCTAAAGTCTTAGTAATCCCAAAATGCCCCATCAAACCTCCCCCATGCGCTTCTTTCACAAGCAACTCATGCATACTACAACAAGCAGGGACACACAACCTGTTCTCTTTAAATAAGAATCCGTCATGAATGTAAAACTTTCCAAAATGACTTTGCACAAGTAGTATAAATCTCACCAAAATCAGAATCACACTCATATAATTCCTTAATCAAATCAAATCCCAACATCCGGGCATGCATTGAAGTAAGTAAAACATACCTGCGAGATAATGCATCGGCCACTATGTTTTCTTTACCTTGCTTGTAGCGTATAACATATGGAAATGACTCAACGAGTTCCATCCATTTCGCGTGTCGCTTATTCAGCTTACCTTGACCCTTCAAGTGTTTTAATGATTCATGGTCGGTGTGGATCAGAACTCTTTAGGCCACAAGTAGTGCTGCCATGTCTCAAGGCTCTCACAAGCGCATATAACTCTTTGTCATACGTGGGGTACCTCAAAGCTGCTCCATTCAGCTTCTCACTAAAATAGGCTATTGGCCGCTTTTCTTGCATGAGAACTGCTCCAATACCTAACCCTGATGCGTCGCACTCAATCTCAAATGTCTTCTCGAAGTTGGGTAGTGCTAAAATGGGTGCACTGCATAACTTCGCTTTAAGGTCCTGGAATGCTCGCTCTTGCGCCTCGCCCCATTGAAAACCAACTGTCTTTTTTACTACCTCAGTCAATGGCGCGGCAATGCTACTGAAGTCCTTGACAAATCTCCTATAGAAGCTCGCTAACCCATGAAAGCTTCGGACTTCTGTCACTGTAGTTGGTGTAGGCCATTCCTGAATTGCCTTTACCTTCTCCACATCTACCTCGATGCCATCTGCACTCACAACAAAGCCAAGAAAAACAATTCTATCCATGCAAAATGTGCATTTGTCAGAGTTAGCATACAATTGTTCTTTTCGTAAAACATCAAGTACATGCTCCAAATGCATTACATGCTCATCTACTGTTTTACTATAAACTAAGATGTCATCAAAGTAAACCACAACAAACTTACCTAAAAATGCACGCATAACATGATTCATCAATCTCATAAATATGCTAGGTGCGTTTGAGAGACCAAATGGCATAACTAACCATTCATACAAGCCATACTTAGTCTTAAATGCAGTTTTCCACTCATCTCCCTCTCTCATGCGAATTTGATGGTATCCACTCTTTAAATCAATCTTACTAAAATTTTGGAACCATGCAATTCATCCAACATGTCATCTAGCCTAGGAATGGGGTGACGATACTTTACCGTAACATTGTTGATAGCTCGCAGTCAACGCACATACGCCACATCAGGAACAGCACTACCACACTCCATTTCTTTCTTACTTACTAATTCCCTCTTTCTCCTCATACTCTCTACCCACTACTCATGCTTTCCCTACATACCCCTTGTCCATCACTCCCGTACTTGCCTTGTAGCTCATTTGTCTCCTCGGGATTGCTCCTATAAGCCGGTCTGTTAGGAATGACTGCTCTAGGTATGAAGTCAATCTGGTGTTCATACCTCTAATGGGTGGAAGCCCACTAGGTATGTCCTCTGTCAGTACGTCACTGTAATCCTGCAAAAGAGATGAAATAGACACATGAAGCAAATGGTCAGAGTTAGTAAAATAAATATGAGGCTCCTTATAGACTAACAATAACATGAGCTTGCTAGCCTTGAACGCTTTCCTTGCTTCACCCTCACCCATGTAGAAACTCTTTTTAACTCTCTCTTTTGTTTCCCCCTTACGTTCACTCACACTCCCCTTGGAAACTCCCACGGCCTTGGCCTTATTTTTCTCACCAGATACACCACTCTCACTAGTCTCACCCAAGGTGGTGTTTCCCTTCGCTCTCTCTTTGTCACGCTCAAGTTGCAACTTAACCTGATCTTCATGGACTTGTGCAGGTGTAAGTGGGTACAATGTAATGGGTTTTCCCTTATGCTGGAAAGAGTACTTGTTCTTGAACCCATCATGAATAACCTTCTTATCAAACTGCCACGGCCTGCCCAAAAGAATATGTCCTGCATGCATCGGTATCACATCACATAGGACATCATCTGTGTATGGCCCAATGGTAAAGCTCAACAGTACCTGCTTTGTCACACTTATCTCCCCACAATCATTTAACCACTGCAACTTGTAAGGCTTCGGGTGTCTCAAGCAACTCAACCCCAATCGCTCAATCAAAGCTGTGCTAGCAACATTAGTACAACTGCCCCCATCTATGATCATACTACACACCCCTTGCCATTCACACGGCACCTAGTATGGAATATGTTCTCCCTCTGCTGCACACTCTCATCCTCTACAACAAGTGCACTCAAAGCACGCTTGACAACTAAGGATAAGTTATCCAGCGGGTATGCAGCTCCCTCATGGTCACTAGCATCCTCCAACTCTGGCATCTCCTCCTCAACCTCACTATCGGTAGAGTACACCTCTCCACTCTTTTTATCAATCACTAAGGTATGCCTATTGGGACATTGTGAAGCATAGTGTCCCATGCCCAAACACTTGAAAACCCTTGACATCTTTAGTTCTAGCAGCTGCGCCCTCAGGTTTTGGTCTAGTTTTGCTCGGTTCCGCAGCCTCTTTACCCTTGGCACTAGGTTCGGCCCTAGGCTTATTAAAGCCTCCACTGAATTCGCCTCTAGGCTTGTCAAAGCCTCCATCTCGCTTCTCATTCGGAACCCATTTCCCTTTCCATGCAGAAGTAGCCTGAGTACCAAATCTGGATGTTGACTTTTTCTTGAGTTGCCTTTCTATCTTGATAGCCATGTGAAGCATATCCTCCAAATCAACATAATGATGCAACTCCACCATGTTTGCAATCTCTCTATTCAAGCCCCCTAGAAACCGTGCCATAGTAGCTTCTGCATCCTCAACTACATTTGCCCTGATCATGGCAACTTCCATCTCTGTGTAATAGTCCTCAACACTTTTGGTCCCCTGATACAGATGTTGTAGTTTTTGATACAACTCCCTATAGTAATGGCTGGGTATAAATCTCTTTCTCATGAGACCCCTAAGTTCTGACCATGTTTGAACCGGTCTCTCATAGTTTCTCCTCCGAGTAGAGACAAGCTGATCCCACCAAATCATAGCATAATCGGTAAACTCAATTGCTGCTAGACTGATCTTCTTCTCGTCTGAGTAGTGATGACAGTTAAAAATCAATTCTATTTTCTTTTCCCATTCTAAATAAGCTTCAGGATCATTCTTGCCTTGGAATGTTGGTATCTTGATCTTGATGCTACCTAGATCACCATCTATATCTCCTCGCCTACCATATCCTCTCCGATCATAATCCCCTCTTCTGGCATCAAATGCACCTCTATCATCAAACCGTCTATCCCTCCTATCATTCCTCCTATCAAACCTCCTATTAGGCCTCCTATCATGCCCAGGCTGAAATCTCTCCTCCACATCATCAAAACCATCAGAATCATCAAACTCATTTTCAGCTTCCTCTTCATCTGGTGGTACATACTGTGGTGGTACACACGAGGTGGTACATTGAGAGGTGGTGGTACTCTGGGACCGCTACCAGTTTGAATACTCTCGACACTCTTGGACAATCTCTCCAAAGCAGTATTCATATTCTCCATCATATCTGTAAATTTCCTATCCAAAGCCTCAAGCTTTTCATCAGTAGTTAGACCTGCCATCTCAACACTAAACAAACAGATTAGAAATAACAAGAAAGTAAAACAAATATCTAAATCCTCACACTCTCACGTGTTTACACTCGAATGATATCACTCCACTCGTGTTTGCACTCTATTGGCTTTTACCCGATATTGTGCTCACAATCACTGCCTTTTACCACTCTTGAGTTCGTCCTCAATTCAAATGTGAATCACACTCTATCCAAGAATACAAACCAAATGTAGTCCTCAAGCCAGCATGAAACACAAAGGTCTAATAATAATATATAGGACAGATGGAAACAAAATACGAACAGGAATAGCAACGACGAAGACTCAATCAATAATACTTAAACTAGAGTATTTAGAAATAAGGAGTAAAAATTAGCACAATGGAAAAAAAATAAGCATGCAAATTCACGGTCGTATGCAATTTCGGGAGAAAATTTGGCACCGCTATAGAAATTTTGATGGGATAACCTCCACGGGCACCTAAATGATAATATGGAACAAACTAAATTCAACCAAAAAATTTCATTTTTTTTACTCTTTTTTTTTTTTTTGATAACATCAGATGCTAAATGTGGTTCTGATTTCAGAGGTTGATTTAGGTTCTGATTTCAGAGGCTGGTTTTCAAAGCCTGATTTCAGAGTCTGATGATGGTCTGAATCTAAGGTCTGAATTCAGAGGCTGCTGGTCAGTGTCTGATTTCAGAGTCGAATAAGGGTCTGATTTCAGGGTCTGATTTCAGGGCCTGAATTCAGATGCTAATTTTCAGAGGTTACTGGTCAGAGTCTGATTTCAGGGTCTAATTTCAGAGGTTACTGGTCAGGGTCTGATTTCAGAGGCTACTGGCCTGGGTCTGATTTCAGAGGCTACTGGTATGGGTCTGATTTCATAGGCTACTGGTCTGGGTCTGATTTCATAGGTTAAGTTTCAAGGTCTGAACTCAGAGTCTGATTTCAGAGGCTGATTTCAAAGGTTACGTTTTAGGTCTGATTTCAGAAGCTAAGATTTCAGGGTCTGATTTCAGACTTCACTTAGTTTCTCAGGGTCTGATTTCACACTTCACTAGGGTTTAGAGACAAAACACACAGCCGCCAAGAACATGCTTATTTCTTAAACATATGCTAAAGAACAAAATGACTATGACGAACTGATATGAAGAACAGAACAGAAGCCCAGAACTGGAAACGTGATGAAGATGAACTGATATGCAAAACACACCAATAACAGATCCAGAAATAAACAAAACAAAAAACAGAATCAAGAACCAACAAGGACTGAAACGAAAATAACAAAGAACAAACACACCAAAAACAGATCCAGAAATAAATAAAACAAAAAAAAACAGAAACAAGATCCAACAAGAACTGAAACGAAAATAACAAAGAACAAGAGAAAAACAGAATCAAACAAAAGGAAAGATAGAAAAATCAGACCTTGGAACCCTGAGCTCTAGATACCAAATGACAAGAAACCCACTTGGATTCGAAATCCAAGCAAACCCCAAGCAACGGACAGAACCCCAAGAACCGCGAATATGATTTTGTAGAAACAAAACCTTTCCAAGGCCACAAAGAAGACCCACAAAGAATTTGCCCTTGAGAACCTTTAAGATGAATCCTTGTAGTGTTTTGCTAGCAATGGAGACGCCACTAAGTTTGCCAAAACTTAGATAAGTCGATTCAAACTTGAAAAGGGGAATCCCTCCCTTACAATAATTCGGCCATAGCCAAAGCTTTAAGCTTTTTGAGTTTACAAATTCGTTGGTTGCCTCAAATGAAGAAGAAAGTAAGCTTAAATATTGTTACAACAAGAAACCCTAAAGGCATAAAGACAATAATGCCCCTAAAAACGAAATTACACAAATATCAAGTCTTTAAGTCTTTAAATGCCTAGAAAGCTTTATTCTAAACTGATTTGGGCCAAGTGAAATGGCTTTGGGCCCTTTCCATCGAAGCCCACATGCGCATCTATTTGTTTGTTGCAGCCGGCCATAAAACTCTGAACTAATCCCGCCATTGCTTCTCTGAGTCTTTTGGTCCTCTGCCTCGTAATTGGCCCTTCTGGTACTTGTAATGCGTCATTTGGTTTGTTGTCTGCCTGGATCATGTCATGGGTAGTCCACATAAGTGTCGGGTGGTCGGTTCGGTCAAAAACGCGTTTTGCGTCATTTTACGGAAAAACGATTTTCGTAAAAGTTTCGCGACGTTTCAACCTTATTTATGTTGATATTTGATATTAAATAAATAGGTTTAGGTGAAGTATGAATAAATTATTCATATTAGATATTGAATAATTTATTCGGTAATTTAAGAAAGTTTTAAATTATTATTTCGCCTGAATCATGCTTCCGCCGCGCCCATCGCCCAAAAACCCCAACAATATGGTTGTTCCCTTCAATTAAATAGGAATAATGAATAACTATATGCATTAGCTTCAAAATCTGTTGAATTGTTTTGTTAATTATATGCAGAAGTTGCTCACTTTACTAAATATGGAAACAACATGGAAAACCATACACTTGCATGTATGGGTGAAAGACAAAAAAAATGACAAAAAGATGAAGAATGTGATACAATGCAAATGAGTTCTTCCATATGTACTACCTCACATTTGAAGGATGAAGTCAAACAATAGGATTACGACAAACATTTCTGTGGTGTCTCCATCATCCTCGAAGCCTCTATGAGCAGAAGTGACGAATGAGTTTGGCTGAAGAAGTTAAACTTAACGCTCATTAGGAGACAACCCAAGTTTTTTTCTAGTTTTGTTATTTTTAATTATTTTTTTATAGTTAAATTCATGTTTTTATGTTATATGTGTTTATGTTTTATAAGTTTTATGTGTGTAGAAAACCTCAAAACAACAGACTTATAGCAAAAACATGGACTTCGAAAAATTTATCTTAGTGGTGCGACGGAAATTCATCTTAATGGCTGATGAGTGGTCAATATTATTGGACAGTTATGACCCATAGCGTCACTATTTGTACAGACCATGGTGTTGTTGTACAAATTAACTATGTGACAAAGGAAATTGCTCTCTTATCATTTGTGATTAGATCACCAAGATGTATAAATGATAGCAGGTCCTTATGATTAGTTCCTGGATTGAGATGATATGAGACCGTATCAATCCACGAAGGTTTAATCATTAAATATCCCTAGTCAGAGTATTATCGAGATTGGACATCGATAATGCGTAAAAGACTAGTATTACACTTGTGCGCGTTGTGAGGGCATAACAACATAGTTCACATATATTTGGGTATATGATACTCATGCAAGTGTAGTAGGAGGTTGTGTTTTACCGATGGTACGGAAAACAGCTTCGCTCTGGATAGACCCCTCAGAATTCCATTAGTAGTATGACTATGTGTCTATGGAAGTCCGAATCAGGGTATGTGTATTTGGTCTTAACCTGAGACTTGCACCGCTAATACTTGCGACAATCAATATACTTTGGTTTTGGTCGTCCAGGGCTTTAACAGGTTCTGTGTACGCCTCTGCTGGGTATATTGAGAATCGTAGTGTGTTGGGTGTGATGTCAAGATGGAAGTATCATTCCATTCATAGTGGAGATGATGGTCACGTAGGATACGGGACTGGTTCTCTTATATGCTGCAGCTATCGGGATAAAATGACTAGATCATGTTTATCCGATTATAGAGACTAGTTACAGAGATCCGATATGTGCTTCGTACGAGACAGACACAATTCCAGCCCAAGGCCTAGCATGTGACATCCGATACTGGATCGAAATACGCAATACTACGTATACTACGCCTGATATAGATCACATATTACTGTAAGGATATTTCTGGAGAATCGGGTAGGCATGGCGCTTTGCTAGAAGCCAACCTTGTCTTGTAAATCGGTAAAAATATAGTACTAGGTACGTACGTGTTCGGATAGTCCGACAACCGGATTTACTGCCAACATATCCGGGGATCTCATGGGTCGCTTCCCGAAGATTCACCGATGACGTATGACTCGCACTTTATTAATCTGGGATTAATTAAATGAGAGAGAAAATTAATCTAGGATTAATTACAGAGATATTTTATCTGGGATAAAATATTAATTAAAGAGAGAGAACGATTAATTTGGAATTAATCGATAAAATAATATATTCGATATATTATACGAAATTGGATTTCGACGCGAAATTGAAATTAGATTTTAATTCGGGCGAACGAGTTAATTTAGAATTAATTCGTTAGCGAAGTGAATAGTAATTTTGCTAGGTATAATTATTTAATTACGTCGCAACGGAAAATTCATTAATTTGGAATTAGCGGACTCGAGCCCATGAGTGTTTGCGAGCGCACTCGCATTTCGAATTCAAGTGCGGCCCGCAAGTCACATCAAGCGTCAAATCACTTGTCACTTGATTGAGTAAATAGTGATGGAAATTGATAAGAAATGATGGTTGAGTGTTGGACACTCAAGTGCGATTGAAAGACATATACCATTATTTTATTAAATGGTATTTGACTTTTATTTTTGGTATTTGATATACAAAAACACACAACACTTTTACAACTTCCATGCTCTCTCCCTTACACGGTTTGGAGCCAAAAATTTTCCCTCTCCTCTCTCACGCTCTTGGACCTGTTTTTCCTCTTCTGTTTTTGCTCACTGCCGAGACATTAAGGAGAAGCAAGTGATGATTTTGTTGCAAAATCAAGAGTGCTAGCACACAATGGAGTCATCCTAAGGTGATAGGGAAACGCACCCGTGAGCATGGAATCATCAATCAAAGCTTGGAGCTTGAAGACATCCATGGCCGAATTTAGAGGAGCAAAAATGGAGCAGTTTGCCGAGAGTTCTAGGAGCTTCAAAGGGCTTAAAAAGTTTTTTTTCTTCGACGCATCGCTCAACCGCTCAATGTAAGTATTCCGCAACTTCTTCGATGTATTCGCACTTATGTTTCATCGCTTTATTCGATCCTCGGGACCGTAGAAACCCAACAAATATCTCTATATTTACTGCCATATAGCTTGCATTTTGTGGGTTACTTTGAGCTTTATGAGCATTTTGATGTGTTTTGTACGTTCGAATCATAATAACACCAAGCCGGACTTATCAAATGAAGAATCATCAAAATCAGAGTGAAAACGGGTTGTCTTCTGTAACCCAGAGTGCGTGTCGCGACCCACTATAGTGTATTTTTGAGGCAAAATATCAATTTAAAGAGGTTTCATGATGCAGGTATATACACGTCGCGACGCAGGTCCATAAGCATCACGACGCGACCCCAATTCCTGAGCGAGTAGAAGTCTAATTTCTTAAGAAGGAAAGATTCTATAAGCCTCTATAAAAGAAAGAGTTTATCCTAAAGCTAATTGATCAAAATTTTGGAGACCATAAAGCAGAGAAAAACATCCAAAGTAAGACAAGAACCAAAATCTCAACCCGAGCTGAAGATTGAAGCAGAAGATCGCAACACGAGTTCTTTCATCATTTTCTCTTCCAGTTTTACTTTTATGAATTATTTTTTTGTAATAATGAATTATTTGTGTTTATTGACAATCATGATAAACTAATTCATTTATCTAGGGTTATAATGGATCTTAAGCACATTATATAATTCTGATTTAATTTTCTTATTCTTTTGAGTTTGTAATTGGGTTATTTATTATTCTCTTTTCTTAATGTGTTTTATTGTCTGGCCAATAATAGAATATGTATGGTAAACCCCTAGGAACTTGGAAAAGAGAATTTTGGTTTAGTCTTGGGAATTAATAGCGCGTGATCATATTCATTAAATCGATTTTCATATAGGATATGAATATACATGCATGGCATGCATAGCAAGAATTAGAACCTGAACTTAATGAACTTAGCTTAAATCAATTATAATAGAGATATATGTATTGAATTAAGTTAGGTGTTTCTATCTAACCATCGGAAAAAGGCTTGTAGATAACTTCGTGTTAAAGGTTAATAATCCATAATAAGTACTTAATTGAATGAAAAATCCATAAATATTATTTACGTACTTAGATGAATTTACAACCCTAGGTTCTTTATGCATATTTAGATCTTTAGTTAGTTAGATTTCAATTGTTTAGTTTTAGTTAAATGGGTCTAGTTCTGGTATTAATAGGATAAATAGTAAGTCTTTGTGGGTTTAATATCTTATATACTACTTGAGCGATACATGCGCTTACGTAACGTGTAAAATTATGAACAAGTTTTTGGCACAGTGGTCGGGGACTTATTTTAATTTTCCTTATTAAGATTATGATGATATTCTCCCGCTTGACTTATCAATCGAAGGAACTCTTCACCAAACAAGAAAAGATAAGTGCATAACTCAAATTCCCAGATCATAATAAATAGTAAACCACTTGAACCACTAGACATGGCACCACCAATTCCCATTCAAGATAGGACGATACCAATGGTAGATGGCTTTATATCTTGAATAGTCTTATCTTCTATTCAAGCTAACACTTGTGACATCAAAACATGTATCCAGATGACCCAGTAATCAGTATAGTTTGGGGTGGCTCAACTCGGGATCCTAATGCTCACATAAGTAAATTTCTAGAAGTGTGTAACATTTTTAATTACAACAGGGGTGGAAGAGGCAGTTCGTCTCTGTGCGTTCCAAAACTATCTGAAGGATAGGGCTAGAGGATGGCTCCAATCACTACCAGTTGGTTCTATCACTACTTAAGCTGACTTGGCCACAAAATTTCTTACCAAGTATTTTCCTCCAGCTAGGATAACTAAGTTACGGAATGACATTATGTTTTTCACGCAGTATGATTCAAATTCTCTTTATGAGGCATGAGAGAGATATAAATACATGTTTCAAAAGTGGCCCCACCATGAGAATGTGAAATGGCTGCATGTCCAAACCTTCTACAATAGGCTTAATGGGATGCTTAAAACCATCGTAGATGCAGCTGCTGAAGAAGCTCTAATATCAAAAGAATAGAACGAAGCTTGGGCATTGCTAAAAGAGATGGCCAATGATAACTCATTATGTCCAACAGAAAGAAGCCTCCCCAAAAGAGCAGCAAGAATACATGGGTTGGAGCCTAATATAGTGGTGAATGCACATATAGAAAGAATTTACAATTGTCTTGAGATTTTGAGCATGTAGGTTGTGAAAAGCACAAGAGCTATATGTGTAGTGTGTTGGGGAGAACATCTCATAGACCAGTATGTCCAATATGGTGAATCTGTAAACTATGTGAATAATGACAACAAACAAGGTCACAACCGCTACTCCAAAAACTACAACCCTAGATGAAAGGACCACCCAAATTTTATGTGGAACAATACTCCTAGACAAGGACCACAAGAAAGACAAAATCCTCCCCAAGGATTCCAACAATAAAATAAGAGACAATGGTATGAGAAGAAGCAAAGCTTGGAGGAAATGATCACAGACATGTTCAAGAAGCAATATGCTAAATATGATGCCTTTTTTTAAAGTCAAGCAGGGTCTATGAGAGCACTGGGAAATCAAATTAGACAGTTAGCCAAGAATCAGAACTATAAGCCACAAGGAAATCTCATAAGTAACAGAGAAGTCAACCCAAGAAGAGAAGGGAAAGATTTTTACAATGCCATCATAGTAAGCAATGAGGAAGTACAAGTAGATGAAACCTTTGTAGACTCCAAACCAACGAAACAAGAATCCAAAAGAAGTTCATTGTCTTATGAACCAGAGCCTCCATTCCCCACTAGGCTAATGTCAAAAAAAGCATTGAAGGAATATACAAAGAAGTAGCAAAAAAATAAGAGCAACAAATTCATAAGTGTGTAAAACTATCAAGGAAGAAAGGCTTACAAGGGTGTGTAGTGCAATACTGCAAAGAACGACTGTGAACAAATATAAGGAACATGACATCTTCACCATAGCATGCACTATTGGGCATTGCAAGTCAAATGCGTTATGTGATTTAGATTCAAGGATAAATTTAATGCCTCTACCTATGGTAAAGAGATTAGAGTATCATAAGCTGAAGCCAATCTCTATATCTCTACAGTTTGTTGATAGAGCCATCAAGGTTCCCAAGGGAAAGATAGAAGATATGATGGTGAAAGTATAGGATTTTGAGATTCCAACAGACTTCATTATTCTGGAATTCGAAGAGGATGTAGAGATACCCTTCATTTTGGGAAGACCATTTCTGGCAACAGTAAGAACAATAATTGATGTACAAAAATGTCTCATCACCTTCAAAGTTAATTGTCAAGGGAAATATAGAATATGATAGAATTATCAAGGTGCCCAAGGGAAAAATATAAGATGTGTTAGTGAAAGTAGAGGACTTTGAAATTCCAACAGACTTCATTATTCAGGAAATTGAAGAGGATATAGAGATACCCTTCTTTTTGAGAAGACCATTTATGGCAACTGCAGGAACAATAATTGATCTGTAAAAAACCTTCATTACCTTCAGAGTTAATGGAAATGAGTTGGTTATCAAAGTGTTCGACCTTGTAACAGATCAAAAAAGTCAAGAGAAAGATGCTTTAATGGAGACAGTGGAAAAAAAAGAGTTGATTATGGAGACGCATATAGAGAAGATGGACGATACATTAATGGTGTGTGAAGCCCTCAAAGAAAATATGTATGGAGAGCACTACAGTATAGTTGAGGTATACAATTAATTTTACATTATGATCGACCATGATATAACCCAGCCAAACGACCAGACCCTTCTCTATCCAAACCATAATTAAAAGAGTCATAGAAACCTTTTAATGTGCCAAAATAATCAATGAAGGCATCTAATGAGGCTAAAAATAATGGCAAGCAAATATGGAAAAGAGTGGAAGATCAAGGGAAAAAGGCCAGTACAGAAAAGTCCACATTTGTACTGCCTCATATAAGGAAAAGGCTTGAGATTATGAAGATTGCATCTCGAAGTCTAGCACCAAAATTGAAGCCACCATGTCCATTTGGGTGGTTACGTCTGGCTGAAGAAGTTAAACTTAGTTAGTTGGGAGGCAACCCATACATTTTTTTATTTTTCTTTTCTTTATTTTCATTTTTAGTTTTAATTTTATGTCTTTTGTTTGGAGTTGTGAGATTGATGTTTGCATGTTTATTTATACAGGTACTGTCACAACCCGCACAACCAAATTATGACTAGAAGCTGAACAAGCTGTGTACGTAGGAGTGAAGCGGGGTTTGCCGCTATGCCTATGACGTCGGTGACCACAACATTGTTAGGCTCGCAGCCTGTAGAGAGTATGGATAATCCCATGATGGAATCAATTGAAGAATAAAAGATTTGCCTAGTATAAGACACTGTGAATGATTTAAGATCTCATTACACCCCTCGTAAGGTCCGACCTTAAACCTATTTGGGTTCGAAATGGTCCTTTACTAATGCTGGTATAATATCCATACTTAAAAGAGGATTCACATATCTTATAATGCATAAATCACACATGAACAATTTATATTGCATATAATCACAATAGACAGTCTATATTTCACGCGGTAGCCAAGCATTTATGAAGGCAATAATAAAGCAGAATAAATAATGAATAAAATAAGCTTGGCCGGACATATCTTGGATCCGACCGAATACGTATATTATCACTATATGTCTAATCGGACATACTCAATGTATGGCTGGATTTACTACGTAAATTAAAAAGCCCAGAATGTAGAATTATACATGGTAGCAAATAACATGGACATATCACAGCATGCTTGAAACCAATATTCATAAGACGCAGAATATTACATAACAGTACTAGTAAGACGATGATCAGACAAACAAAATGATCGTATGACAACAATAATGAGAAAGCAGTAAAGAAGACACGCATAACCATTTTCAAGTAGTACGTGGAGTTTGACCCTGAGTGCAGTCCATATTACCATCCATTCGGAATCAGCTATGTAGTTTATTTCTGGGTTTCCATCCTGTATACCACAGGGAAGCAGGTACACGATAAGATGTAGCCATTATACGGTCAGAGTTACAATTGTCAGGGTCACGATGCTCTCCTAGCCAGTGAGCAATTTCAACCTTCAAATCAATCCTAAACACTTCAAATTTTCTCATATCATTTCAATACACCTTAAAACTAATTTTAACATCACAACCAACCACAACAAATATTATATATGCATTTATTTGAATCAAAACACAAACCAATTTAGAATCCCACTATGAAGTATCTCATGAACAATTCTAGTTCTCCCAAAGGCGGTTAAGTGATTCTAGAATGGTAGCCATAACTCTAAGCTCTAATCTAGAGTTCCAAACTCTTATTAATTAATTCATGTCTAACATGAACATCTTTGACCTAATTAACAAGAAAATTATATTTATACTTCCAAAGCATCCTAACACAATTTATTAGCCTTATTTCAACTTTAAGCTATGTAATCATGCATCCAATACATAATTCATCACTATATGTCTTGATAAGTGCACGGAAGTGTACTTTGAACCGCACTAACTCAGCTCAATTATCTTGTATTTAATCTTAATTAGAGTTTATTTTGTTCTTTGTTATTAGGAGCAATGAAACATGAATATTGGAGTAATTACACATGTTTCAGGACCTAACGGATGTATCAGAAGCATCAGACGCGCGTGGGAAAAGTGAAAAGCGGCAAGAACACAACATGCAGCAGGCATCGCGATGTCACACATAAATTATCCCTATATATTTTTCCCGAGGATTTGGTGCCCCAGCGCCTAAACACCAGCATCGCAGCATCCCGGAACACCCCAAAACCCTGATTTTGACATGTTTGATGCGCATTATGACTCCAGAACTTTTCTATATAAACCCAACTTCGTCCAAACCCTATGAGGAGAAAAAAATGAGAGAAAAATAGAGAGAAACAAGAGAAAGAGAGCCACAAACACAAGATTGAGAGAGAAGAACGATGAACTTCAAGTTGACATGATGCCTCTCCGATCTATCAAGGCGATATCTCTCTACTGCATGAATAACTAATCTCCTAGGCAAAGCTAATGATGAACTCTTGTATTTGATTTCTTATATTTATGTTGTTGATTCTTGAATGCTTTTTAACATTAATACAATTGATGTTTATTATTTTTTATCATCTTTTGATTCATGAACCCAGAGATTGTTTTTATCAATTTGTATATATATCCAGTCATGCTTCTTCTATGTGTGATTTATGAACTCAATTGTGACTGGTAAAAGTTATTTTATGATTTGGTCTTCTGCTGCAGTATTGTCTGAGGGTATATTGTCGACGAGAGATAAGTCGTAACGATGACTTTGTGTGCTGTTAACATAGAGAAAATAAACATTGATTAACTTAGAATTTAATATGTGTAGAATTGAATATCTTCCGATTGTTGGTTTGGGATGTGAAACCTTTAATTGTGTAATAAAAAGGAATCAATAACTGAATATAGGGAGTTGATACAAGAGGAATTCCTGACGCTTTGTTTTTTATCTTTATTGATATTTCATGCATATTTTCCATAGTTTTTATTTTACATTATCAATTCAACCATTATCTTTTCAATAAGTTACTGTTAATGTTTTCATTAAGTGAATCAGTTCTTTGTAACCATCTCTCTATGGAATCGACACCCCAACTATACTGCAATAACCGCAAGTCACTGTAATTACTTTTTGGGTATAATCAAAATTTGGCGCCGTTGCCGGGGAGACGGTTTACAATCTAAAGGAACAGGTTTGCTTGATCAACAACAAAAGCGGTAACTTCGTTCATGTCTTTACTTTTTTATTTATTTATTTATTTTATTTCTTTATTTTATTTCAGTTTTAATTTTATTTTAGATTTTTATTCTTAGTTTAATCTTTTATTCCTGTTTCTCGCTTTATTTGTGTTTAAATTGCATACCTAGACGTAGAGATAGGTTTGGTAGATTTGTTAGGACTGAAGAAGAAAACTCAGACTCAGAGAGTTTGTTTGATAATCTTTTTGCCACACCATCCACAATCTAGCACACACAACATGAGTGAGTACGAGAGACCACCCATACGGTCTCTTGAGGAATACCTCCACCCCACTAGCACAGCTACACTATCACGCATAATATTTCCTCCTAATGCACCACAGATAGACTTTAAATCTGGGATGATACAGTATCTCCCAACCTTCCATGGCTTGGAGAACGAGAATCCATATGTGCATATTAGAGAGTTTGAAGAGGTCGTGGCAACCTTCCATGGCTGGTTTGGAACCACTGACACAATTAGACTTAAGTTCTTCCTTTTTGCCCTTAAGGATAGAGCTAAAAGCTGGTTGTATTCTCTCAGACCTCGGTCAATAGGATCATGGGGCGAGATGACACATGCGTTCTTTAATAAATATTTCCCACATCATAAGATGAATGCCTTGAAAAGATAAATCTCCACTTTCTCCCAAAGAGACAGTGAAACCATTTATCAAACGTGGGAGAGGTATAATGAGATATTAGCTAGTTGCCCTCACCATGGATATGAGAGTTGGCACTTAGTAAGTTATTTTTATGATGGTCTAACCCCTAGAGAGCGCCAATTCATGGAGATAATATGCAATGGTGAGTTTATAAGAAAAGACCATGATGAGGCATTTGAGTACTTAAATGACTTAGCCGAGAAATCCCACACTTGGACTGGACCTAATGCCCTGGATAACACTGATAGGACACACACTCCTTCTAGTATATACATACACCACTTCAGAGAATATGATAGTCTTAAGGCACATGTTGAGCTATTGACTAGAGAGTTAGGAGCCTTAAAAGCTAGAGATAGCAAGACTATGCATGCAGTCGCCCACCTGGAACCCCAAGAGTGTCATATATATGGTGAGATGAGGGGGACATGTGAGGAACAATGTAATAACTTAGGGATGTACAAGAAGACACACACACCTTATTCAGATACCTATAATACTGGTTGGCAGAACCATCCCAATCTTAGTTAAGAATAGGAGTCCCATCAGCCTACTCAAGCACCACAAACTAGAAGTTATAGTGCTCCTCAGTTTCCCACACTTACCGCCCCTAGAAATTCTTTAGAAGACAATGTGCATGCATTTATAGAGGCCTAGAGTAAAACCAATCAAATTTTGAGTCTTTGATAGCTCAGGTTGTTGAGGATAATAAAGAAATTAAGAGTCAAGTCTCTAAATTGACTAATGTCTTGAGTGTGCAAGACAAGGAAAATTTTCATCTCAAACTCAACCAAATCCGCAAGGCCAACACATGGCACATGCTGATCATGAAGCAACCAATGTAAATGGTGTTAATGTTATATTCACTAGGAATGGTAAGGAGGTAAGGAGACAAGACACATCCAACACCATATTTGACCCCAAAGATAGTGGTAGAGGTACCCATCAGGAAAAACAAGAGACTCATTTCCAAGATAGAGTACATTTTCCTCAGGCACTTAGGCCCACAGTGAGAGCCCTAGACCTAAATGGTGAGATCCTAGAACACCTGAAGCAAGTAAAGATTAACCTTTCGCTATTATATGTGATCAAACAAGTTCCTACTTATGCGAAGGTTCTGAAGGATCTATGCACCATAAAGAGAAAGCTTAATGTGAAGAAGACTGTTTTCCTGACAGAGCAAACTTGTGCAGTAATTGAACAGAGGACCCACCAAAATATAAAGATCCGGGCTGTCCCACTATCACTTGTTATATTGGCACACATAAGTTTGGTCAAGCTTTATTAGATTTAGGTTATAGTGTTAATCTCATGCCATATTCGATCTATGTGCATTTAAGGCTTGGAGAGATTAAATCTACATCTGTAGTTTTACAGTTAGCTGACCGATCTATTAGAACACCACGGGGAGTAGTTGAGGATGTTTTAGTTCAAATTGATAAATTCTACTACCTTGTTGACTTCTTGATTTTAGATACACAATCTGTATTTGACACTAAGTCGAAAATTCCACTTATCTTAGGTAGACCCTTTCTTGCTACAACTAATGCACTTATTAATTACAGGAATAGTCTCATGAAGTTGACATTTGAAAATATGACACTGGAAGTGAATATCTTCCATATTGAGAAACAACCACGAGAAGATGACGAGTGCCATTACATATACATGCTAGACACAGTCTTACCTGTAACAGCCTCTGCACACCATACAGCCAACTCTCATGAGCTGGACCTGATCCCAAAGAACTGTAAAAGAAGGAAAATGAGAGTTAGTGCTCAATTGAAGATGATACATGGGAAGCTAAAAATGAGGTTTAACCAATTGATAAAATCTCAGCCATCAGTAGATCCTGGCGGATCAATGCATACACTGCTGTAGCTAGACAAAAATTCTTTCTCATGCCTTTATCAGTTCGCAACATGGAAGCCACCGTGACAACCTTAGTGGTTACATCTGGCTGAATATGTTAAACTTTGTGTTAGCGGGGAGACAACCATTGCATCTGTATTTATTTCATTTCATTTATTTTATTTTATTTTATTTGCTTTATTTACTTTAGTTTTGTTTTATTGTGTTCTAATTGCATGTTTATTATTTGCATAAGTATTTATGTAGGTGTTCAGTGCAACTTACACAGTCACACAACCCAAATCTTACCAGCAGGAACCTGATCAACCCCACAGCCGGTAGTGTTGTTCCTTAATCATTTTCTTTATATTTATCTTACATTGAGGACAATACAAGTTTTAAGTATGGGGGTGTATGCATGCACATGATAATACCTGTTATAAAAAATATATTTTATTTTGTTTGTTTTTAGTCCTTGATAGTAAGCATATGTCCAATGATGATATTGTTTACTTTAAGGTGAAAACTTAGAAACGATAAGTTCTTTAATATACTTTTATCTGATGCTTTGAGTAATTGATCTAGGTTAGACTCGTAAGCACTTAATTATAGGTTTTTAGCAGTGAAAACCTAGGTAGTTGACAAAGTGACTAGTTGAAGAAATTACATATCGATGAATGACTGTTTGCTTAGATGTCTATCCTGATTTGCTTGTGTTATGATGTGTGGTATGGTTAAAAATAAAAAGAAAAAAAAGTCTCTAAAGAAAGAAATTAAACCACCAATAACAGATAAGCGTGAAGCTACTCATGGGCGAGTATTAGGACCACCATAAGGAGAAATTCTACCTTAAAGTGTAGGTGTGTTGAAAAAAGAAAAAAAAAAAGAAAAGAAGAAAAGAAAAAGTTGAAAAAAGAAACAAAAAGAGACAAGAAAATGAAAAACATAATCATACCATATTGAGCACAGAAAGGCAACTGCATAACATAATTGAGATATCTAGGTTGGTTTGACCCATCGAATCCAAATTTTTAAACGAAATCATTGAGTTGGCTTACCTATGAACCAAGTTATGAATGAAACTTTTCACACACTGTGAGTCTAGCTTAGATGATTTATTCAAGGACTTGGATTTGAGTTGCTTTGAGTACTTTGAAGGTTCTCTAGTTTCATTATTAGGCATTTTATGAGAACGGTAATATGTGTAACTGTTGGGATGATTTCATTTTGTTGTTTTCATTTTGCATGAATGTATGTGTTTTAAATGACGTTTGTGGTTGTCGTCGTTGTAAGCCCTCACAAGACTATAAACTCATCCACTAGGGCTGCCTAGGGGTTTATAGGCTTATTACATACGCTAAATGCAATCTTGATCCCTAAGAAAGTGGCTTAAATAGTTTTATTTAGTTTAGTTCTTATTGTATTGTATGCTTGAATTGCTAGGGACTAGCAATAAGCTGGTTAGGGTTGTGATAAGTGCACAAAAGTATATTTTGAACTTCGTTAACTCAGATTAATTATCTTGTATTTAATCTTAATTAGAGTTTATTTTGTGCTTTGTTATTAGGAGCAATGGAACATGAATATTTGAGTAATTACACATATTTCGGGACCTAACCGATGTATCGGGAGCATCGGACGCGCGCGGGAAAAGTGGAAAGTGGCAAGAACACAACACGCAGCAGGCACCGCGGGGCCACACATAAATTGTCCCCATATATTTTTCCCGAGGATTTGGCGCCGCAGCGCCCCAAAACACCCCAAAACCTTGATTTTGACATGTTTGATGCGCATTATGACTCCGAAACTTTTCTATATAAACCCTACTTCGTCCAAACCCTACGAGGAGAAAAAAAAGGAAAGAAAAATAAAGAGAAAGAGAGCTACAAATACAAGATTGAGAGAGAAGAATGAAGAACTTCAAGCCGACATGACGCCTCTTCGATCTATCAAGTCTATATCTCTCTACTGCATTGAGAACTAATCTCATAGGCAAAGCTAAGGATGAACTCTTGTATTTGATTTCTTATATTTATGTTGTTGATTCTTGAATGCTTTTTAACATTAATACAATTGATGGTTATTATTCTTTATCATCTTTCGATTCATGAACCCGGAGATTGTTTTTATCAATTTACATATAGATCCAGTCATGCTTCTTCTATGTGTGATTTGTGAACTCAGTCGTGACTGGTAAAAGTTATTTTATGATTTGGTCTTCTGCTGCAGTATTGCCTGATGGTATATTGTCGACGTTAGATAAGTCGTAACAATGACTTTGTGTGCTGTTAACATAGAGAAAATAAACATTGATTAACTTAAAATTTAATATGTGTAGAATTGAATATCTTCCGATTGTTGGTTTGGAATGTGAAACCTTCAATTATGTAATAAAAATGAATCAATAACTGAATATATGGAGTTGATACAAGAGGAATTCCTGACGCTTTGCTGTTTATCTCTATTGATATTTCCTGCATATTTTCCATAGTTTTTATTTTACATTATCAATTCAACCATTATCTTTTCAATAAGTTACTGTTAACATTTTCATTAAGTGAATCAGTTCTTTGGAACCATCTCTATGAGGAATCGACACCCCAACTATACTGCGATAACCGTAAGTCACCGCAATTACTTTTTGGGCGTAATCATGTCTCACTAATGAAAACTCACTAATGAAGAACATATCTTAAGAGAAGTTCAAACTCCTTTTTGTTGAAATGGTTGGAGAATTTCTAAGGTTTGCAAGCTTGACTTCAAGATCCAATCTTGAGTCCAATGCTAGTAAGCTTCACTCCAAGATCCAATCTTGATTTCTCCTAGATGAGATGTTGTAGAGACCTCACAAAACTTCTCTAAAGACTTCTTTAACTTAGGCTAATTTCTCCAAGAATTGCTTGTATTTATTCTTAAGCTTAATTAAAATCTTCCTAAAGCTGGCTTTTTATAGCAACACTTAGGTAATTTTTAATTAATAAAAATTTTAATCAACTGTTATGTGGGTTTAATCTAATTTGTCCAAATATTTATAATTATGTGTGACTAATCACCTTTGTATTACCACTTTGATTTAATCCAATTAAATCAAGATAAAGATTAAGAAATGGATTAGTTCAATATTTGCCACTTGATTAAATCAAGCCAAAATACCTATAACTACACACTTACAATTACCATAATATCCTCAAATGGTAGAGATAATTATGAAATTATGAAAAAGCCCTTGTATAAATATTGAATTAATCCAATTAATCCAATTAGGTCAAAGTAAATAATCAATGTTATCCAATAATACTTGATAATCTTAGTTGATAATTATAATATAGAATATTATCTTTTATAAAAACTAATCGGCTACCCAAGTGCTCAACGAGTACACTTCATATTGAGACTCTCTAAGTTCAGACACATTCGTCATATAAGCCTAGCTAATATGTACGTAATTCGGCCACCTCTGAATTCACGAAGAACACGAACGACCTTTCTGAACTATACAAGTCAAGGTCATCACATATGTTTAACAATACCTTCGTCGTAGGCTATCCGAGTTGTGCTTAGGAAACATAGAATACACCGTCAAGTTTCTGAGGCGCACATCTCATGTCGATATGTCCACGATTCCATACAACTGATGCGATCCACCCTAGGTGATCGACTTTGGCCAAAGTTGTAAGAATCGTGACTTACTTACATGAATACCTAAACCCCTTACGGTACACATATGGGCTAACAAATTCTATCTTGATTCACACTTGATTAACGAGTGCATCTGTCCACACCCAACGAACATCTAGAGGCCAAACCATGAAAGGTTTCTGACATACATGGCATCAAGTGTGGAGGATCTCACAAAAAATCTATACTATCATATAGTCAAAGGATCATATATGCTACTCGACTCAATGAGATTATTATTGATGGTGGTGAGAACTTTCAACTATTAGGAATCACCTGTGAGTCATTCAGTATTCGGTCCAACCAATACCCACATGTCTATACGAGCTTCCAAAACTCATGGTATATCGGGTTTAAACTATTGGAACTCCAATTCTAATATATGACATGTGCTAGTCTTCTAGGTTATATAAATTTGACTGTATTCTAAAACCAATGACTAGGAATAATTACTTTAAGATAGTTTACAATAGTAATACTTATCCCAATGTCGGACCACATAGTGTCCAGTATTACTATAAGACTATTCTAAGGTCGATTTCATTCTTAGCATATTTATACATCAATCTAATATGCATAATGACAATACCATTAATAAGGTATGAAATGAAAATATAGTTATTTTATTAATAAATAATAAAATATATAATACATTATTCAGATTGTATGTCCGGCCAGATATACATGATGTCCGGCCGGATATACAACGTCAAATCAGAAGAAGAATAATAGCATAATGGGATTATAAGGCCCTCATATATTTACCTTTTGTATTGTTGGGTCTGAAACACCTCTGTAAAGTTTTAGTTGGTTGTTAAATCTCTCGCTGAAGGTAGGAAAGTTAGGAAATGCTAAGATTGTTGGGGTTACTGTGTATCGTTCATGTGTTTAGAAGTTTTGGGTTCTGGTCCTCGGTTTTTTGGTTCCCCGATCTTCATTTTTTCTTGTGTTGTATCTTTATGTCCCAAAAACTCCCTTCTATTTACTGTTCATTTTTATTTTATAGCATGAGGGTTACAGTAATAAAGAAAGAATCTCCTCTAATAAGGAAAATAATTTTTATGGAAAGTAGTGGGAAAAAGGAAAATGGTTGTTTTGGAAGGTGATTGTTTAAGAATGAAAGAGGATAATCATTTTATAAAATTGGAAATTCGACTTATGTCCGGCCTGACTTGGGTTACGTCCGGCTAGATTTTCTGTCAATGGCTGGCCAGATCTATATGACATTCGGCCGAGTATGGAGGCTAAATCCAACTGGATGTAGATGACATCCGGTTGATTTTGTGTGATGAAGTCTAGCCGGACATAGATTACACCCGACTTGGATTTAGCTGCTTTTAGGGTTTCTTCCTGATCCAGCATTGAACCTTAAAACTTTTCCAAATTTTCGGGAGTGTTCTCATACGAGATTCATCTTTGGACTCTGCATAAAAATACGATGTCTAAAGTGTGGCGCAACTTAACTTATATCGTGGCGAGCCGCACTATATTTCAAAATCTAGGTTAAGCGACCTCCCCACACGGTAGTGTTATTCCCCTCTTTGTTCTTATTTGCCTTTATTTATTACATTGGGGACAACATAACTGTTAAGTCTGGGGTGAGTGTGTTCTCTTTGCTGATTATATTTGTGTGAGTTGTACATGCTATGCATTTATGTTAAAAAAACAAACAAAAAAACAAAAAAAAGTCCCAAGTGGTAAAACATAAGTCCAATGATGAGATTATTTACCTTAATCTGAAGTCTAAGAAAACAATAAGTCACCAAAATATTTTTATCTGATGCCTTGAGTATATGATCTAAATTAGGCTCGTAAGCACTTAAAAAATGTCTATAGCAGTAAGAACCTAATTATTCGATAAAGTGACTAGTCAAGAAAATTGATTGAAGATGAATGACTATTTTTTTAGATATCTATCTCTGTCTATAATTACTTATGATGTATGATACCTCTAAAAATGAAAAATGAAAATAAAATAAAATAAAATTAATCACCTAAAACCTTTAAGCGTGAAACTACCCATGAGCTAGTATAAAGACCACCATGAGGAGAAATGCTACCTCCAAGAGTAGTGTAAGTCAAAAAAAATTTAATGCCATACCAAACTGAGCGTAAATAGTCAAACACAAAGCATTTTTATGATATCTAGATTGGTTAGACCCATCAATTCTGATTTTTGAGATGGAATCACCTAGCTGACTCACTTAGAAATCGAGTTGTGACCAGACCTTTACACACACATTGTGAGTCTGACTTAGATAACTTACTCAATAAATTGGATTTAATTTGAGTTGAGTACTTTAAAGGTTTCTTTGGTTTCATTACTGGGCATTCTCTGAGGACAATATTATGTATAACTCACTAGACTTTGTTATTTGTTTTAGCAGTTTCTTTTTTGCATTTATGTGTGATTGCATATGTGTGTTGAAAGTCGTTTATGGGTGTCGTCACTGTAAGCCCTCACGAGACTACAACCCGTACACTTTGGTCGTCTAGGGGTTTAAAGGCTTGTTATACGCTAAATGCAATATTTATCCCTATGAAAGTGGCTTAGTTTAATTTATTTGAGTTTGTTTATTCTGTTTTATTTCTTTTTTTTTTTTTGCTCGAGGACTAGCAAAATGTTAAGTTGAAGGGTGTGATGAGCAGACAATAACTCTATATTTACTGCCCTATAATTAGCATTTTGTGAGTTATTTCGAACATTATGAGCTTTTGATGTGTTTTGAGTATGATTTGTAGATTCGAATCATAATAAGACCAAATAGAACTTATCGAGCAAAGAATCATCAAAATCAGAGTGAAAATAGGTCGTCTTCTGTAACCCAAAGTGCGTGTCGTAATGCATCATAGTGTATTTTTGAAGCAGAATATCAATTTGAAGACGCGTCATGATGCAGTTCCATGTGCATCGCGACACGTCAAAGAAGCATCTCGCGTCGCGACGCAAGTCCATGCGTGTTGCGACATGACCCTGATTCCTACAATGAGTAGAAGTCCAATTTTTTTAAGAAGGAAAGCTCTCATTAGCCCCTATAAAAGAATAAGTCCGGTCTAGACCTAATTGATCATACTTTTGTAAACCGCAAAGCAGAGAAAATTACCCAAAGCAAGGTAAAAACTAGAATCTCAACCCGAGTTGGAGATTAAAGCAGAAGATCACAACACGAGTTCTTTCTTCATTTTCTCTTTCAATTTTACTTTTATTAGTTCTTGTTTGGTAATAACGAATTATTTATGTTTAATGACAATCATGAGCAATTAATTCATTTATTTAGGGTTGTAATAGGTCTTAAGCATATTATGTAATTATAATTGTATCTTCTTGTTATTTTGAGTTTGTGATTGGGTTATTAATATTCTACATTCTTAATGCGTTTTATTGTTTGACCAACTATATAATAGGTGTGGTAAATCCTCGGGAACTTGGAAAACAGAATCTTGGTTTAGCTTTGGGAATTAATAGCGCGTGATTGCATTCGTTAAATCAATTTTTGTGCAGGATAAGAATATACCTGCAGGGCATACATAGCCAGAATTAGAACATGAACTTAATGAGCTTAGCTTAAATCAATTATCATATGAATATAGTCTAATATCCCGAGTCTTTAGAGCAGTTATGAAAGACTCTCAAATTTAAATTTGGATCTTAGAATGAGACGATATTGGAGAATAAGAGTTCGAGTGTTTTAATATGTGTTGGAATGTCTTGAAATGGAATTTCGTTGCATTGGAAATTGTGAAATTTGAAAAAACTGGATACGCAACTTTATATACGGAGAAAGTTTATTGTTTCGACTATAAAAATAGAAAACGAACTCCGATTAGGATAATTTTTGAACCATCGGACTCTTTTTTCCAAGATGAACAACTTTCATATTAAACACTTTTCAAAATTCACATAAAAAGGGCATCAAAATGGCAATTTTCTGAAAAGTATAAATTTCAAGGGTCAATTGAGATTGATTGAAGAAAATATTATTGGAAAATTGTGATCCTTCATTTTTATTATCTTTCTACTTTCACGTGTTTAAATTTACTTATTTTTACTTTAATTCACGTAGTCAATAATTATTTTTGTTTCATAATGATTAGTTTCGAAAAGATTAGGATTGAGACAATTTGATATTTGACTTTAATAACAATTTCTCAGGGAGTCGATTTCTTTCTATATTACTTATACGATACGTGTTATACAAGTTACTTGAATTGTATGCCATATACTGTTGACGGTGGATTTTGGTCTCAGGGCAATATGAGAATATCACTCCCGAGGCAATCCTCCTTCAATAGTGAATTTGTTTGGTTATGGGGGAAACCAAAAGCAAACTTAGCAGAAGGTAGATAATGCGCCAATCAAACAAGGAGATTTAACATGGTTCGGCGAGTTTTTGTCCAACCTACGTCCACGGACACAAACAGAACTTATACTTTTATTGCTGAAACTCGTATCTCTTGTGCCTTTTTACAAGTTTTGATTCTGGTCCCCCTTATACATACCCTACCCTTCTATTTATAATAGTGAAGAAATCAGATTCCTTCTAGTATGAGGATTCCTAGTTGAAAACAATCTCCTGTTCCCACAAGGATTCCTTAATCAAATCTACCTTTTCCTTTATCCTTCTAGGACACTGTCTTCATCAGTATCTCTTATGAAGGTAGGACTGTCTTCTTATCCGCAAGGATAGGGTGTCATCTTCCGGAGCATGTCTCACCATCTGGTCGGTCTTCATGAGGTCGGTTATAATGATCCTTTGATTTGAGAATGCTGCTGTCGATCTGATAATGCTCGGTCATTCGAACCAAAGTGCTCGGTTGCCGACCATAAAGTGCTCGATCTCTTCCTGTTGTGGTCGGTCTGTAACCATAAGGTGCTCGGCCTCTTATTGCAAAGTGCTCGGGCCCTTGCTGCTGGCTTTTTATGGGTCGGGTCGGCATTAATGATCCTGAACAAGAATGGGATTTACCTTTTTGCCCATGTCGTGCTGCTTTAAATACCATAGTGCCTGAAAACACCATCAACATCTGTCCCCTAGTTCTCGGTTCCAACGAGCATACAAGTTGGTGCCGGGAACTATATAAAGATGGTGTGTTGATTACTTTGCTTAGTGGTTGTTGGACAAAATGACCCATAGCGTCACTATTTGCACAGATCATTGTGTTGTTGTAGCAAATTAACTATGTGACAAGGAAATTGCACTCTCATCATTTGTGATTAGATCACCATAGATATATAAATGAAGAGAGGTCCCTGTGATTAGTTCCTGGACTGAGAATGATATGAGACAGTATCAGTCCCCGAAGGATTAATCATTAAATATCCCTAGCCGGAGTATTATCGAGACTGGACATCGATAATGCAGAATACGCTAGTATTGCACTTGTGTGCGTTGTGAGGGCACAACGGCATAGTTCTCATATATATAAGTATCGGATACTTATGCAAGTACGATAGGAGGTCGTGTTTCACTGATGGTACGGGAAACAGCTTCGCTCTAGATAGACCCCTCGGAATCCCATTGGTATTATGACTATGTGTCTATCGGAGGCCGAAATCAAGGTAGGTGTGTATAGTCTTAACCTGAGACTTACATCGCTAATACTTACGATAATCGATAGACTTTGGTCTTGGTGGTACAGGGCTTTAACCGGTTCTGCGTACACCACTTCTGGGTTTATCAGAGAGTCGTAGTGTATTGGGTGTGATGTCAAGACGGAAGTATCACTTCAGTCATAATGGAGATGATGTCACGCAGGATACGGTACTAGTGCTCTTGAGTGTTGCGCAACCAATCGGGATATTGTGACCAGGTCATGAATATCCGATTATAGAGACTATGTTACCAGACATCCGACATGTGCTTCGGACGGGGCAGACACTTATCCAGCCCCAGCCCTAGCACGTGACTATCCGATACTGGGCCGATATACACAATACAATTGGTATACTACGCTTGATATAGATCTTAAATATTCTTATAAGAATATGTCCGGAGAATTGGGAAGACTTGGTGCTTTGCTAGAAGCCAACCTTGTCTAGTAAATCGGTAAAACGTAGTACTTGGTACTTACGTGTTCGGATAGTCCGATGACCGATTTGACTGCCAACATATCCGGGGATCTCATGGGTCGCTTCCCAAAGATTCACCGATGACGTATGACTCGCACTTTTATTAATCTGGGATTAATATGATGAGAGAGAAAATTAATCTGGGATTAATTACAGAGATATTTTATCTGGGATAAAATATCAATTTAAAGAGAGAGAATGATTAATTTGGAATTAATCGATTAATTAATATATTTGATATATTAAACGAAATTGGATTTCGACGCGGAATTAAAATTAGATTTTAATTCGGGCGAGCGAATTAATTTAGAATTAATTCGTTAGCGACGTGAATAGTGATTTCGCTAGGCGTAATCATTTAATTACGACGCGACGGAAAATTCGTTAATTTAGAATTAGCGAATCCGAGCCCGAGATTATTTGCGAGCGCATTCGCATTTCGAATTCGAGTGCGGCACGTCAAATCAAGCGTCAAATCATTAGTCGCATCAAGCGTCAAATCACTTGTCACTTGAGTGATGTGACTTGATTAATTGATGTGACTTGAGTGATGTGATGAGTGATGGTGTGGTTGGCAATTAAAGCCAAATGTGTAGGAAATGAATTTGAATTTCATTTCAAGTGTATTAGATACACTTTTGGTATTCACAAAATACGATGAACACATTTTCCCTCCTCTCTCTCTTCTTCTTCTTCTTCCTCTCTTCACGCCATTTTCTGGTTTCTAAAGAGGCAGTGAACTGCCGACTTTTAAGAAGCAAAAATGGAGGGAAGCAAGTGTGTTTTGTGGCAAAACAAGAGTGCTAGCACACTCCGAGATCAATGCGAAGGTGATAAGGAAGTTTACCCATGAGCCGGGATTCAAATGATGAAGCTTGGAGCTTCAAAATCTTGTTGAAAATGGCGCAAAACAGACCACCAAACTGCTGCAGTGGGCGCACATGAGCAGTGGGCAGTGAGCATAATTTCGTTTTTTGTTGCCTCATTCGTCGCTCAACCGATCGATGTAAGTATTCCGCAACTTCCGTCGTTGTATTCACTCATGATTCATGCTTGAGTTTTGATCTTGGGACCTATAGAAACTCCAACAGTGGTCGATCCGGAGTCGAATAAAAATTTTTTGTTGTCTCTTCAAGCATCTTTTCTTGAGACTCGCAACCGTCATGTCTGTTTAAATGCCCATCAAATCACCTTTAGGGTTTTTTCTGAGTTTGACACTTGTCAAACATCTGTCGGGTTCCCGCTAAAAGTAGGAGAAAATCGACCGTGCAGAGGCGTCTTAATAGTGCGCTGATCTCAACCGTTTGTTTGATTTTGGCAGACCTCTTTTGCAGTTGACATTTGGCGTCCATCCGGGACTCTATTACGATCCGATGGTTGGAATTATTCCGACGTTGTAATGAGAAGGTGAACCAATATCCTTGCATCTGTTTGGCAAAAATCCTATCAACTTCAAAAACTCTTCTTCCCTTCGGCTACGAAGCATCTGATTTAGTTTTACTCAAAGTTCTTCAATCGTATTCGCCGCTTTCCGAGCATAGATCAAGTAAGTTTCCCGAACGACCTTCTTCCTCTTCCTTTTTTCTTGCTTGCTGTGTTTTGCTGTTTCTCCTTTTCATTTGTTTTGATACTTGCTAGGGAGAGATTTTATTGAATACTTTGCTTAGGGCACTTAGAACTTTATAGATTTAGTTTTTTCTGGAAACTTAGGATAGCTTGCGAACCCTTGGTCGTTTTTCAAGAATATGGTTGTAGACTGACCTTGCCCTTTTATTTTTCGGACATCTAGGATGTCTGATGACAGTTCTTCCCCTGAAAACCCTGCTAAACCCTTGGCCCCTATTGCTAAAGAGCTTTCCTCTGGCTCGGGAGCACCCAGCGTGGAAGACCTTGATACTACCCCACCCCTTCTGAAATCGAACAAGATACTTACCATCAGAGGGTTCCTCGGAAGGATACGGAGCCCGGTGACTGTGACAGCTCGGCTCTGGACATGGTTCGGCCCTCTAAGATAACCGAGGATGATCTAGCACTGCTTTGGAAACGATATGACATCCCGATAGATATTGCTCTTGAGGTCCCTCTCCCATGTGATCGTGCCAGTCAGCCCGACGATGGTTCCGTGGCCCTTCTTCCAGCTTTCTTCGAGTGCGGGCTCCGGTTGCCAATTCAACCCTACTTCGCCTGGATGCTGGCCGAGATGGAGATCGCCCCTGTCAACTGAGTCTAAATAGTTGGAGGATCTTGGCCGGGTTGTATGTAGCTTGGCATCGAGCGGGGCTTGGCGAACCTTCTTTTGAAGAAGTGAAGAGGTTATATCGGTTGAAAGCCAACCCAAAGACTCACCACGGTTGGTACTACCTTTCTGCTTATGACAGTTCGTCAAACGTTGTCCAAAAACTCCCTGACTCCAACAAGAATATCAAAGATCTTTGGTTCTGGGCCACTGGAGATTGGGGACGGACCCTGAGATCGAATGGAGATGAGATTTTGGTTCCGGATATCTTCAGAGCGGGAGGTCAGGAGTTTAACCTTTAGTTTTCCTGCCCTTAGTTTTTTTTTATGTTCGGATTCTTACCTTGTTTTTCTATTCCCCTAGCCTGTTGGAGGGATGCTCCCAAGGTCTCCCGCCAGGTCCGGAAGCGGGTATTCTGGGCTCGGCGGTATGCCGCTCATTGGAGGGAGTTGATAAACGATGCAGCATTTTTTGAATCGGGACTTGTTCGGGCCGTTCCTCCCAAGGTCTCGGGTCGGATAGGTAGATGCATGTTGATCTTCTAGCCAACTCCCTCGTTTATTTATCATGTTTGATGTCGTCTATTTTTTTTTTTTTTTTTGTATGCTCAGGTCCTGAACCTTTCTTTTGTCTTTGCTTTTTGCAGGTATGTCGAAGAGACCAAAGTACCTTGATCGGTTGACCGGTGCTGCAAAGAAAACTAGCCCAGGTGGAGCTGGTACTTCTCGGAAACGGCCTGAAACTTCTGAGGCCGGGAAGGTGGCTGAAGAGATGGAGCGTCCGAGCTCTCAAGGTCGGTCTTCGATTTTCGGGGTGCTTCAAATGGGTGTTACCCGTCCTGATAGCCCTCCAAGACCTTCCAGGAGAAGGAAGCGTCGATTTGGAGCTGTGGATACTCAATTAAGGCGGGAATTGGAGGAGGAGGAGGCTCCGAGCAGAGAAACTCAAGTTCGGCAGGAGGGTCCTTCCAAGAAATTGAAGGGTGCTGTGGTTCTTGGAGTTGATGACCTTGGGAAGAATATTAGGGAGGCTACTTCCCATTTGGTGCCGGCTTTCAATGAGCTGGCCGGGGCCGTACCTCCTGAGAAGATTCTGAGGTTTGAGGACCTTTCACCCGAGGAGGTAGTTGCAAAGTTGTGCTCCCAGCTGGCCCATGTCACTTCTTTTACTTCTCTTCTATATCCGTGGTGTCTTTCAGACTTTGTTTTATTTTCCTAACTTCTTTTTCTTCTCGGCAGGCAAATTATTTGGCGGCCAAAAATAAGGACCTGTTTATAAGCCTTTTGTCCGAAGGCGGCCAAGCCCAGAGGCTTCAGAATCGTCTTTCTGAAGTGGAGGCCAAACTGGCTAGTGCCGAAGAGAGGAATATGGATCATGAGCTGGCTGCGGTTGAGGCTGTTAAAACAAACAAAGCCCTTAAGGCTGCTGCTACTCTAGAGCGGAAGAACGCTGAAGAAGCTAAAGCAAGTTTTATGGACGCCCGGACTGAGATTGGGATCCTCAAGGTGGAAATAGACAGCGTGGAGTATAAGCTGCGGGCCAAGGAGGAGGAGCTGGGACGGGCCCATGCCGAGCTCAGGGATAGAGAACTTGAGTGGGAGGCCGAGAGGGACTCCATTCGTCTTGAAGGGGTCGGTAATTGTGCGGAAATCATCCCTATGGTTCTACCTGATTTAGACATGGGTCCTATTCATGCGACCATCCGTTTTTGTAAAGGGAAATGTCCGAGGAAGAGTTTCAGAGGTGGCTACCCCCTCATCCCGAAGAAGTGATGGATCCCGAACCGATTTCGATCGCCCCGGTTCTCCCAGCTCTTCAAGAAAACCGTCCTGAGGTTCCTGCTCCTGGCGAGGACTATCCTGAGGTTCCATCTCCAATCCTTGAAGTAAGGGCCTCTCATGTTGCCGAGGTTGAAGCTGTTGTCCCCCCTCCTGAGACCGAGCCGATCCATCCGTCGTCTGAGCCGGCCGAGGAAGAACTTCTTGCCCCTGTGCGGGCTGATTAAAAAAAGGGGTAACCCGGACGGGGCCCTGTGTACACTTGTCTTTTTTTTTTGTAATAACATTTCATGTTTTACTCGAATATATATATATATATATATATATGTTTCCTGTTTTTTTCTTCTGTTCTTTGCTCTGGGTGTTCTTCTTCAAATGATTATTTAAGGCTCGTTCGTAAGGGGATAATACGAACCGAGACCCAAATTATTCAGTGGTCGAGGATTGACTCAGAGTTGTGAAGAACACAGGTGGTGAGATGCAACCGGTGGGACGTAACCCGACCCCGAGCTGTAAGGAACACTTGGCCCTGGGGGAATGTTACGTCCCAGTCCAAAAGATAGACTCGGTGGGATGTGGCCCGACCCCGAGCTGTAAGAAACACTTGGCCCTGGGGGGATGTTACGTCCCCAGTCCTAAAGATAGACTCGGTGGGATGTGGCCCGACCCCGAGCTGTAAGAAACACTTGGCCTTGGGGGGATGTTACGTCCCCAGTCCAAAAGATAGACTCGGTGGGACGTGGCCCGACCCCGAGTTGTATAACCAAGTGGCCTCGGCGGAACGAAATATAGTCCCGAGCCGAATAACTGAATGGCCTCGGCGGAACGTAATCCAGCCCCGAGCCTAATAATTAAATGGCCTCGGCGGAACGAAATCCAGCCCCGAGCCGAACAATCATTGGGACTTGCTCCGAAGGGAAGGGAATCAACCTTTGAAGCCCTATCGAATCTGTCTTGGGCGTCCCCTTTTCAGACCGATGAAAAAACAAAAACAAAATTTTGGAAAATAAAACCAAAAAAGTGTAAACAATAGCACGGATACCTCAGAACAGCGTCCTGTCCGAGGCCTCCAAAACATAATTCTGAACCTTTCAATTCAGTGTCCCGGCGAACCAGGATTTGGATCAGAGAGCGTTTAAATGGTAAGGGCACATACTCTATACGTCGGGTCACTGTGGAGCCTGTGTATTGTACGAGGGCTCCTCCTTACCACGCTGGAGCAGGCACACGCTACAGGGGCACAACGCATCCCCGTGATGCGCTTCTCTTGGATCCAAATGATGAATGGATCAAAGAGTGTCCGGGATACTAAGGGCACATTCCTCATTCGGTCCGACATCACTGGAGCTAGCAATCGTCACAGTGGCATCATCTCTCCCCGTGCTATGCTTTCTCACGGATCCATTACATCGGGTAAGTGAGGATCAAAGAGTGTTGGACACATTAAGGGCATATTCCTCTTTATGTTCGGTAACACTGGAGTAAGCAATCGCCACGGGGGTATCATCCCTCCTTGTGCTATGCTTCTCACGGATCCTATGCATCGAATATGTCTCTGAATATTCTGAGGACCCCGAGCTTGAGAGACATTTGGTTCTGGGGGAATGTTCCGTCCCCAGGCCAATAAGCATGACTCGGTGGGATATAACCTGACCCCGAACTGTAACAAACATCGATCTCGGCGGTACAAGAGCAGACCCAAGCCGGAAAGAGACATCGGTCTCGGCGATACAAGAGCAGACCCGAGCTGGAAAGGGGCATCGGTCTCGGCGGTACAAGAGAAGACCTGAGCCGTAAAATATATATCAACAAAACGGACTCGGAGGTACAAGAGCAGACCCGAGCCGTAAAACAAATATCAAAACCATTGTGTGAGCCATAACAAACAAGCATAATCAAATGTCAACCTAAGTCATAAGAGGTTTTACTCACCTTTTTGGGGATCCGTTGCCTTTCTTGCAACTCTACGAGGGTCACTACAAGCAAGACTCTTCTTAATACATCCTCTCTGCATCTCAGCATTCCACGCATCCGACCAGATGACTTCCGCTATCAACTTGGTCGACCTCAAAAACCGAATGGTCTATGTACACACTGAGATAGCCTTCTTTCACCAAGTCTTCCACCTGCTCCCGCAGGTCTCTGCACCCATTCGTGGCATGTCCCCTTACGTCATGGTAGATACAGTATGCCCTACTATTTCCCTCCTCAATCGGGAACCTCCTCAAATTAGGCTCGACCAACAGACCTTTATCCTGGATTTCCCGAACTATCTGGTGAAATCCCTGACGATCGGTGATTTCCATCTTCTGCCATCGTCTTACTACGCGAGCTGCTTTTTGTTGAGTTCCCCACAGACGGCGCCAACTGTTGACGGTGGATTTTGGTCTTGGGCAATATGGAATATCACTCCCGAGGCAATCCTCCTTCAATAGTGAATTTGTTTGGTATGGGGGGGAAACCAAAAGCAAACTTAGCAGAAGGTAGATAATGCGCCAATCAAACAAGGAGATTTAACGTGGTTCGGCGGGTTTTGTCCAACCTACGTCCACGGACACAAACAGAACTTATACTTTTATTGCTGAAACTCGTATCTCTTGTGCCTTTTTACAAGTTTTGATTCTGGTCCCCCTTATACATACCCTACCCTTCTATTTATAATAGTGAAGAAATCAGATTCCTAGTTGAAAACAATCTCCTGTTCCCACAAGGATTCCTTAATCAAATCTACCTTTTCCTTTATCCTTCTAGGACACTGTCTTCATCAGTATCTCTTATGAAGGTAGGACTGTCTTCTTATCCGCAAGGATATGGTGTCATCTTCCAGAGCATGTCTCGCCATCTGGTCGGTCTTCATGAGGTCGGTTATAATGATCCTTTGATTTGAGAATGCTGCTGTCGATCTGATAATGCTCGGTCATTCGAACCAAAGTGCTCGGTTACCGACCATAAAGTGCTCGGTCTCTTCCTGTTGTGGTCGGTCTGTAACCATAAGGTGCTCGGCCTCTTATTGCAAAGTGCTCGAGCCCTTGCTGCTGGCTTTTTATGGGTCGGGTCGGCATTAATGATCCTGAACAAGAATGAGATTTATCTTTTTGCCTCTGTCGTGCTGCTTTAAATACCATAGTGCCTGAAAACACCATCAACATATATAAATGTCACAATCGTATGTTCAAATTGCACGCGATGTCGGTAAAGATTGTACATATTTATATCTTTGTATCTATGTAATATAACATGGTTTATAGCATCTAAATCAGAATATTCTTCACTGTAGTTTCAATGAGGAGTGTTAATTGGGTCATTTTGAAAAAAAAGCATTAGTTTTTCTCGAGATATGCTGAACACAGCTGTACTAAATCCTTCAGAGCCAAGCAACCAGGCTGCATCATCAGTAAAAAGTCTCAATATTCTTGTCCCAGAGATTAAAAGTATACAACTCGTTCTTCAACTTTATACAAGCGTAGAAAATGAGATTGTTCGTGAAGAACTTTACTTTCGTTAAAGAATTATAAGCTCTCTTAATCAGCCGACAGTTTCCCTTCATTTGTCAGCTGGTGCAGCCATGCTTGCAGCCGTTCTTTACTCTCTTCCCAGGTTCCATTCTCATTTTCCAGCAAGAATAATACACATAAAAAGTCTGCAGTTACAAAAATTGCTTTATGCTAAAGTTTCTTTTATTGAGAATAATCAAATATGAGTCAACTTGCTATATGAAAAAGTGCATTTAAAAAAATTCGCCAGGTAACAAGCACTGAAACACATTAAATATGTCAAATGCCTACTCATAGCCCTTGAAACGAAACACTTCTCCTTGAGAAACAAAGCATCCGGAGAAGATGAGAAGGGCAACAGAGTCACCAGAGAATGGTTGCATAAATTTTCCTAAACTGCAACCGCGAAAAATAAGCCAAAAGGCTGGTCCCAACAGCTCAATGAGCAAGGATCAGGACTCGCGGAACAGTGAGTATGCAACTGCAGTTTTAGCTGCTGCATTTTCCATTCACTCACTTGAAGAAGCCAATACTCCTGGAAGAAAAGAAGTCAAGGCAAATGGACTGCAGTTGCGGCCACATACTAATAATGAAGTGACCAAGCGACCCTCATACAACAAAACAAAATCTGCTGGTAACTTTTATTACAAGACTCAGAAATTTCCCAGAATTTTTATTGCAACAAAATTGACATGTTACATGTAACAGCTGATAAACCAAGTCGTTCATCTTCCTTTCTATCAAAACCTGCAGTCGATCATCTGGGGAAAGTCGAAAGGTAAATGTCCAATGTCTCACATTCTCTTTAAGCAATCTTGTGTTACAAGTTTTCTTTATCAACATACCTTATATAGTTTGCAAAATTTGCTAAAATTTGACAAAATTTCAGGCATGAAAAGCTGAAATCAGTTCTTGCTTGGGCAAATGGGAAGAAGATGAAAGCCAAAACTGAAAAAACAAATATGTGAAGGGCCGGAGGAGAAACAGAATAGATACAAAGATCATGCATACATAATTTCAATCCAATTCACATGTCTGTATTTTATAAAATGCAATTTTTACTTTGATAATTAAAAGAAATAAAAGGTGATAGTTCCATAAAGTGGGTTTTTTTTTTCTCAAAATAATATTCATATCTACATATCTATTAAGTGTCAAAAAATTAAAGTGGATAGAATATTGAGAAGTGGCTGTGTGAATTTGAGAAAAAGATTGAAAAAGGAAAAAGAGTATTGGCTCTGGATATTCATATTAGTTGTTCTTCCTGAAGATTAATGCACATGTTAATTGTTTTTGGGAATTTGATCCCACGCTCAAAGGAATGTGTCACGACCCCCTCCCTAGGGCGGGCCCAACCCTAGAAAGAGGTCCGCGATCAACTTCAGCTCGAGCACTCTATATGCCAAATCAACCAATTTAAAACACATAAATAATACATTACAAATTACAAACTCATAAAGTATACACAACCTTTATGGTTTACAACACAAGACTCGATCAAAAATGCAAATGACGACTCGAATGTCTGGACCAACCCGAAAATACAACTGTGGCACGTGGATCCAAATCTGGTACTGCTCCTGCTATTCTCGCGAACTACCTGAAATGTTTGGGGAAGAGGGGAATGAGCTAAAAAGCTCAGCAAGTAAACACTCGTTCTCTCAACATGACCTCACCAACAAAATAGGAATATATATATATATATATATATATATATATAATATATATATATATATATATGTATATATGTTCATATAATATATGAAATATCAGTTATCTCAGGCAGAACATACTCACAACAACACATTCAATCAATCAAGATTTGCTATCCGGATTCGGTATAATAATGGATTGAAACCAATGGGAGAATACCTCATCACAACTCCCAAGGTTTCCCACTCTATCAAAACCAATGGGAGAATATCTCATCACAACTCCCAAGGGTTACTATCAACTCGAACCAATGGAAGAGTATCTCATCACTACTTCCAAGGTTTATCAATATCTCAAACCACCTGATGTCTCATCACATCCATCTCCAACCATTATCATACTAAATTCGGTAGCATAACAATAATCTCACACATCATCCAATACAACACATCTCATCTCATTTCATCCATCAACTTATCTCAATATCACATAATACTCAATACTGTAATTCATAGTACAAATATACAATTTATATCTCAAATTAGTATTCACATTTTATGTTCTCATGCTATCGATTACTCAGTCCATTTTCCAACATTAATATATAAATATATAAATTTATATTATAATACAATATATGAAATTAACATATATTATAATATCATCTCAACAATCATCCCACAACAATACAAACATCCATCAAACATGGTTGCTACTCCGGGTCTAGTATAACAGATGTCTGAAATATACTCAATGAGGAAGCCCCCGTACTCCCCCATATAAAAACCAATGGAAGAGTCCTCAATGACAACTTCCAAGGTTTCCAACCATATCAACTCGTAAAATGTGAGTAAAATATACTCAGAGGAAGCCCCCGTACTCCCCCATATCAAAACCAGTAGGAGAGTACCTCAATGACAACTCCCAAGGTTTTCTATCATCTCATCTCATCTGATGTATCATAACATCTCATCTCATCTCAAGTCCGACCACTAATATACCAAACCCGGCAGCATATCACAACAACAACACATCATCCACACAATCACATCTCACATCCAATCCAAAATCTCATCTCAATAATTATGATTTCATATTATCATTCTTTCAACATCTCAATATTATATCTCCACAATATATATATAATATAAATATATATATGATATATCATTATATTTGTATATACCGACTCTCACAACAATCATCAAACATCAAACAATATGTTAAGAGAATCACCACAGAGTGTACTTACCTCTATCCATGCAAAAGCCCTTATTCCTTGCTAAAAATCTGAAAAATGTAAAATTACGATCAGGTCCATCAATTTATCCAAAATTACGATTTCACCCCTAAACTTTTCCGATACGCCCAAATAGTCCTAAGATTCTTAAATATTACTATTTAATCCCTAATTAGCAGATTTTACAGTTTTACCCCCTTAATTATGTAAATTTACAATTATATCCAAAACTTTCCAATTCTATCATTTACACCCCCAAAACGGCAATAATTACATACCGAGCTCCAACGATCTCCAAACCTCTCAAAGAAAGATCCACTGGTCAGCCAATATCTCAAGGATCACTGCGACGGCTTCGGAACTTGCTGATACGCTTAACGAGGAAAGCGGGCCCCACAATGAAGATCGGGCCCCACAACTAAAAGCGGGCCCCACCACCAGAAACTTTCAACGGTGAAAAAATATACCAAAATGCTCGTATAATCGAGAGCAACAATCTGATGCGATCGGATCGCCGATCCAACGGTCGGATCTCAACTTCCAGTACAAATCCCGAATTACCGGTAGATATAAAACGGAAAACAACCCAAACGATGTCGGATCGGGACGTGACCACCGGCGTTGGAAAGATCTCGGCCTGAAAAGTGCCCACTCGCCGGAGGTGACGTCAGAAGTGATCGGAGGTGGCCGGAAAAATGCAGAAAAGCCGGCGAAGAATCGCTCACTTCCGGCGGAGAGTGGCGGCGAGTCCGGCGTCCGATGAGGTCGATCTCGGCGGATATGGAAAGCTGACGGCGGCAGATTTCTGGCGGTCCGGCGCGTGGCGGCTAAAGGCCGGCGGTGAAGCGGCAGCGACGGTTTGAAGTTGGCAGAATATTTGGAAGAAAAAGAAGAAAGAGAAAATAAAAGAAAACATATATGAGAGAAAGAAAGGCTGAGAGAAAATGAGAGAGAGAGAAAATATATTTATTATTTATTTTATTTTTTTTTTTTTTTTAAAACACGTCTGTCTCTTTCTCTCTGTTTTTTTTAAAAAAAAAACTTTCAAAAGCATTATATATTTTTTTTTTTTTTTAAAGTATTACAGAATGCTTGTCGATTCAATCTTTGCCTTTCTATTAAGCTACTTCTCAGTGCAAAAACTTGTGTCCCGGATTTGAAGTAGATGGAATTGGACAACTTGCTGCTGCCATACTGCAATGTGACATCACATGTTTTCATTTGTTTACCAAAACTAAAAGAAACCGTTTTCCATTATATTCTTAAAAAATACTCTACTAAAATTGATATAAAACATCGAGAAACATTATTTGAAATGATAAATCTATTTTTAGACATTTAAAGTAGTAATAAAATGATATCAGATGGTGATACCGTATCACTCATGAAATAATCCAAAAATATATTGCTAGGCGTGATGAAATATTATATATATATAAAAAAAAAACTATCAAATAAATTGTAGTTATATCTAGGTTTATTATTGTAAAACCCCATATATTTGCAAGGATGATTTTGGAAAATAATACAAAATTGGGGTCAAAAAGTCAAATTTGATTTGGTCAAAAGGGGACCTAAACGTTAAATTTTGAAACTTTCAATGACTAAAATGATAAAATTTGGGATTTTTGTGAGAAAATTTCACTTTAATCAAATATCAGAGACTCACTTGAAATATTACTATAAATATCTAATTGGTCCACTCACATGCCAACACGTGTCCCACTCTAGTGTCGACATGCGTCCCACTTATATGTTAACACATGTCCGAATTGAACATCGACATTTGCGCCAATCGGACATGGTAAATGTCTCACTCACCTCATTAAATGTGGCACTTCCTCTTCCATTTACAACACAACACATTTTCTCTCTCCATTTCTCTCTCATGTCACCGATCTTCCAATGCCCGACTCGCGCCACCGCAGCTTCAAACACCACACGCGCCGGTCTGGAACACTCCTTTTCCATTGCCCTTTCCAATGCCATCGACACTGCCAGCATCAAAGCATGGATGACACCGGACGCGTTGCTTGAAATTCTGTTATGAGCGGCCTTTTTCACCTCTGTACATTGGTGTCCGGCCTCCGTTAATGACACCACAGATAAGTGCATCACCTTTGGCCCGTTTCTTATTGGGATAAATGCCTTATAAATTCATATAATTTGTAAATAGAATTGTTTACTTGAAAAAAAATGCCTTATTCATTTATAAATTGTTTGATTTAAATCACATATTATTAATTATCTTGTTTCCCTAGATTACTTATGTGCCTTCAGGTTTAGTATATAAGTGTCATACACAAGATGATTTAAGTCTGAAGTTAGTAATTTAAAATAGTCCATAGAGAGCAAACAAAGCGGGTACTTTATTTGTGGTTTATCTATAGTTGCGGTCCATTCTATATATGTATAGCGACCTTCATCCTGGATCGTCCATGTGGTGATAGGGGTGTGCATTATCGGATTCGGATCGGATCGGACCGAATCCAAATCCGATCCGATTTTATAAGAGTTGATTTGTTTGGTTCGATTGGATTTTGAGTCCTTATCGGATCGGATCAGATTTGATCCGATAACTATCGAATCGAATCAGATTTATTCGATCCGATTTGATATCTTAACGAATCAGATAAATTTAATTTGATAACAGATCCGAATCCGATAAAGGATCCGATTTGATAATGAATCTGATAGTGGATTCAATTTGATAACGGATCCGATTAGATAACGGATCCGATTTGATAAAATTGATTTGAATTTTAAGTTATTCGATCTGATTCGATAAAATTGTTATGAATTTACAAATTTCAAGTCAATTTTCGAATCGGATCCGTTATCGAATCGGATTTGTTATCAAATCGAATCTACTATCAGATTTATTATCAAAATAGATTCTCTATTGGATTAGAATCCGTTATCAAATCGGATTCTCTATCGGATTCGAATTTTTTATCAAATCGGATAAAATCCGATTCGATCCGATAGTTATCTGATTCGATCCGAAATTCGACAAATGAACCAAACACGATTTGATCAGATTCAAGAGCCAGATCCGATCCGATGCCCAGTCCTATGTGGTGACATGAAAATAGAGATACCTTATATGATGGGATCATATAGGACTGGACCTGGATAAAAATGAATTTATTATAATATCGTTAAATAAAGAAATTTATTTCAATCTACTAGATGGTCATATATGGATTGATCTGAATCCTGAGTGTACTACGAACTCCTGCATGGCGGGCTATGTCCTTTGATATACAAAGATGAGGTTGGTGTAGAAATCCCAAACAATAGTTACGTACTTTGGAGACATGGTTTGGTGTGTAGTTGTGGATGTTTTACATAGATATGAAGTTCACTCCTTCTTGTGAGAAGTAGATTAGTATCTTTCTTAAGGGTTGATTCGGTACTTGAACGATTAGAGCGCTCAAGTCTTTCTATTACGAATATAAAGATTTACATTCATAATAGTTATGAATAAATTATTCATTAGAGAATTAATGGTACTTAAGGTGAAAATAATTAGAGGGATATAATAGATATTTTGACCCGGCTCTAATTATGAGATACTTGTGAATGGTCAATCCGTATGTATTGACTATATCGATGGACACCGACATAGTTCGGATTATATAATATATATACAACGAGAGTGCAAATTTAGGTTTTTAGTGGAATAACCTAAAGTTAATTATTCAGAATATTTAATTAAAGAGTTTAATTAATATTTCAGGATTATTGGAGCTTGCAACTGTAGGTCTATTTGGTCTCCGTGCTAACTCGATATACTATAGCAAATTAAATGTAATTGGATAGTCCAATTATAGGCTCACATATATTATTAATATGATTAATAATATATATGTCACACTTGAAACTTATATTAATTTTAATACAAAATTTTTTTATTTCATGTATATGATTATGAGATAATTATTTAATTTAACATAATATATATATTAAATTATATTTTATATATAATTTAATAAGTTTTTTTTTTTTTGGAAGTGAATGAATTTAAAATGGTGATTTTAAATTTATCATTTAAAAATGGAAGCTATAATATATTATTTTGGGAAATTGATTATCTCTTTATGAAGACAATTAAAAAATAAAATATTATATTTTTTACAAGGCCTTGTGGCCGAATTTTACAAGGGTGGGGGAATGGTTTCTTTTATTTTTTGACAACAAATTAAACCCTAGATATAAAAAGAAAATTATTTTCCTTTTCACCAGAATTCTTTTTGAATAACCCTAGCTACCTTAATTTGGTTTTCTCTCAAGTTGTTGAAAGAAAAGAAAATTAAGAACCCTGTCTGTGATAATTTTTATTCTCTAAAAACTTTAAAGACCTTGTGAGTGAGAGTAGCCCACAATACCTTTTGCTGGTAGTGATTCATAACACAAAAGATCATTAGAAGTTGGAATAAAATCTTTATTCTTCTCTTCTCTTGGATTCACGGTAGTGAGCAGAAAATTCTACTCATTGTTGCCACTTTTACTAGTTATTTGTGAGTCGTTTGGGTTGTGATTTTGCACAGAAATTTTGGGAACACAAAGGGGTATCTTGTCGACCATTTGGGGGCTGTTTTTGAGTGATTAGTTTTCCAAAATAGTGGCAGAAAAATTAGCAAACAGCCAGCAACCAAAACAATGAGTTGTGCGCGTGTGTAGCAAAGTTTTTATGTGTAAAACTATCTAATTTTTGGCTGTTATTCGGGGACTGTTCGAGGCTATTAAAATCATAAAAAACATAAGAAAACGAGTCTAATAGGCCTAGATAGTTTCAGTAATTAAGGGGAAGAGCGGAAAAATTTTTCAAGGTCGATCCCGGTGCCTAACACGCTTTCGCCGTGTAAGGAAATCGGTTCCTACAATTGGCATCAAGAGCAAGGTTGAAAAATATTCTAAACTTTTCTTTTTATTTTAATTATTATATAATTATTGTTTGTTTATTTTTATGTATGAAATGCATGAAAAATAAAATTCTTATATGTCATATGAGTGGGCATAAAAATAAATTATTTTATGTGATAAAATAAATTCATGTGATGAATGTTTATTTAATTTTAAAAAAATGCATTGGTCGTGATTTTTTCTAGCTCTAATTTTATTTATTTTGGGACGTTGATGAACATTAAAAGTGTACACTTAATAAATGAGAAACTAATCATTTACATTTATAATTTCATTAATCCCCTTCTTAATTTAGCACATTTATAAAATAATAATTAAATATATGTTATATATATTTTTTGTGATTATTATTTCTTATGTAGATGAAATAATATTTTGGATGCAAAACTGGAAAAATGGATCTGACATTTGGATTTTGGAGGCCAAAAACTTAAAAGGGCGTTCAAACAGTTTACAATTTTTGAAATTTCAACTTTGTGCAATTTTCATATTTTGGCCATAATCTTTTACTCTGATATCGAATTGAGGCGATTCTAGTTCCAGATTAAAGAAGACGCAAATATCTACAATGTTGATGTTGACAAGATTTTCTAATTCTGAGGTTTTCAAGACCGAAATTGACGAAAAATCTAAAATGTGTTATATGTAATTATTAAAAAAAAAAATAGTGGAGGGTTCCATCCCCCTTTTGATGGATGACCCCTCTACCCACATGCATTCAATTTCAAATTACAATTGAATGCATATGAAGAGGTGCTGAGAACCTCTATAAATAGAGGTGCTCTGCACCTCATTTCTTCATCTCGGGAGTTCATAGTTTTATCTAAAAATTTGTGGAATTCCAGCTCTTGTGTGTTTTTAATTTTTAAAGATTTTTTGTAATTTTTTTTCTTTCAATAATAAAATTATGAGTGTTTTTATTCAAATCATGAATAGCTAATTTCGTCATGTTGGGGTAAAGGATGAAGCTTCTATTATAAGAATATAGATATATGAATTATAATTTAAAGAATAATATTTAATTTAGATCTGAATTATTTATTGACAAACTTTATTACCGCTTATTTGACTGGTTTTATTTATTTGGTATAATTGAGTACCTAACTGGACTTATTATAGACAAATATTATCACCGCCTTTATGCTTGGTTTTATCTGTTTTGGCATAATTAATTCCTGAAATAAATTAACTGGGTAATAATGACAAATTATATATTATCAAAGTAAGATTTTTATATTTGAAATATTAAAAGTGGATCCTCTAACCCCAATAATTTATTTTATTGTTGTGGTTTAATTTAAAATTTTCAATCATTTCAAACAATTCACTCTTTTTATTTTAATAATAGGTTAGTCTTGGTATTAATAGGAGAAGTTATAAGCATTGTGGGTAGGATATCCGACTATTAGTCACTATATTACTTGAGTGATACGTGCGCTTGCGTGTGGTAGTAAAATCGCGATCAAGTTTTTGACACCGTTGCTAAGGACTTATTTTATTTTTCGTTATTAATATTAGGACAAAACTCTACTTCCTTAGTTAAACACCCTTTCTTTTTTATTTTCTTTTTATTTTGATTTCAAGCGTTATGAATGACCAACAACCTGAACGACGAGAAGTAATAGCGCCATTCCCAATTCGGGATAGGACGATACCAATCATTGATGTACTAATATCTTGTATCGTCCCACCACCCCTTCAGACCAACGTGTGCGACATCAAGATTTGTATTCAAATGATACAGCAATCAGTGCAGTTTGGGGGCGGCCCAAATGATGATCCCAATGCCCACGTCCATAATTTTCTGGAAATCTGCAACACTTTCAACTTCAATAGAGGGGCAGAAGAAGCAGTTCGCCTGCAAGCTTTCCCATATTCATTTAAAGACGGAGCTAAGGGATGGCTCCAATCACTGCCAGCATGATCCATCACTACATAGGCATACTTGGCCACAAAATTCCTTGCAAATTATTTTCCTCCCGTAAGAACATCAAAGCTGCATAATGACATCACGTCATTCACGCAACATTACTCAGAGCCCTTATACGAGGCATGTGAGAGATATAACGACATATTGTGTAAGTGCCCACATCACGACATTGCGAAATGGATGCAAGTTCAGACCTTCTACAATAGGCTTAATGGAATAATGAAGACTACAATAGACGCAGCGGCTGGAGGTGCGCTAATGGCCAAAGATGAGAATGTCGCATGAGATATACCGGAAGAGATGCTGAATAACAACTCCATATGTCTAACTGAAAGGAGTATTCAACAGTAAGTAGCAACAGTCCATGAGTAAGAACTAAACACTGTCGTGAATGCCAAACTAGACCAAATATGCAAATATTATGAGATCCTTAGTATGCAGGCTGTGAACAATTTTGGAACGACAAGTGCAAGATATGGGGGAGACAGAATAGAAAGCCCTACGCTCGACATGGAGAGTCTGTTAGGTATGTTAACAACTACAACAAACAAGGCCACAACCCTTACTCATATAGCTTCAACCCTGGGTGGCATAACAATCAAGGGTACTAGTAAAAGCCATAATTGAAGGAACTACTAGCAGACATGCTCAAGAAGCAGGAAGCCAAGTACGATGCCCTATTCTATAGTCAAACTACGACCATAAGAGCATTGGAGACCTAACTTGGATAGCTTGTGATTAATCAAAGTTAGAGGCCACATGGAGCATGCCTAAGTAACACAGAAGACAACCCGAGGAGGGCACAAAAATAATTCTGGAACGCCATCTCAGTTAGCCATAAGAAAGTATAGGATGGTTGTATCATGTAACTGTCTGATGAAAAACTTGATAAGGAAATTTGTGAGTTTATAAATTCCATTGGCGCTTCTCCTAGCTTGAGACCTAAACAACAGTCTCCATTCCAGACTAGGCTCATGTTGAAAAAGGAACTGGAGGAATCCACGAGAAAATGGACAATGAGAGCGACGATTTCACTCATGAGCAACATTGTCAAAAAAAGAAAGGCTCACAGAGGTGTGCATTGCCATATTGTAAAGACTGACGGTAACTAAATATAAGGATCCTGGTGTGTTCACCATAGACTGCACCATTATAGATTACGAGTCAAGAGCGTTATGTGATCTACGGTCGGGAATCAATCTAATGCCATTGCCTATGGTGAAAAGATTATGATATTACGAGCTGAAGCCCATGTTTATGACCTTGCAATTTACTGACATAACCGTCAAGAAGCCCAAGGGAAAATAGAAGATGTGATGGTATATGTGGGGGAGTTTAAGCTTCCAACAAATTTCATAGCTCTGGACATGGTGGAAGATGTTGACATACCCTGGATTTTGGGAAGACATTTTCTGGCAGCAGCATGAACGTTAATAGATGTACAACAAGGCGTCCACACTTTCCGAGTGAATGGAGAGACGTTAGTTGTCAGAATGTTCAACCTTAAGGGAGACCAAGAAAGTTCAAAAAATGGAGCTTTAATAGAGCCAAGGGAAAGCAAAAATGACGTGAGAGCGGAGAAGCAAACGTATAAGGTAACTGACGAAGCAATGGTGTGTGAGGCATTCAAGGCAGATTTACATGAAGAGCACTACAGTATAGCTGTGGTGTGCCATCAATTCGACACCACACTACATAATGTCACTACACCAACGAAATCGTCAGACCCAGCCCATCCAAGAAAAAAATGGAAAGTGCAGTCAACAAGTGCAACCTCTACAGTTACAAGCAAAAGGCAACAAGTGTGGGTAAGAGTGAAAGATCGAGGGAAGTAGGCCAGTGCAAACTAATCCAACTATATATTGCCACACATAAGGAAATAACGTGCAATCAGAAAGGAGACGTTTGTAAGTCTATCGAGTTGAGACCACCATGAGTATTTGAGTGGTCACGTCTGACTGAAGACATTAAACTTAGTGCTAGCGGGGAGGCAACCTACGCATTTATTTTTGTGGTCTTTACTTTTGTTTTATTTTATTGTATGCTATTTATGTGTTTAATAGTTTGCATGTGTATTTATGCAGGTACTAGCGCAACTCACACAGCCAGCACAACCAAAATTTGACTAGTAGGAGTCTGATTAACTCCATGCACAGTACTGTTGTTCCTCACTTTTTTTTTTCTTTTTGCTTATCTTACATTAAGGACAATGCAAGTTTTAAGTTTAGGGGTGTGCGCATGTTAATGTCAGTTCCTGCTAGTAAAAAAAAAATAGTTTAGGTAGTGAAGCATAGTCTAATGATAAGATTGTTTGCTTTAAGATGAAGTCATAGGAAACGATAAGTGCGCAATTGACTTTTATCTGATGTCTTGAGTATGTGATCTAGGTTAGACTCGTAAGCACTTAAAAGTAGATTTATAGCAGTAAGAACCTAGGTAGTTGACAATGTGACTAGTTGAGGAAATTATTTGAAGATGAATGACTGTTTGCTTAGATATTTGTCTTTGTTTGTAATTATTTATGATATATGGTATGGCCAGAGTAGAAGAAACAAAAATCTTTTGAAAAAAAATTGAAAATAGTAGAAAAGGAAAAAATACTTTGAGAAAAAAATGATCAACTACCTATAACCGATAAGCGTGAAGCTACCCATAGGAGAGTGTTAAGACTACCATGAGGAGAAATGAACCTTAAAGGGTAGGTGAGTCAAAAGATAAAGAAAAAGAAAAATCATAAAATATCGAGCTTAATAGGCAAATACAAAGCACTATTGAAATATCTAGGTTGGTTAGACCCATCTAAGCCCAATGTTTGAGACGAAATCACTAAGTTAATTTACTTTGGATTCGAACTGCGACTGAACCTTTACACACACACTGTGAGTCTAACTTATATGAGTTATTCAAGAACTTATATAAGTTATTCAAGAACTTGGATTTGAGTTGTGTTAGGTATTTTGAAGGTTCTTTGATTTCATTGGTAGACATTCTTTGAGGACAGTATTATATGTAACTACCAGGACTATTTTATGTGTTTTATTAGTTTTGCATGACTATTTTATGTGTTTTATTATTTTTGCATGATTGTATGTGCATGTTGAATGACTTTTGTGGGTGTCATCGTTGTAAGCCCTCATGAGACTATAACTTGTCCATTAGGGCCGCCTATGGGGTTTAAAGGCTCGTTGCATATGCTAAATGCAATCGTGATCTCTACAAAAGTGGCTTACATTAATTAGTTTTTAGTTTGTTTATTTTATTTTATTTATTTTGCTCGAAGACTAGCAAAATGTTAAGTTTGAGGGTGTGAAGAGTGGTCAATATACATATATTTCCCACCCCTCTATCTTAATATTTTGTGTGTTATTTCGAGTTTTATGAGCGCTTTGATGTGTTTCAGGTATATTTTATAAGTTAAAATAATATAAAGACTCAACAGATTCAACGAGTTATGAAAATGGAAAAATACGGAGCAAATTGGGCCTTATTTCAGAGTGAAAACGCGAGTCGTGACACGCTGAAGAATAAAATACATACAGAATGAGCACATTATGGCACGTTGCGACACCCAGCGATGCACCGTCGAAAGTGGGGAGCGTTGCGACACACGATCAGCCCCTAATTCTTTTGAATCCGATTTTTAACAAGGAAAGACCTCATGGACCTTCTATCTAAGCATAAGTTTGTCCCAAAACCTAAAAGGAAGCCTCATAACACAATTTTAGAGTCCCAGAGCGTAGAAGAACGCCTATAGGAAGGCAAGGACGATTGCTTCAACTGGTGCTAGATTTTGAAGGCGAAGACTACAAACGATAGTTCTTTCTTCCTTTTTCTCTCTAGTTTATCTTTTATGAGTTCTTGTTTTGTATGTGATGAGTGGTAAATCTATCAATATTTCCCACTCATTTAACTTAATATTTTGTATAGTTTCTTGAGTTTTGTGAATATTTTGATGTGTTTTGTGTTATTTTGTAGATAAATAAAGTTTCATGACATTCTTGAGGTGATTTGGAGCAAAACAGTGAAAATTGGCAAAAAGGGCATTTTGATAATTTGTGCGAGTCGCGACGCGCAAGCCTTTGGCGTCGCGATGCCTAACGTGCACCGAACAGTGCTAACGTGCGCCGGGTCCACAAATCAGAATTTAAGAAAAGTTTGACTTTGCTAACGTGCGCCGTGCCACGTATCACCATCACAGCCGATCTGCTAACATGCACCGTGACATGTGTCATCATCCTACGGTGCCGACAGTCACCATCGCCACGTGTCACTCCACGTCATTGCCACATCATCGTCCACATCACCAGGTTGACCGAGTCAACATGCCACCTCACTGTCACGTCATCATCAACCAATCACAGCGTGCCACTTGTCGCGATTCTATTGTGCCGACAGTCCAATTGCCACGTGTCGCCACATCACCGCCAATTATTGGCTCTCTTATCCCTATCTGACACGTGGCGGATAAGAATCTAGCCGACCAATCAGAAGCCGCCACGTGTCACAATAATTGAGCCCCAACCACCTTGCCACGTGTCACTTTATCACCTTATCCAGAATCTTCAATCGACGAACCAAAAGCTGCCACGTCGACCAAACGGGCGTCGCGACGCGAGCTGGGCGTCGCGACGCGTGACCCTTACTGACCCCTATAAATAGAGCGCGAAATCCCAGTTTCAGTTGTACCACTCTCTCTCATCTCTTTGATGTAAAGATGGAGTTTCTCTCTCTAGTTTCTTTTAGTTTTTAGTTTTTTTTAGTTTTGTAATTAATTTTAATTACGTTTTGTAATAATAGTAATTTACTTTTTTACTTTTTACAGTTTTTACTATTCACCATGATGAGGTAACTTCCCCAACTAGGGTGAAAGGTAATTCTTTTACTATTGCTATTTAGATTAATCTCCCTTAAATATAATATATTCACTATTTAAAATATTGACTTAAAAATGATACCGCCAGATTGGTCGGTTGGTAATTCATTTTTAATCTGGTTTAAACCTGACTAATCAAGGATACCGCTAGATTGGTCGGTTGGTAATTAAACTATCTTACCGCCTATATGGCAGGTTCATTGACAAATCTTTTACCGCCTTAATGGCTGGTTGGACTTAATTTGACTTAATCCGGATACCGCCTATATGGCTGGTTGGTAATGTTATCACAAGTTTATATATTATATTATGGGAGATATCTAATTAGTAGTAGTAAAAGTAATTCCTTCTACCTTAGCATTTTATTTTATTGTAATTTACTTTTCAGTATTTACTTTACCGCATTTTTACTTTCTGTCTTTTATTTTCAAGTTTTTACTAGCCCTAGTTATGTGTTGTAACTAAATTAGTTATCTGGGGTTGTGATGACTTTTAATATCACCGGTTTATAAGGGGTTAGATTATAGTTTGTGTATTATAAAGATTTATTTATTGAGTCTTAATCTTAATGCTTTTTCATTAACTGGCCATTAATAAAATTGATCTGGTAAATCTAAAATGAACTAGACATAGGGATTTTAGGTTTCAGCCTTAGACTCAATAGCCCACGATCTTCATTGAGGATAGATAACCCTTTAATAGATTTCCTTACAAGATAGACACATACCTGTCGGGCGGGGGTAGCCATAATTGGAACTTAACTTAATGAATCCAGATAATTTGGTTGACATAGTGTGGGGACACATGATCTGGGGCGACGCATGCTGTCCCGGGCTCGCGGCCCGGTTGGGAGTACGGAGTAGCCACGGGGGACTAAACCGGAGAATAATGGAGTCGCCACCCGGTGCGAACCGGGAAAATGAGATTTAAGGCCGCACTCACCCCTCGCAAGGGAAGACCTCAAACCGTTGGGTTCGGAATGGTCCCTTACTTATGTCACTTGTAATGAAATGATTTGCGTAATAATTTAATCAGGCCTAAGTAACATTTATTTCCAAGAGTATCATGCTTCTAAATCCACATGCATGAAATTAATCATCACAACATACAACATCACATGGCAATCTCATGAACATATTCTCAATCATATGATATGGAAAACTAAGAACAATCTAATCATGCTTGGGTAGTATCTCATGAATACATCGAATGGATAAATGCAGGAATACAAATAATATGATTGACTACATAATGCAAGAGAGATCACCCAAGAGGCAATTAAGCATGAAATATGATGAGACAGACTCAGTTCAGTGTGTGCGCGTTCTTGTAGCGTTCGTAAATGTGTTCGAACGGTAAACAGAAGGTTCGCGTTCGTGTAGCATTTGATAACGCGTTTGAACGGATCCAGACCTGATGAAACAAAATGCATGCGCATTCGAGTAGCGTTTGTAAAACGTGTTCGAACGGGAAACAGAAGGTTCACGTTTGTATAGCGTTCGATAACGCGTTCGAACGGGAACAGACCTGATGCACAAAATGTGACGCAATACATACATAAAAAAGGAAATAGTGAAATACGAAGCGCGGCGAAGCATCGTGGCGAAGGATTTTAACCTCTTCAATTATAGGACATTTCATCGCACTTACTAAGCCCATGCGCTTATCTCAATGCATATAAAAAATAAAGACAATAACCTTAGACTTCATGTACCCGATTGAACACATCTTACATTCAACCGAATATACGTTAATCGGCGCGGCAAAGTATCATGGTAAAGGATTTTAACCTCTTCAATTAGAGGACCTTTCATCGCACTTACTAAGCCCATGCGCTCGATCACATCATGCATACAAGAATAAAGACAATCATATCAAACTTAGTATATCCGATTGAACATATCTTATATCCAACCGAACACACATCAACCGGCGCGGCAAAGCATTATGGTAAAGGATTTTAACCCCTCCAAATAGGGGACCTTTAATCCGACTTACTAAGCCCATGCGCTCGATTGTATCATACATACAAAAGTAACATGCAGAATTCAAATAACGAAAAATAAATAAATCAAAGCAACATAAAACAAAAGAATGTGCCGTTTACTCAAGTGGTACGTGGAGTTGTATCCCGAGTACAGATCATACTACCGTCCATTCGGAATCGGCTATGAAATTTATGTCCGGGTTTCCATCCTATATACCACAAGAGGCGACACATTTTCCATTTCATTCAAGCCACAACATGCATCCACAAACGACTCTCATGCGAATAGAATTCAATAAACAATCAAAAGACGAATATAAACTAATGAGAAAAGTGCCCTCAGGTCTAACCTTTTAAATCACCTCTCGGATGTACGGTACACGATCGTCGGAAGGGTGGATTCTCCGCAACTCTTCCGGTTTACTGGTTCACTACTCTCGTTCGTTGTCTTACTGTTTTGAGTCGTCGTTCTCCGTCTTTTGCTGCTGCTTTTGACTCCGATTCGCTGTCGTTTTGCTACTGTTCTGCTGCTGTATTTTAGTTACTGTTCTTGGGATGTTTTGGCTACTGTTTTGGGTGTGATTTTCGGTGGTGTTATGGTGTGGTTTGGGGGCTGTTTTGATGAGGTAAAGGGGCTGTTCGGGATGTGTTTTGGTCAAGGCAATTAGGGTTCTTTGGTTTGTGATCTTCGGTTATTGAGAGTGAGGGAGAGTTGTGTCAATAAGCTTGGGTGTTTCTTGTGTGTGTTGTGATTTTCGTGTGAGTTGTGTGTATCTTATGTGTATGAGCTAGGGAGTGCATGTCATGGTTAGGGGTTGTTTATATAGAGAAAGACTAGGGCTTCACCTTGTCTCACAAGGAAGGGATTTGATTTGGTGTTGAGTAAGGAAAGTCAAAGATTGATGGGGGATAAATTTGGTTTAGATTAGGATGTCAATATCTTTAATTTGTTATAATTGATTTTAATTAGGCATGACATATTTTTAATTTAGTATGTGATTTTGTTTAGTTAGGAAGGAATCTTGTGTAATTGGTGGGTGAATATCTTAATTAAAGAATTAAAATATTTGATTGATTTTAATGTTTATTTTAATTTGGTATGTGATTTTTAGATTTGTTTTGATTTCACCATGTGTTAAATATGTGTTTTAAGTGGGCTTGGGCGTGTGGGCCAAGGCTTGGGCGAATTGGGCTTGATGTGAGGCTAGCAGCAAAACCAGAATTACCGACACCGTTCGAACGCTTCCTCGAACGCCCGCAATCTGTTTGGCGTTCGAACGTATACACGAACGCAGCATGAACGAAAACAGTGAACCTTGTTTATTCTGAATTTCCCCTTCCGATGTCCGTTTTCCGTGACCTCCGTGACTTAAAAGGTAGTGTCTCCAAATGAGACTCATCATAGGGACTTATGTGCAAAAATGCAGTGCCTACACATAGACATATGGTTCAATTGGGTTAAACTGGGTATTTGTGTCTGACCATCGACAGAGGCTTACACATAATGTAGTGTTCCAGGTTAATAAATCAATATATTACCCAACTTTAAGATAACCACTTCATCTTTAAAATGATATTGGAAGAAATCACAACCCTATATAGTTTTTAATATTGAATTTTCTAAAAATCTACTTTCGAATAATTTTATTTACTTATTTTTAAATTTAGAATCGTCACCTTTTCAAATCAATCACACAACCTATTAGATACTAGTAATCATTTGACCTTATAAAATTAATAGTTTAGATATTAAGTCCTCGTGAGATCAATATTTTTATACTACTTGAACGATACGTGCGCTTGCGTTATACGTGTGTGTTTACGCCGGTCAGTATCAATAATGATTAGCTCGTTTTTATTGATGATCATAAGTAGCTAAATCATTATTATAGGGTTTTAATGGATTTTAAGTATGTTTAATAATTAATTTGCATCTTTTTATTATTTTGAGTTTGTTGTTGGATTATTTATTATTTTCTGTATTAAATGTATATTTTATTTGTTTGTTCAACAATAGAATAGTCTTGGTAAATTCTTATGAACTCGAGGGAGGGAATTTGGGTTAGCCATGAGAATAATATTGCATGATCTAGTTCTTTTGAATAGATTTTCCTTCAGGATAGACATATACCTGCAGGGCATGCGTAGCCAACATAAGAACCTGACCTTAATGAATTTGGTTTAAATTAATTAACATAAACATATAGTTAATTGGTTTCATTCCGAATATATTTACCTGACCATCGAAAGAGGGTTGTAGATATAGTTTAATGTTTTAGGTTAATAATTCATAACAACAACCCAATTAAATAAAAAGTGCATGAGCTCATTGTTTGCGTACTTAAGTGAAGTTACAACCCTAAGTTCTTCTCGCACATAAAGTTTATCTTCAAAATTATTGTTTGTTTGCTATTTATTTACTTTCCGTTAATCTCATATTAATCATCCATTTTCTTAACCAATAGTTTAGTTAAAGTTAAGTGAGTTAGTCTTGGTATTAATATGAGAAATAATAAGTGTTTGTGGGTACGATATCCGACTATTAGTCACTATATTATTTGAGCGATACGTGCACTTGTGTGCGGTAGTAAAATCGTGATTAAATAGCTAATGGTTAAAGGCCCTAAATTTTTTTATTATAATATTATGTTATGAAAGGGCCTCTAAATGCAAATATGGTCTTGGATCAAGGTCGGTCTGGGGACAATGATGCAAACATACACATAAATGATTTAGATATGAAAAGTTATTAGGGTTCCCATTGGCATTTTATTAAGGTTTCCAACATGGGCTTTAATTAGAAATACCAAAATTCCATCAACAGCATCATATTTTGTGAGGAATTATTGACCAAAATGAGGGTCACCATATGTTGTGAATGAGTTTCCACGAGTGAGAAACGATCAGAACCAATTAATTAATTGCTTCTTTGTCACAGCCTGGAAATCATGGAGATTGATCTAGGGATCTTGTACTGCCACCTTTAATATGATGGTGGCTTCATCATCTAGAAAAAAAATGTTACACATCAAAGTACAAATTATTCAAATTTTTTTGGACCCCATCTTATTATTATTAAGATATATAGCTGTTTCCAGATGGCTGAAAATCAAAAGCACAAAAATAAACAAAGCATCCAAAACTGAGTGATCCTCTGATGCTTTGATTACATAAACAGAACTACAAATGATATTTGAACAGGAATGTGTATATTCAACCTACCAAAAAAGGTTCACACCCAATGACTACTTGTATCTTGCAAGAGCTCTGCTCATATACATACACGTACAGAAAAGAAAAACACCACTACTATAGCAAAACATAACTGACCCAAGGACCTGCATTAGCTGCTGAAAAGTTTTGGAGTCGCACTAAAATGGCGATCGCCAGGCCATCCAAACATCCACAACCATTTCTCAGCAGTATATGAAGGTTTTTTCAATCAATCCTGATTTGATAAAAGAAGGTTGATAAAAGAAACTCACGAGTCCATGGGCTGGAAACCAAACAAGCAGGGGAGGTCGTCAAATTGCACCATAAGCCGATTCACATGGTGATGGCAACTCAATTTATGATTTCTCTAACCAACCAATCCAAAGCAGGTAAGGCAAAGTACAATACCAGGCAAGACGGGATAGCAAACACTATAGTAATGAGAATGTAAAGGGCCAAGATAGCTGCACTGGCAGGTATTGCATACAAGATGATCAAAATAAGTATGATAATTAACGGGAACTTGGCTGTCAACTGAGCAAAGAAAATCAAGGACTTACGAAGAGACAATTGTAGTCTTTCAGCAGTAAGGTAGCTAGTAACAAAGTGGTCATCATCACGACTGATTTCAGACTGCCTCGAGATGTGACCACGTGTAGCTCGCCCACTGTGTGCATGGCTAACTTGATTTCTGGCAGCTGAATTTCGATTCAAAGAACTGCCTGGTTGGTGATCCCCTCGTAAATGAGGGCATGATTTGGTCCTATAACCATTCATGTTTTCAACCATCCAAAGGAGGAAGTAGTTCTTATGAGGAAACCTGAGATTTCCCTTATAGACCAACCTCAAAGACGTCATATTACACCAGGGGCAAGATATAAAAAAGGGAAGCTGGAGAGGCAGCGTGGGCAATTTAACAACAGCACGTTGTAACCCTAGAACACAATTCTTGCAAAGCGTGTGACCACACCATAGAACATAAGGCACATTCTCAACAACATTGAATGACTCCCAGCATATCGGGCATTCCAACCCTTCTTCTCCGCCATTGTTTAAAGAAACATCATCATCCGAAAGCTCTGAAGACACTCGACTTGACTTCAACATTTCATTCTTCATCCTAAAAGCTCCACATATAGCCTTGGAAGCAAAACTCCACATGATAAATGACTAAGAAGTTGACATGAAAGAATCTACAAAGATATTTGCAGAAATCTCTCCTTAAAGCACAATGGTCAAAACCTGGAAACAATATTACTCAGTAAGTCAGTGAGTCCCCAAAGAGTTTAGCACCCCAGATCAGAATATCCCATGTTAATTATTAATTAAATGTCGTAACCAGTGTACAAGACTCCCGATACACGCAACCTTATTGCAATCGATATCAACTTTTATTAAATTTAGACCCCCTAATTTTGGCCCAAACACCTATAAGTTAACGCTTGATTAATTAATTATGCTTCTAGAATTGCCCACAATTTTATATGCTCTCTTTAATCCAATCAACATACAATAAAGTACAATTTAAAACACAATTCCAAACTTTGGTAATTAAATCCAATTGAGCAATGAATTATTTCATATATAAATTCTACAACAAAAGAAATTAATAAAAATAAAACATACTTACAGGAAGAGGAGAGAAAAGAACTTGGCTCTGTTCCTGCGTGGGGGCTGGGGGGGTGAAGATGAAGGCAGCAAAGAAGAAGGGAAGTGTGCACGTGTGGCGTCGTCTGTGAGACTCGTGTGCGGGAGGTGACAGATCACTTTTGCCATTTGCCCCATGCCGTTTGGGTTAGCGGACCAACATGAAATGACAGCGGATCCACTTTAAACCAAAGTTTGGGCTCGGAGGCCCACATTTCATGCTTTGGGCCCATAATGGTGGTTAATATTTGGGAATGGAAAATTGATATTTGAGAAAAAGGCCAATAGAACAAGATTCATTAATATTTTACGGAAATTGAAATAAAAAGACTCACTATTTAGTAAAAAATACTTTTTAATTTTTGGATTTTTTTTTATCCTTTTGACTTTTTTTTGGTTTATATTTTTTTTCCTTATCTGTTCAAATTCTTTATTTCATAATTAATCATTAATTGTTGATATTTAATTTATACCTATGATGTGCTATTATTAACATATTCTTGATTATGAATATTAGTATACTTTTGATTGTTACCCTTTTATGATTTCGACTTGTACAAAAGCTAAAATGAATATTTATTTGTCCTCCTGCATTCTTTCATTAATTATTATGTTATTTATAGAGAGATGTTTGATGACCAAGACATTTGAGCGAGTTGGACTTATATAAGTTTATTAAAATGTTTTAACTTAACCCCAATTAAAAAATTAATCTCTTTCCAAGATTGATGTGAATTTGTATCTAATACAAAATTGTGTTAAATTTTTCATAATCTTCTATTACATGTACTTTAATAGTAATACACAATTAAGATTCAATTATATTTAAATTATTATTTAATAACTAACCATCATAATTTATAAAAATTTTGATATAAACACAATTCAACACTAAACAAATCTGATTGATGTGAGTGGAATATGAGTTTTCCACCATTTCATTATATTATGAAAAGTCAAACCAATTAAATTGTGGGTTTTGTTTTAATTTAATGATGTCTCAACAAAAGGGTCATCCATAATACCAATGGGTATGCAATATCTATGGGTATAAAATACCTATGGGTTTTCAATCGTTGGATCAATTTTAATAAGATCCAACGGTTCAGATTTAAGTGTTTATTAAATAAATAATAAACATGTTATCTTTTTAATCGGTTAACATGTAATTTTGGTTATTTAATATGCGATTTTGATCATTAAACATACAATCCAAATTAAAATATGAAACTCTTGTTAGTATGAAATTTTCAACCATTAACATGCAAAACTTTGACCATTGATTACAATTATTAAGCATTAACATACAACCATTTAATGCTCTGTAAATCGAACATGTAATTAAGACTATTAAACATGCAACAAATACTAATAAATATGAAACCTTTGGTAATATGAAATTTTTATTCATTAACATGAACTTTGACCATTGACGTACAATTAGCGAGCATTAACATGTAATTTTCTAATGCTTTGTAAAAAAACATGCAACTAAGATAATTGAACATGCAACTTTAACCATTACACATGCAACCAAACCAGTAAATATGCAAAATTTTAAAATATGAAACTTCTAACCATTAACATGTAAGTACTACATCCAATAGATATGAAACCTTCTAGAACATGAAACTTCTAACAATTGAATATAAAACTTTATGTAGAAATTATGATCGAATTCCATTCACTTTTTCTATAAATATTTTATTATTTATGCAATATAATATTTATTTATCGTAATTCATTATTTAATTGTATGGTTTTTATTTATAAGTCAAAGCAAGACTCCTCTAGAAAGAGCTAGACAAAGCAAGTAGAGAAAAATAAGTCAATAGCCCCAAGTATAAGAAGAAGAAGAAGAAACGTGGGTAGAAGGAGAAGAAGAAGGAAGAAGAAATGAAGAAAATGGAGTCTTTTCGTAACAAAGTTAAAGAAGAATCAATACAAATCCTCCCATAACAAGCTAAGAGGATGAGTATCAAGCCTAGAAGACTTGAGTGATGAAGGAAATCAAATAAGTTTAGGTAAGGAAATTTTGACCCAAATTTTGGATTGAGAAATTTTGATGGTATGATGTTATGTTGATGTTAGTGACATACTAGAGATTGAATTTAGTGGCATAATGAGCATGGAAATTGATTGTATTAAGAAATATCCAAATATTTGAAAATCCTAAGTGTTGAGCTAATTGGAATTATGAGATTAAAGAGTTAAATTTGATTATGAAGTGTTGGGTTTAATAAGTATGAATGTTGAAGTTTAAAGATTTGTTTGTATAAAGGTTGTAGTGAGGGAGTGTGGGAAGTGTTTTTGGGCAAACTAGACATGAAAGAGTTGGTGTTTAGGCCTGAAAACAGGCGAGCGTAGCGACGCCAATAGGCCAGCTTCGCGACACGTAACAGAATGATGGCCTCGATTTTAGTTTCATCGAGTGAGCGTCGCAACGACTATCGCCCAGCGTCGCGACACTAAACAAAGGAAGCTCTTTATCTAAGCCTGCTCGAGTGAGCATCGCGACACGTAAATCTTGGCGTCGTGACACGATACAAGGGAAGCCTTCTGCCTCAACCCTACCCGTGTGAGCATTGCGACACGCAACTATTGGCACCGCGACGCGTGGATATTTCTCATGATTAATTTTTAGCTAATTCAGTTTCAACTTATGATATTAGAGACCACTCGAAAGGATTCGTCGTAATTTATCATGTCAGAAACATAGAACATTATATAGCGACGATAATTTCGAAATATATTCCACGATTTGTATTCTAATTAAGTTACCCATTAAGGTCATCATAGGAAACCTAAATTCTTTCGGTGAAGTGAAGTAATGCTAAAGGGACTCCAAATCTGTGAGTGTACACTCTTTCCTTAAGTTAATTTTTCATTAGATTATTTTTAAATATCAGACTTACTTTTACACATTTAGGACGTTAGCCAAGTTTACTTTCAAATGTATTTTGATTAAGAATGTTTTGAGAAATGATTTAAAAAAGTGATGATTACAAAAGCATGATTTTATGATTTCAAGGCATGAGGGAAAAACCCACCCTAGTATGTAACTTGACTCAGATATAGAATTGACGGATTCAGATATTGTGTGCACATGCAGTTCAGAACTAGGGATGACAGATACCCCTAGATCCTAGATTCAGAGTCTGAAGGGTAGCATAAATCCGCACCCCGACTCCAAATTTGTGGCTTGGGGGACGGTGAAACGTAACGCCACAAGACCACTAGATTTTAGAGCTAGGGGGACGATGATACGTAACGCCCCTAGACCCTAGTTTCAGGGACATGATAATGGCATGCATTGGGGGACGACGATACATAACATCCCAATGTCATGGATTTTCCCACCTGGCTCTAGTTAGACGTATGAGGGGACGACGATACATAACGCCCCAATGCGTCAGGTTTTTCAGCAGACACTCAGATACAGACCTTCAGAAATAGGTTTTCAAAGACAGATTTTCAGAGATGTGATTTTCTGAAAGACTAGTCCAATGAAAGTTTTCCAGAGAAACAGTTTTATGAAAAAGAGTTATTTTCAGAAAGAAAGAAGTTTTCAGAAAAAGTTTCAGAAAAAAAGTGATTTGAGAAAAACTTTCAGAAAGATTCAGTTTTTCCAGAAAGATTCAGTTTTTCGGTCCATCAGGTCAAGTCAGAGACAGAGTTCAGTTCAGTCAGAGTCAGGAAAAGTCATGTATCATACATGCTATATAGTAGAGATTACCTATGTAATGCATTATAAGTGTTCACTATCAGAGTTATAATGTGTAGTAAAATTGAGTACTTGGTATGAGAAGTATTATGCATTTATGTTGTTGAGTTGGGCAATGGTCCTATGCATTAGTTTATATACGAAATGAGATTAGCAGTTTTCAGTAAGTCAGAGGCTCAAAGGGAATATGGCGGCCTATTCCATGCCGGTAGCATCTCCAGATTGGGGATATTACAAAGATGGTATCAGAGCATGGTCTAGGGAGTCAGTGACTTCAGTGGGCAGAGTCTTAGGGTCTTATATACGTAGTATGCCCGAGGTACTAGTATGCGAGGCACTACCTCTCCAGTTTCTGATCCTCGAATACGTCCTCAAGCTCTATAGATAGGTTAGTAATAAATTCTCAAGCTTTTCGAATATTCTCTCTCATAATAGTAATCATACTTTTTTCCCAAGACGAAAAACCTTATGTAGTTATCTTGTTGGATAATCAAAAGCTCAAGATAAGCTACGAGAATATATAGTAAAGTTCTAAGGATACTCATCCAGGAAAGTAGAAAGAGAAATAGAAAGCTGAAAAGAAAAGTAAGGAATGACACATAGAAGTTTAAGATAACCAGAGACAGTAAGGGGTGAAAATACAGAATCAGGTAAATAAATAAGGAAAATAGAATAAGCCCGATGCATGAGTAAAATATCGAGTAGATCTAAGTAAGGTTTCTTCCCTCCAAGAAAGACTTTTTCCCTCACCAGAAAATTCCTCCAAGTAGATCTGATAGCCTTGAATACCTCATGTAGATAGCAAGTTCCAGAGTAATGAAGGATAGACAGAAAGACAAAGGAAGCAAGAAATCAGAATTAGACGTGGGAGTCCCAATAGACAAGAGATGCCAAAAGGATAAAGATATTATGAAACCCTAAACCTAGACCCCGCAAGCAAATAAATGAAGGTTGTAAGCAGAGATGATATGTTACCTTACCCCAAGAAACCCGACATAGATACAACCTTAAGCTACCCATATCTTCACCCCTCAGTGATACGGTTGAAGAAATTATCCTAAGAGAGTCTATCTCATACCTATCTTACATTAGTAATAGACTCTACCAGGATATAGAGTACCATAACAAGAAACATCAACATCCGTAGAGACATAAAATACTTGTCCCAGCCTATGCCAGCATAGAAAGAGATAATCGTACGGAAGCCTAGTTCGTATAACATCAATATTCTAATATGGAAGTAGTGAATTTGAAAGGATGGTTTACCCAGAAGAGACCAATGAAACTTCTAAGGTCAGACAAATAAGAACCCGACCTAAGCTAAGATGAGCAAGTTCATAGTACTAGTGAGAATCCATAGATCAGTCCAATACCAGTAGGAACCCATGTAAGTTTTAAAAGAGCAAACCCATGAGAATTTAATACATTAAGAAGAAAGCAAAAGTACATGTACGGATAATATGACAGAGTACCATATCCGTGATTTATAGTAAGAGTATAAATCCAAAAACTGGCTCATAAGACGAACAACCACTAGCCTCTACAATATAACCTAAAGCCAATAGATAGAATATAGAAACAATTCAGAAGGACACAGTTGGTGACAAGGAAATTAAGTGCGTATAGTAAAAAAGAGATAATGTAGCTTAAGGGTGGAAATGAATGGAAATATCAGAATGGTTGATGAAGTTGTGGAACTTTAAGACCTGAAGTAGTCATTGCAATCCCAACTGAACGGATGATAAATTTTTCTCCTAGTAGCTCTACTCTAATAAGTATATAGACACCTAACTAGACCCTCACTAAGCCTAGATCATCAACTGTAATGTAGATTTCCAAATCTCTATAGAAAGTATATATCCACCCCTCAGCCTAGGACCCAATAAGGTTTTGGATAAATAAAGAAAAATATCGGATAGGGTAGACATATCATGAGATAGTAGAATAGCCAAACCAAGAAGGTCAGCAAGACCTAGATAAAGATCAGACAATAGTAATATTCTGTATGAGAATAAGTAGTTTGAATTCACAATAAGTCTAACCAAATCTATAAGTTATAACCTACCCAAAGTTATCAAGGAAGTAAAGGCTCAGAAGAGTAAACAACACAGATAGCGACCCCAGGTATAGGACATACGACTTATGAAGAGCTTCCCACAGAATAGAGATGAAGACTCAGAAGAGAGCAACATTTATACCAAGGGCTCGATAATGATATTAGGACTTGTCGTCAAATATGAAGTTCCCAGAGAATTAAAAGACTTAAAAGGTTAAGAAACTGAGGTTAGTAAGAAGAATAACAGAGGAAGTACGATAGAAATTTGAAAGAGCATGAACTTTAAGGAGTTCACAATGAGAGGTAGTATGATCGATAGTCGGAAAGCGAATCAGGAGTAAAGTTAAAACAAGAAAATTCAGATCATACCTAGCAGAAGTACATTAGTGTAAAAACCAACACCATATATATATACACGGGAGTCCTAGACTAATGGATGACCAACACGTATAAATACAACACAGGTAACTAGTGAGATCGGTACAACCAGAAAGGCTTCAAGACCAAACCTCACCTTCCCAACCCCGTTATACAATAGCAGCAATGATGGACCTCGATGATTGCCTCAAAATGCTCCAAAAAATAAGTGAATGCGTAGTGGAAGAAAAACTGAAATATAAAACCTTCAGACTTAGTACAATGGCAGAATGGAAGAAGAAAGATAGCTCTAAGTAAAAGATTTAGGAAAGAAGATGTCTAGAAGGAGCAATGAAGAGATAGAGTAGTAGTCAAGCAACAGCGGGAATACAAATTAACCAACGATATATATAACTAGAGATTTGTAAAAGTAGATATCTTTTGGATAAGGAGCCAGAGACATAGACCGTAGAAGTTCCAGGCATAAATTAAAACAGGAAATAAGACAAAGGACAACAAGAAAAATATCTGGAGGTGGAACTATCGAGATAAGACAATAATATAAAAGACACTAGATAAATAATGATAGGGGTGCATAGATGCTAAGATAGGCTTCTAATGATTAATTTTAGTAGTACTATAGAATAATAAGCTTTCTAAATGTCGAAATAAATTGGAATTCTATCAGATTGAAAACGGAAGGAAAGTAGCGAGTATAACGTATAAGTTCCCATGCTATGTAACAAGACAAAGTACGTCTAGGAATGGATTTATTGAGGTATAACATAGAAATGCCCAAAAAAACTAAGTATACAAATATTGATGAAACGAGGGAAATACCTGACAAAGTGAGACTATGGGAATAACTGAAGTAAGATATTTTAAGTACATTCAGGCTAAGAGAACAAGTCGGTGCAAATGATGGATAATCAGATTTATATTAGCAATGAATATAAAAGTGAAGATAGAAGAACTTGAGGTATACTTAAGTCAAGGGAAAGTGAAGGTTATCGGGTGTAGTACAAGGTACAATAGTGATACGTTAAGTGTGAGGAGTAGCAGAAGCCCCTAGTGATATCTAAGAATTAGTATTAACAGGGCAAGAGATATGAGGGATGAAGATAAATGATTCAAGTGGAACAGACGTGTATAGGTCCATATTGGTACGAATGCAACAAATTCGTCTAGGACCTTACAAGTTAAGCATGCAATCATAAGATAAGGAATCTTTTAGGAAAATCTAAAGAGGTATTAAACCCTTAAAGAAAAAGAGAAGATTAAGTAAAATACAGTCATAGAGTATAAGAATGGAATGAGTAATTCACGTAGGCACCAACTCGAAGGGAACCTAAGTTCGGATCATGAGAAATTGAGTATTTTTAGTACACCATTCAAGACATTATATAGTATGAAACAAGAGATAGATATAATTTTATAAAAGGATAACTTTCATTAAGAGTGACACCTTTACGAGAAGGCTAGATATATGTCACGAACCCCCAAGATTAAGTATTCATCTACAAGAATCGAATAAGGTATATCAAGATAAGATATTCCCAGAAGTCATAGTATTAAGTTCTTGAGCAGAATAATAGAAAGTAAGTAAAGGAAAATAAGAGTAGTATAAGTCAAATACCTTCAAACCAAGTCGGGCCTAAAAGTTCAGCATAAGAAGGGATTCGAGGACAAATCATATTTAAGAGGGGGAGAATTTATAATATCTGGTGATCTCGACTACTGTTACATTGTGGGATGTGTGATACATAATATAAATTATGTTTGAACATGTATACTCTCATGAAATGACCTTTTTCGACATTCGGCAAAATTCTTGAAGTTTTGATATGGAATTCATTCCAAAGTTAAATTCGGACAGCCTGTGGTATTTAAGTTGTACATTTTTCATACAAACTCTGAGTTTTATGAATTTTATATCATCGGAAAGATAAGACTGAGACCTGCGTTGAACATTTTTCCAAATTCTAAGAAGAATTAGGTCGAATTTGGTCATTTTCTCCGACCCTCTACACAGTGGCGAAAATAAGACAGAAAGAAGGAATTACTCTTTCAAACCCAAGCCCAACACTTTTCTCATTATGGATCAATAACCCTAAATATCCCCCAAACCCCTTAGAATCCTCTAGAAAGAGCTAGACAAAGCAAATAGAGAAAAATTAGTCAATAGCCCCTAGTATATAAAGGCTATTATTCTTGCATCTCCAAAGAAGAAGAAGAAGAAGAAGAAGAAGAAGAAGAAGAAGAAGAAGAAGAAGAAGAAGAAGAAGAAGAGAAGAAGAAGAAGAAGAAGAAGAAGAACAAGAAGAAGAATAAACATGGGAAGAGGGAGAAGAAGAAAGGAAGAAGATGAAGTCTTTTATTAACAAAGTTAAAGAAGAATCAATACAAATCCTCCCATAACAAGCTAAGTGTTAGTGTCATACACATGTCCAAGGTCTATAAACAAGATTTGTGTGTGAATTATCAAGTGAAGTTTGCGGAATAACTTATATTTATCGGTTGAGGAATTTCAAAAATTTCTCTTGGATGTAGAAGCTCCAAGCCTTTTGTTGAGTTCCAAACTCTTGGGTGAGTTTCCCTATCACCTTAAAATAACTCCCAAAGTGCTAGCTTTGATAAAAAATTGAAGCAAAATTCTTCCTCCAAGAGTGAAGAAATTCGGCAATGGGAGAGCAAAAGAGAGAATGAATAATATTTTTGTGTTTTTCAAAAACTAGATACAAAAAATTGGTAGTTGTGATACTTAAATGTAACATTTAAGTTTTGCCAACTACTCACATCAATGAGTGACATTTGATGTAAGTCAATGGGTCCCACCCAATTAAATTCCAAATTCAAGTTGCCTTACGCAATACACTTTGGGCCCGGAATTATTTAATCCGATTAAACGAATTTTCCGTCGCTAAATAATTAAATCCAATTTAATTAAATAATAATGCTTCGCAAAATTATTACGAAAGTCGCTTACGAATTAATTACAAATTAATTCATTCGCTTGAATTAAAATCCAATTTTAATTCCGAATTGAAATCCAATTTCAATTAATATATCCAATATATTATTTTAGCCCAAATAAATAAATTAAATAGAAAAATCAAATTTAACTATTAAATTTATTTTACCGATTAATTCCAAATTAATCACGTTCTCTCTTCTAGATGAATTTAATCCCAGATAAATTCTGGCCGCAATTAATCATAGATTAATTTTCTCTCATAATTAATCTCAGATTAATTCTGTTTGAGTCAAATGTCATTGGTGAATCTTTGGGAAGCGACCTAAGAGATCCATGGATATGTTGGCAGTAAATACGGTCATCGGACTATCCGAACACGTGCGTACCCAGTACCATATTCTTACCGATTTACAAGACATTGTTGGCTTCTAGCAAAGCACTGTGCCTACCCAATTCTCCAGAAATATTCAACGAAGAATATATAATCTGTATCAGGCGTAGTATACATAGTATTGTGTAATAAAATCCAGTATCGAATGTCATATACTAGGCCTAGGGCTGGAATTGTGTCGGCCCGTACGAAACATATATCGGATCACTAGCAACTAGTCTCTGTAATAAGATAATCATGACCTAGTATACTATTCCGATAGCTGCAGCATTTAAGAGTACTAGTTCTGTATCATGCGTGATCATCATCTCCATATGACTAAAGTGATACTCCCATCTTGACATCACACTCAATACACTACGATTCTCAGTAAACCCAGAAGAGGCGTACATAGAACCTGTTAAAGCTCTGGACGACCAAAATCAAAGCATACCGATTGTCGCAAGTATTAGCGATGCAAGTGTCAGGTTAAGACCACATATACCTACCCTGATTCAGATTCCTATAAACACATAATCATAATACCAATGGGACTCCGATGGGTTATCCAAGCGAAGCTGTTCCCAGTCCAACGGCTAACAGAACCTCATATCACACTTTTGCATAAGTATCCAATACTTAAATATATGAGAACTATGCCGTTAAGCTTCCATAACGCGCACAAGTGTAATACTAACCTATTTCGTATTATCGATGTCCAGTCTCGATAATACTACAACTAGGGATATTTAATGATTAAAACTTTCGTGGATTAATACTGTCTCATATCTTATTAACCCGATTTAACCATATGGACTTTTATCATTTATATGTCCAAGTAATCCAATTACAAAATGATAAAAGAGCAATTTTCTTTGTCACATAGTTAATTTGTATAAAAACACCATGTCTTTTACAAATAGTGATGCTATGGGTCATAATTGTCCAACACTAAGATGATGAGTATAGCCTATAAGACTTGGGTGATGAAGGAAATCAAATAAGTTAGGGAAGGAAATTTTGACCCAAATCTTGGATTGAGAAATTTTGATGGTATGATGCTATGTTGATGTTAGTGACATACTAGGGATTGTATTTAGTGGCATAATGAGTATGGAAATTGATTGTATTAAGAAATGCCCAAATATTTGAAAATCCTAAGTGTTGAGCTAATTGGAGTTATGAGATTAAAGAGTTAAATTTGATTGTGGAGTGTTCGTTTAATAAGTATGAATGTTGAAGTTTAAAGAGTTGTTTGTATAAAGGTTGTAGTGAGGGAGTTTGTGAAGTATTTTTGGGCAAACTAGACATGGAATAGTTGGTGTTTGGGCCTGAAAATAGGCGAGCATCGCGACGCCAACATGCCAACATTGTGATGCGTAACAGAATGATGGCCTTTATTTCAGTTTCATCGTGTGAGCGTCGCAACGCCCATCGCCAAATGTCGCGACACGAAATAGAGGAAGCTCTCTGTCTCAGCCTGCTTGAGTGAGCGTCGCAACACGCAAAGCTTGGCATCATGATGCGATACAGGGGAAGCCTTCTGCCTCAACCCTACTGTGTGATTGGCTTCGCGACGCGCAATGATTGGCTTCGTGAGGCGTGGCCATTTCTCAGGATTAATTTTTAGCCAATTCAGTTTCAACTCAGGATATTTGAGACCACCCGAAAGGATTCGTATCATCTTATATACATGTAATTTACCATGTCACAAACATAGAACATCATATATCGATGATAATTTGACCAGCGTAAACACACACGTATAACGCAAGCGTACGTATCGTTCAAGTAGTATAAAAAGTATCGATCCCACGAGGACTTAGTACCAAATCTATTAATTTTATGAGGTCAAGTGATTACTAGTATCTAACAGGTTGATTGATTGATTTGAAATGGTGACGATTCTAAATTTAAAACAAGTAAATTAAATGCGTGAAAGTAGATTAATGAAAATTCAATTATAAAACTATATAGGGTTGTGAATTCTTCCAATATTATTTAAAGATGAAGTGGTTATATTATAGTTGGGTAAAATATTGATTTATTAATCTGGAATATTAAATTATGTAAAAGCCTCTTTCGATGATCATTTACAAATACCTAGTAAAATCCAATTGAACCATATGTCTATGTCAACCAAATTACCTAGATTCATTAAGATTAAGTTCCAATTATGACTACCCCGCCCAACAGGTATATTCCTATCCTGTAAGGAAATATATTAAAGGGTTATCTATCTTCAAAGAAGATCGTGGGCTATTGAGTCTAAGGTCTTTAAACTTGAAATCCCTATGTCTAGTTCATTTTAAGTTTACCTAATCAATTTTATTAGTGGCCAGTTAATAAAAAGCATTAAGATTATGACTCAATAAATAAATCTTTTAATTACCCAAATTATAATCTAACCCCTTATAAACCGGTGATATTAGATTTTATCACAACCCTAGATAAAACTTAGTTACAACACATAGCTAAAGCTAGTAAAAACTTAAACATAAAGTAAAATTGCCAAAAAGTAATTGTGGAATAATAAATTACAATAAAATGAAATGCTAAGGTAAAAAAAATTAACTTCTACTATTTACTATTTAGATATCTCTCATAATATAATATAATATATACTTGTGATAATTTTGCCCACCAGCCATATATGCGGTAACCTGACTAAGTCAAATTAAATCCAACCAGCCATTAAGGCGGTAATATTTGTTAATAAACCAACCATAAAGGGGGAACCAAAATAACCAGCCATAAAGGCGGAACAATAAATAAACCAACCGACCAGTATGGCGGTATCCTCATTAAGTCAGGTTTTAAATATTTATATAATATATTTTAAGGGAGATTAATCTAAATAGCAATAGTAAAAGAATTACATTTTTACCTTAGCATGGAGAAGTTACCTCCTCATGGTTGAATAGTAAAATTGAAAAAGTTTAAGAAAGAAAATTACTATTACTATTATAGAAGAAAATTACTTTTACAAAACGTAATTAAAACTGAAATTTTAAAGAAACTAAGAAGAGAACTCTCTATTTGCATCAGAGAATTCAGAGGAAGTGGTACATTTTAAACTGAAAATTCGTGCCGAATTTATAGGCCCGAGTAAGTGGAGCGCGTCGGGCCGCGCAAGCCTTACGTGGCGCGACGCGCTGACGTGGCATTTCCCGATTCTTGCTTCTGGTTTTATCTGACATGTGGCAGGGCGGCTGAAGCGATAAGGTGACACGTGGCAAGGCGGCTGGCTGATGTCGGCTTGTTGAATTTTTGACACGTGGCATGCGGCGCACGTTAGCGGATCGCTTGTGATGATGACACGTGGCACGGCTCACGTTAGCAAAGTCAAACTTGTCAACTTTGACTTGTTGACCTGGTGCATGTTAGCAGCCTCCGGCGCATGTTAGAGGTCGGGACGCCAAGGGTTTCGGTGTCGCGACGCTCCAAAATTACCAAAATACCCTTTTTGCCAATTTTCACAGTTTTGCTTCAAATCACCTCCAGAATGTCCTGAAACTTTATTTATCTATAAAATAACACAAAATACATCAAAATATTCACAAAACTCAAGAAAATATACAAAATATTAAGTTAAATGAGTGAGAAATAGTGATACATTTACCACTCATCACACCCCCAAACCTAACATTTTGCTAGTCCTTCGAGCAAAAATAATAACATAATAAAATTTAATAAGCCACTTTCGTAGGGATCACGGTTGCATTTAGCATATGCAACAAGCCTTTAAACCCATAGGTGTCCCTAGTGGACGAGTTGTAGTCTCGTGAGGGTTTACAACAATGATACCCACAAACATTTTATAAATGTAAAAAGGTAGTGAAACTAATGCACACAAAATCAAAAAGACAAGAGAAAAGAGAATAAAGAAGTTAGTGACTAATTAGGTGAAACTTCTACTCCAAGTTACTAGTTGTTTTGTTTCATTCGAAATTACTGAATAAGTAAATTCTCCGATTATTTTTATTATTCTTTATATACAGAGCCAACAAAATATTATGAACTCATTTTTGCCCACAACAGTCATAAGTATAGTTGATAAGAGAGTAATATTTTTGTCCTAAAGTTTTATCAGAATTCACACCTTTTGTAGTAATGGAATAAATTTTCTGATTTTTCTGATTTTTTTTTCTTTGATTTTTTTCTATTTTTTTTATTTATATACAATATCTTCCATCTATGTAGCGAGCTTTAGGTCGGTGACTCCCAAACCAGTTGGCTTTAGGGCACCAGGTGTTAAGATACCCCTACGGACTTAATTACTCAGACTTCAGATATATATATATTTTTTCTGTCATCTTTTTTATCCATGTAGCGAGCTTTGGGCCAATGACTCCTAAACCAGTTGGTTTTAGGGCACTAGGTGTTAAAACACCCTTACAGACTTAATAACTCGGATCTCAGATTTTTTTTTATTCCATCACTTTTTGAGATGTTTCCTCCAAATGAACTAGAGCACTGAATATTACAAACTTTTCAATTTTAGCTCATGTCTGTATGTTACTATGGATGTTGATAATACCTGTTAACTGAGCATATGAAGATTCATTTTAGTCAGTATTATGGAGAATTCACAAATTAAATAATTCAAAAGGAAATAAACAAAAATTAACTTGTTTCGAAATAGGTTTGAAATACGTATCAAGAGTGAGAATTCCTTACACATCTATTTCTTACCAATTTCACCATGATTTAGTCAAATAAAAATGCAAAATATTTTTGTAATTTTTGAAAATTTTCAATTTTTTGTATTTTTCGAAAAATTTTGGACTAAAAATAAAAATAACACACAAACTAAAAACAATGTAGATTTCCCGTTGTAGATTCCCCATAGGGAGGGTGGAGCGAGGCTCTCTTAAGTACCCAAGCCTCTTAGGCTCTTATCGCTTGTGTCAAGGAATAAACATGAGTCCTCCAAATTAGTCTATCACAATGAGCTACGGGTGAATGATTATCTAGGTGTCTTCATAACTTTTCCTTATAGAAAGGTAGTGAGTGAAGGAAGACACCAAACCATCACCTACTCCCTAATAGTAGAAGAATAGTTTAGAAGATAATACCTGGTTAGCTGAAATTCTACAAGAAATTAAAGGTTAAGATCCAGATTAACACGACGCCTCTTACCACGATCGTCCTCGGACCAATTTATCTTTGAAAGGATAGGGCCAACTTGTGGTTCATAGGCTAAGAGTTGGTCTATTAGATCTGGAGCAGTTCTGGCAGTAAAGAAGAGTTCTTTTAAAGGTTTTGACACGAACCCATTTCTCCGGGCATCATCAAGAAACACACAAAGAAAATCATTAAAATCCATCAACGTTAAACAGCCCAATTGGTTTCTGGTGTATGTTCAGGTTCGCCCAAGATAACACTATAAAAATGTCCTCCAATGTGCCTAAGCCACATTGCAAAGCAATAAAAGCATCAGCACGGTTAATCATTTCTACCAGTCGTTCAGACATACCTGGTACGATCAGTTCCTCTCCGTTTGATGATTCAATAAGATTTGCTTCCGCCAAGGGTTTTGGAATGATTCCAAAAACATGACTGCCTCCTTCCTGTACGGCCTTTGAAACGATCCCCATTAGTCCAAGATTACCTCCGCCATATACTAAGTGCATATTCCTTGCAGCTAAGACTCGACCTAATTCCTGTGCTGCTTCTACGTATTGTGGTTTAGTACCAATACTACTACCGCAAAACACACAGATGTTTTCAACTCGTCTTCTTGAAGTGGCTTCCATGTTTTACTCTGGATGTCTTCAAAAGTGCAATGATGAGTTGAATTTATAATACCTGAAAAGGGTGAGTAAAATAATAGCACTAGTATCTTCTAATGGACGATTAGTAGCAAAATAGTAAAATAAATCGTGATAGTCAAAAAGGTCTGGATCCTGTCGGAGAAATCAACAAAACAAATCACATTTATTATGAAAAGACAAAGAGATATAATATGTACAAGAATTTACAGCTTGATTAACGTCTATGCGTCAGAGACAAGTTTCTCATCCAATTTTCTTATAAATTGGCAAACATGGTCTTTTTGAGTCAGATTCCCAAGACTTAACTGTTGTCTTTCTTTTTGGAATTGTGTGTGTAACTTGTGAATGGCTATATGAACATATCCACTGGGATGCGTCTCAAGAGTCGAAGATATATCATCGACAGACTCCTTACTCAAGCCATCCCTAATGAATTTAATTTTATCTTCACGATTATCAGACACCATTCCTAAAGAACGACAACGAGTATTGCAATTCCACCGTGCACATTTGTAACAAACACCCATTTGCTTAGCTCTACGTTTCTTTGCATAGGTGTTTCTTCCAAAACCAGACATATGTGAACTAAAAGAGTCAGAAGACTCACCTGCCAATCTGACCCGTGCTTCAATTACCCAACGAATATCATTAGGAACACCATGGATTGTTAGTAACCTCATCCGTTCCAAGCGAGCTTTGTAAACTTTCATCAGAGATTTTTGAGGGAGAGAAGGTAATTGCTTGTTAAGATTTACGAGAGCTTTTTCCATCGTGAAATGACTTTATCTGCAAAAACTAAACACACAAAAATAAAACATACCAGATCACAATATATACACAAATTGCATGGGTTGCCTCCCTGCAAGCGCTAAGTTTTAAGTCGTCAGCTAGACGTGACTGCCTGATCGTTATGCTGGATCTGAAAGTGTGGCACTTTCTTTTTGTCGCTCCAACGGTTCTCCCCAGTAATTCTTGACACGCTGACTATTAACCTTGAATATGTTGTTGGTGTTGGGATCCAGTAACTCAACAGCTCCATATGGTAAAACCTGAGTGATCACAAATGGACATGACCACCTTGATTTCAACTTTCCAGGGAAAAGTTTCAACCTCGAGTTGTACAACAACACATACTGCCTTGGTTTCAACTGTCTATGCACTATTTTTAGGTCATGCCATTTCTTGGTCTTTTTCCTGTACAATTTGGCATTCTCATAAGATTGTAGGCGAAATTCCTCCAATTCATTGAGTTGGTGAAGTCTTTTCTTTCCTGCAGCTTGTGGATCAAGATTCAACTTCTTTAATGCCCAGTACGCCTTATGTTCAAGCTCAACTGGCAGATGGCATGCTTTCCCAAACACCAATCGATATGGGGACATACCAATGGGTGTCTTGTAAGCTGTCCGGTAGGCCCATAATGCATCATCTAGTTTTGTTGACCAGTTCCTCCTTGTTGATCCAACGGTTCTTTCCAAGATTCTTTTGATTTCCCTGTTTGAAACTTCAACTTGCCCATTTGACTGTGGATGGTAGGCTGTTGCAACCTTGTGAGTAACTCCGTATTTGGATATGAGTGCATCAAAATATCTGTTGCAGAAATGTGTTCCACCATCACTGATAATTGCCCGAGGTGTTCCGAAGCGAGTGAAAATATTCTTTTTCAAGAATTTGATCACCACTTTTGAATCATTGGATGGTAGTGCAATTGCTTCAACCTATTTTGAGACGTAGTCTACAGCAACCAAGATGTACAGGTTTCCGATTAATGGAACAAAGGGTCCTATGAAATCAATTCCCCATACATCGAATATCTCCACTTCCAGAATATTTTGCAATGGTCCTTCATTTCTCCTCGAAATATTCCCCATTCTCTGACACATGTTACATTAAAGAACAAACAAGTGAGCATCTTTAAAAAGAGTGGGCCAGAACAAACCTGATTGAAGGACTTTAGCTGCAGTTTTATTCCCGCTGAAGTGTCCGCCGTATGGTGATGAATGATAGTGCTGCAAAACATTGTTGACCTCTTCCTGTGGAATACATCGTCTCAGTAATTGATCAGTACATCGTTTGAATAGGTACGGCTCATCCCAGACATAATATTTGACTTCTTTGAAGAATTTCTTCCGTTGCTGAGTTGTCCATTCCAACGGCCATTTTCCTGACACTATGTAGTTGACATAGTCAGCATACCAAGGGACTTCCTGTTGTTTTATGGAAAACAGATGTTCATCTGGAAAAGTTTCTTTGATTGATAGTTCTTTGCCAGCAGTTTCTCCATTCTCGAGCCTCGATAGATGATCTGCCACTTGGTTTTCTGTTCATTTCCTTTCTCTGATCTCCACATCGAATTCTTGCAGAAGAAGTATCCAACGGATCAATCTGGGTTTGGCATCTTTCTTCGCGATCAGGTATTTGATTGCTGAATGATCTGTGTAGACCACCACTTTGGGACCCAACATATAAGAGCAGAATTTGTCAAAAGCGAACACAACTGCAAGCAACTCCTTTTCAGTGGTTGTGTAGTTGAGTTGAGCTTCATTTAAAGTTCTGCTGGAGTAGTAAATGGTGTGGAATATCTTTACTTTGCGTTGTCCCAAACAGCTTGTCTAGTTTGCTTTTCTGAAGACGTTGAGGAAAAGGTGGAGGTGGAGTGATCTGTTCTTTTTCCTTTGCTTCTTTTTCATCCATCTGTTTCTCTGCTTCTTTTGGAACATCTTCAATGGTTGCCTTGATTCCAACATCTTTGTTGATTTCAGTACCACTTTTCAAGGTGATGGCTTGACATTGCTCATTCCCTCGGTTCCTTGGATTTGGTTCTGTATTGCTGGGAAGATTTCTTGGTGGTCTGTAACTTTGAGCATTGTCCAGTTGTCCAATTTGATTTTCCAGTGCTTTGATGGAAGCAGATTGGCTTTGAAACATAGCATCATATGCTGCTTGTTGCTTTTTGAACATCTCTGCAAGCCAATCTTTCATTTCTGGATCTTTTTCAATCTCCTGGCTTTTGTTCTGTTGCTGGAATCCAGGTGGTGGATAATTCTTTTGCCCTGAATTGTTACTCCATGAGAAATTTGGATGATTCCTCCACCCTGGATTGTAGGTGTTGGAATATGGATTGTTCCCCTGTCTGTTGAAATTGTTGACATAATTCACCGTTTCTTCAAGTTGATTTTGTTCTGGTGCTTCTCCATATGGTGAATTTGTGGTTCCAATGTTGCTTTGCATGCCGAGGGTCTCCATGAATTTGCATATCTGATCCAATTTGGCACTGACTGCTGTATTGGCTCCAACTTCATAAATTCCAGCAATTCGTTGAATCATGCTTCTTTCTGTTGGCCACAATGAATTGTTGTTGGCCATTTCTTCGATTAGGTCCCAGGCTTGTTCTTCTCCTTTTGCCATCAACGCTCCTCCAGCAGCAGCATCAATTGTGGTTCTCATTATTCCAGAAAGTCCATTATAGAATGTTTGGACTTGAAGCCATTTTGGAATCTCATGGTGATGATATTTTCGGAGCAAATCTTTGTACCTTTCCCAAGCTTCGTAGAGAGTTTCTGATTCTTGTTGTACAAAGGATGTGATGTCATTCCTCAGTTTTCCAGTTCTAGCTGGTGGAAAGTACTTTGCAAGAAATTTGGTGGCTAAAGTATTCCAAGTTGTAATGGAATCTGGTGGAAGTGAATGTAGCCAAGCTTTAGCTCTGTCCTTCAAGGAGTATGGAAAAACACGCAGTCTCATTGCTTCTTCAGCTTCTCTGTTGTAATTGAAAGTGCTGCAAACTTCCAGGAAGTTGCTGATGTGGGTATTAGGATCTTCAGTTGCTTTTCTCCCAAACTACACTGATTACTGAATCATTTGAATGCAAGTTTTGATGTCACCTGCATTTGCTGGTAAGGGAGGAAGTACAATACATGAAATGACCGCGATATAGCCATAGGATATAGTCAGAGTATTAAAATACAATAGATAAAAATAAATAAAAATTTCGTAGAGTATGTCTCACGCATATACTTTTAATACTTTTCATAAAAAAAAAGAACATGTTGATTATATAAAAATTCGGAAGCAACAAAATTTTGAGTTTCTCATGGGCAAAGACACTATTGCTGACATAATAACTTCTGTCTCGAATGGGAATTGGTGGTGCAACCTTTAAAGGTTCAGGTTCCATGTTAACAATTGCTTCTTGGCCTTGTCGACTTTCCCTTCTCAACTGTCTGATGGTTCTTTCAATTTCTGGGTCAAGCTGTCGTAGTTCAAAGCTTCTGGTTCGTCTCATTAAGAATCTGATAACTTGAAACACAATAAAACGAAAATAATAAGTAAAAAGAAAATTAGATACAAGTAACGTATCTAACCTCAAAACTAATAATGAAAGATAAATAAGTCCCCGGCAACGGCGCCAAAAACTTGACCGGCGTAAACACACACGTATAACGCAAGCGTACGTATCGTTCAAGTAGTAGAAAAAGTATCGATCCCACGAGGACTTATTACCCAATCTATTAATTTTATGAGGTCAAGTGATTACTAGTATCTAACAGGTTGATTGATTGATTTGAAATAGTGACGATTCTAAATTTAAAACAAGTAAATTAAATTGCGTGAAAGTAGATTAATGAAAATTCAAATTATAAAACTATCTAGGGTTGTGAATTCTTCCAATATTATTTAAAGATGAAGTTGTTATATTATAGTTGGGTAAAATATTGATTTATTAATCTGGAATATTAAATTATGTAAAAGCCTATTTCGATGATCATTTACAAATACCTAGTATAATCCAATTGAACCATATGTCTATGTCAACCAAATTACCTAGATTCATTAAGATTAAGTTCCAATTATGACTACCCCGCCCAACAGGTATATTTCTATCCTGTAAGGAAATCTATTAAAGGGTTATATATCCTCAAAGAAGATCGTGGGCTATTGAGTCTAAGGTCTTTAAACATGAAATCCCTATGTCTAGTTCATTTTAAGTTTACCTAATCAATTTTATTAGTGGCCAGTTAATAAAAAGCGTTAAGATTATGAATCAATAAATAATCTTTTAATTACCCAAATTATAATCTAACCCCTTATAAACCGGTGATATTAGATTTTATCACAACCCTAGATAACTAACTTGGTTACAACACATAGCTAAAGCTGGTAAAAACTTAAAAGACATAAAGTAAAATTGCTAAAAAGTAATTGTGGAATAATAAATTACAATAAAATGAAATGCTAAGGTAAAAGAAATTAACTTCTACTATTTACTATTTAGATATCTCTCATAATATAATATATATACTTGTGATAATTTTGCCCACCATCCATATATGCGGTAACCTGATTAAGTCAAATTAAATCCAACCAGCCATTAAGGCGGAACCAAAATAAACCAGCCATAAAGGCGAAACAATAAATAAACCAACCGACCAGTATGGCGGTATCCTCATTAAGTCAGGTTTTAAATAGTTTATATAATATATTTTAAGGGAGATTAATCTAAATAGCAATAGTAAAAGAATTAACTTTTTACCTTAGCATGAAGAAGTTAACTCCTCATGGTTGAATAGTAAAATTAAAAAAGTTTTAGAAAGAAAATTACTATTACTATTATAGAAGAAAATTACTTTTACAAAACGTAATTAAAACTGAAATTTTAAAGAAACTAAGAAGAGAACTCCCTATTTACATCAGAGAATTCAGAGGAAGTGGTACATTTTAAACTGAAAATTCGAGCCGAATTTATAGGCCCGAGTAAGTGGAGCGTGTCGGGCCGCGCAAGCCTTGCGCGGCGCGACGCGCTGACGTGGTATTTCCTGATTCGTTGCTTCTGGTCTTATCTGACACGTGGCAGGGCGGCTGAAGCGATAAGGTGACACGTGGCAAGGCGGCTGGCTGATGTCGGCTCGTTGAATTTTTGACACGTGGCATGCGGCGCACGTTAGCGGATCGCTTGTGATGATGACACGTGGCACGGCTCACGTTAGCAAAGTCAAACTTGTCAAACTTTGACTTGTTGACGTGGTGCATGTTAGCAGCCTCCGGCGCACGTTAGAGGTCGGGACGCCAATGGTTTCGGTGTCGCGACGCTCCAAAATTACCAAAATACCCTTTTTGCCAATTTTCACAGTTTTGCTTCAAATCACCTCCAGAATGTCCTGAAACTTTATTTATCTACAAAATAACACAAAACACATCAAAATATTCACAAAACTCAAGAAACTATACAAAATATTAAGTTAAATGAGTGGGAAATAATGATACATTTACCACTTATCATATTTTCGAAGTATATTCCACGATTTGTATTCTAATTAAATTACCCATTAAGGTCATCGTAGGAACCACAAATTCTTTCGGCGAAGTGAAATAATGCTAGCAGGACTCTAAATTTGTGAGTGGACACTCTTTCTTTAAGTTGATTTTTCATTATATTGTTTTTAAATATCAGACTTACTTTTCCATATTTAGGGCTTTAGCCAAGTTTACTTTCAAATATATTTTGATTAAGAATATTTTGAGAAATGATTTAGAAAATTGATGATTATAAAAGCATGATTTTATGATTTCGAGGCATGAGGGAAAACCTACCTCAGTATGTAACTTTACTCAGATATAGAATTAACGGATTCAGATATCGTGTGCACACGCAGTTTAGGACTAGGGATGACAGATTCCCCTAGATCCTAGATTCAGAGTCTAGAGGGTAGCATAGATCCACACCCTAGCTCCAAATTTGTGGCTTGGGGGACGATGATACATAATGCCCCTAGACCACCAGAATTCAGGGCTAGGGGGACGGCAATATGTAACGCCCCTAGACCCTAGTTTCAGGGACATGATAATGGCATGCTTAAGGGGACGACGATACGTAACGCCCCAATGTCATGAATTTGCACACCTGGTTTTAAATAGGCGTATGGGGGGACAGTGAAATGTACTCCCCAATGCGTCAGGTTTTTCAGCAGACCTTCAAAAAACAGGTTTTCAAAGACAGATCTTCAGATATGTGATTTTTAGAAAGACTAGTCTACTGAAAATTTTCCAAAGAAACAGTTTTATGAAAAAAGAGTTATTTTCATAAAGAAATAAGTTTCTAGAAAAAGTTTCAGAAAAAAAAGATTTGAGAAAAACTTTCAGAAAGATTTAATTTTTCCAGAAATATTTTCAATTATAGAAAATGAACATTTTTATAAGTATTTCAGTTTTCGTTTAAAATTGTCTACTCACTAGGACGTTCAAATGATCTAACCCCCACCTCTCATTTTCCTTTTTTTGCAGGTTACTTGAAGGGCGAACTTAAGAGAATTGATACTGATGGAAGTCACTAGGGTATTCGGTCCACCAGGTCAAGTCAGAGACAGAGTTCGGTTCAGTCAAAGCCATGAAAAGTCATGTATCATACATGTTATATAGTATAGATTACATATGTAATGCATTATAAGTGTTCACTGTCAAAGTTGTAATGTGTAGTAAATTGAGTACTTGGTATGAGAAGTATTATGCATTTATGTTGTTGAGTTGGGCAATTGTCTAATGCATTAGTTTATATACGAAATGAGATTAGCAATTATCAGTGTGTCAGAGGCTCAAGGGGAATATGATGGCATATTCCCTGCCGGTAGCATCTCCGTATTGGGGATGTTATAATGATCGTTGGAATTTATACCAAAATTATCGGGTGTTACACTTTTAAACAATATTTCTCCCATTAATTTTATTCGAATTTCACACTCCCCTATGTGGTAGACGGAAATATTGTTGGATATATTTCTAGTATGATGCCAAATTTTCATTGTTAATATCATAACTCACCTAATGGGTTTTGGCACTTCATCTTCAATCACTAAAACTCCTTTTGTTTTGTATCTTTATATAAGGCTCGACCTGTCAACCTCTAGCAAGCAATGTCTCACCTAATTGATTTTGAAATTTTCACTAGTTAAGCTAGACCCAACACCTTTTGTTACGTAACACTTGTGATTAGCCCTCACCTAATGGGTTTTGGGTTTACAGTCATTAGGCTACATCAACGAATAAGTCAAATATTACTTAAACACATGAGCGTTCCTCACTTAATGGGTTTTACGATCGTCAAGATATGTCTAGTGGGCTACTTGATCGTGTTGGAAGGTTAAGACTTAATATTTTAGGGATTAATGAGATATTCACATCTCTATATAGATTTAGGTCTTTTCTTTTAATGTGTCTTGATGTTATTGTAACTTATAGTTTCATTAAACATCGTGCACAAGCACACTAATTACATAACTTATATGTTTGGCTCTAAACGATGAGATCCTAATCTTTTATTAATAATTAATAAAACTATTCTATTTGATTTAAGAAATCTCTGATAATTTTGTTACTAGGGAAAACTCCCTGAAGAAGAAGGGGATCCAGTGTGATATTTTAAGTCCTTACCTTCTTAGGCTCTTATCGCCTTGTTGCTAGAGTTTTCTTTAATACATCTTTGTTCGAGAAGGTCTTAGGCTTTCATTGCTTCTGAAATCCTATACTAATCTTGAAACTTTTAAGAGATTACTCATTGATTATTAATCAATTAATATATTAATCATAATTAATTATTAAAAGATTTAATAAAAGTTATATTAGGATTAGTGAGATTAAATAATTAATGAGTTTTAATTCAATTAATCTCTATTTTGAGCTTCACTTCTTAAAAAGGAAGTTTAAATTCAAAACTAGCAACAACTTAATTTCCATTAGGATTCTTTCCAAAAATGAATTTTAATGTAATAAAAATTCTAATTTTACTCAAAATTGAATTCTAGAAATTTTTACAAAATAATATAATTTTAAAAATTATAATTTTATTCCTGAACTTTTGGGTATTTATAATAAAACCCTAAAACTTTCAGAATTCTACAAATTGGTCCTTGCGGCAAAAGATATTAGGGGAGTAGCCATCACGCTACTCGTGAGAAGGTACGCGTGTTGTGCGCAGCCCTATCCAGCCATGCTCGCACATGACGCTCTCCGCCACTTGATGCTTTAACATCTGACTGCAAGAGGTTTTACCAAAAAATCAACCTTTCCGAATTTTGATTAAGTTGAAATTTTACAGAGCCGTTAGTCCATATGTCTAATGTCACCACAAAAAATTTAGACAAAAATAATATTTTTATCTACATAAAATAATAATATAACCGAACAGTGCTCTATAGGATCCCAAGTACTTTGATTCGTTTTTATCAAAATGACATAACATCAAAGCTTTGGTACCACGTTTAGGTTTTAGGGTTAGAGTGAAAACACGTATGTGACTGAAATTTAAATTTTTTTTCCTAAACCACTTTGTTGATCATGGTTATATCATTTTTTATATAAATAAATTATGCTAATAAAATTAATCATAACTAATTTGATCAAGCATGCAATTAATATTTATTTATCAATATAAATAAATTCAACAATTAGTAAAATATACCTGATTGTATATTTCCTTACTTAAGCTTTTCTTGAATTTGTCTTCCTCGATTTTTCACTTGTAGTAGTGCACAAAGTGTTGCACCTATAGTTGGCACACTAGATCCATTTTATGAACAAATTGCTCCCACTTTGAGAGCAAAGAAAAACTAGTTTTTCTTTCTTGGATGGATGAAGTAAAGATTGAAGGTCAAAAGAAACAGACTTTCCTTGAAATAATCTTAGAACAAAATTGGAACAAAACAAGAGAGAGAGGGGCATAAAATCATACATATATATAGTATAAGGTTTGCCTTGTTTTTATCCCAATACAACAAGGACAATCTAAGATCTCTCCAAATCAAGTTAGGTTTATTTATGATTCTTTTCCAAATTGAAAAAAGAAACTTAATTAAATAAAGACTTTTTTATTTAATCTATATTATGACTTAATTAATTAAGGTGCTAGCCCACTAAATTATGGCCCAATAGATTATACATTATTTTGACCCAATGATTAATTAACTATTAATCGATCAATTAATTTTAACTTATTAATTTTAATTAACGATTAATTAAAGTTATATTTAATTTAATTTAATTTATAAATATCAAATATTTATTTAAATAATTAAATCTAAAATTTATTTTATATTTCGAATTTATTAATCAAATTAATGTTTCCGAAATATTTCGAATATCCTAATTTTATTAGGAAATCTTATTTTAATTGAAAATCTAATTTTCATATTGTAGTCATTATATTTTTACGCATAACTCAATAATGAGTCTCTTACGGGGACACACCCCTAAAAATTGGGAAAAATACAAGATGAGTACCAGGAAAGAGAGGAACTCCAAGAAATATAACCAAAAGCCAGCCAGACATCACCCATTTCTGACTTACCTTATATCAAACCAAAATATCCGGCCAGATACACTCTAAAATCCTAAATTCGGTAAAACAAGTCATATATGTCATTGAATGTTCATAATGTCAGTTACCAATGACACGAGATCTGATTATGGCCAGTCAAATATTAAATTCAAATTAAACATCAGGTGGGACATGTATTAAAGTGGTCAGCGCACATACAAATTACCAAGAGCTGAAGTCAGGGGTTGACTAATGGCCAAACAAACTTATATTTCAAATTATATGTCCGTTTGGATATATATTGAACTTTACAATCTACAAGAACGCCAGACAAAGAGGAGACCATAGAGAGATTTTGTTCCCCCTTCCTTTCTCAAATCCCTCCATCGCACTATAAAAATAGGGCCTTTTCCCCTCACAAAAGGGAGGATAACTAAATAATCTTGAGATTCTGAAACAGTGACCCTTGAGAGAGAAAATGAGAAAGCACCATATGATTCCTAGAACTTCTTCCTTTTTTGGTGTGAATCTAGTACAATTCTAACATTCAGGTGGATCCTCTTGAGCCAAACGACATAAAGGTACAACCTAGGGCACCTTTCTTATTATTTATATGCTTTGGAGTTTCTATAATAACATAGTATCTTCTGTCGGGCGCACATCACGTCCGGCCGGATATGCACCCACATCTGACCTGCGATAGACATATCAAACCACGCTTACTGCTTTCTATATTTGATTATTTATGTCATTTGTTATATGCATATTTATTCGATTTTATATAATCACGCCATGTGAATCTAGTTTAGTCACTTCGTTAATATTAAGATTTGCATGTTACTATTTTTTCTCTTATTTTTAACATTTTAGTTGCATAATAGTTTAGTTCTTTACAGATTAGTTATTTTATGCATATCAATATTTTTATTATTGTATCTTTACGCATGTTAGACAGCTCACTATAGATTAGTTTTTTCATGTTTGATTCTGATCGTGTGTATGTTATGATCCACGAAGGATATCTGACCTGGTCTATCATAGATCCGGTCGAACATCTCTTTAAGTGATCTACATTCGACCGTATGATTTTCGTTAGTATATAGGATGGAAATCCAGATATAAATTCCATAGTCGATTCTAAATCAATGGTAATATGGTCTACACTTATGATACAACTCCACGTACCAATAGAGAGATAACCATTTTGTTTTACTTGTTTTCAAGCCTACTATTTCACTGCTTTCTAAATTACTTTGAATATTTTGATCTGCTCATCTATTGTTCATTATTTCGTTCATTTACTTTCACCTTATTTAAACTTATGTGATATGTTTATTAGTGTAATGTTTACTGTTGTATATGTTATTATACATTTTTGTGTTTCAGTCTTATGTAGAATGCCCAACCGAACTTCCAACAAGTCCGGCCTGAGTTATAGTGATATCCTGCCTACTATGACCATGTCTGGCCAGTCCTTTACGAGGCCAAGCCTATGAGAGGAATACTATCATAGTTATTTTGTTGTATTAGTTTATTTATGAACTCCTAGATTTTATTTACTTCGTTGTTATTTGTGCCATATATGTATTATAAATTATTATTGCATGATTACTACATTATAAGATGTGGAGATACCTCTCTTTGAACTTAAATATTATACGTAAGGGACCATTCTGAACCCAAACGAATTTAAGGTCGGACCTTGCGAGGGGTACTGTTGGCCTTAAATTATTTTCGGTATCTTATACTGGGTGGTGACTCTTTTATTCTTTGGATAGTTCCCCTGTGCGACTATCCGTACTCTCTACGAGGTAAGAGCGAAACCATGTCGTGATCGCCGACATCATAGGGATAATGGTAAATCTCGCTTCGCGTTTACACATATTGATTACCAAAATAATCACTCATTAACTTTTAATAAACATCATTACATTTTTAACATAGACGAGAATTGTATTTTTATGACTGTCTTATATTAATTATTGAGTAGTGGTGGGAAGATATTAAGACTTTAATAATTCATCTACATGATATCCCACAGACCATTGGTAAACGTCTATTAGCATGCCATGGCCCTTTGTCGATGAATGAAGTGGAAAAATATATGAACCGGTTAAAATATACTTCAAACATGTCATCTTATTCCTTTTGTTATTTATGTTCCTTATCGAGTCTGGGATCGGTTAGAGTTGGTGCTCAACGCGCCAATTTTTGATGTATTTATTGTAAATACATTGCACTTTTATATTTTATTTTGAATAAAATTTAGTATTTTCATTGATATAATCTTTTGTTGAATGGTAAAGACGTAAATAGTCCATAGAATGCGTTATTATAATGATGTTGCAAAAAGCGTCGTAACAGACACTAAGAAATATTACAACTTGATTCACTCTTAAAATAGTTCCTAGTCACGGTTTATATACATGGTCGGTTAGTAAACCCGTGAGGCTGATACATGTCAAATATTAGAATAGTTCTAATGGCTTATCTCAGTTAACCATGAGTCTTAGAGAGACTCATATAGACATGTAGGTATTTATTAGATAAATACTGAATGTGTAACGACCGGTAGTTTTTACTACTATATACAACTGTATTGTTATGTACGGGACGAAGGCACATAAAATAAATTATAATGAGACTCAAATATACTCATAAGATGACTTTGGGTACGATCGGTTAATTCCTCAAAATCCCGGGACGAGACTGTACAATGTTCCTCTTTGATAGCCCGTGGTATTCGGGGCATAACTTCTTCATAAGAACTCCGATTTTTATGAATTTTATATCGTCGGAAATCTGAGAACGAGACCTACAACTTCCATGTTCAACATGTATCTAAATTCGGACCAGACAATGATAAAAAACGTAAGTCAAAATTCAGATGAATAGTGAATTCGGACCCAAGTGATAAAAATCTCAAAACTCCTCAACTTTTCTACATTCTTCTTTATGTCATTTAAGTCCCCCTATATAAGAGGGATACTATTTATGATTTTAGGGATTTTGGAAAAACAAAAATAAGAAAGAAAGAAGAAGAAGCAGGACTGTGTGAAGGAAAAAAGAAAAAGAAGAGAAGAAGAAAAAGGAGGCGAAGAAAAGAGAAAGAGAAAAGAAGAATGAGAAAGAGAAAGAAAGGAAAAATGAGGATTTTTGGGAGCATCTTAAGAAAGAGAAGAGATGGAATCAAGGTAAAGTGCTATTGACCCAAATTTTAATAATTTAAATTTTGGTGATTAGATGATTAGAGTATATTGTTGGGTTGATAATAGTGGAGTTTGGATAATTTGTGTTGAAGGAATGGGTATTTTGGGTAGTTTAGGTTTGATTTTCAAGTTTGTTAAATTGGTTAGGAGGATGAGGATTGATGATGTTTAATGCTAGAAGTGTGTTACAATGATAAACCAAATGTTAAATTAGAATGAGGATGTTTTGTGGATGTGGTATTTGATTGGGATTGGAACTAGGAAACTAGCTGTGGTGAAGCAGTTTCTGCCCTGGAAAACGACGACGCGTCACGACGCGCAGGTTGCGTCGCAACGCGCAACAAGACAGAGGGATCAAGGATTTAGCGTCAGCGCGTCGCGATGCGCATAAAGCTTATGTCGCGACGCGACGACCAAAACTCAGGATTTTTTTAGCAATGCGACACGTAACCCTGTCTGAATATTATTTTACAATTCATCTAAGGAATAGAAAGGTTCTAATGGGGTAGTCCAAATAGGAATAGGGATTTTATGTGATCATGAATCGTATGTTATAATTCCTAATTCTGACTTTGTATATTCTTTATAGATACTCGTCAGGAGCCGCGCTCGCCTCCAGCAACGTGTAAGGAACTTAGTTGGACTTCAAAACCGTGAGTGGACACTTTTCCTTTAAACTGATTTTTATTTTGTTATCATTGTTTCATACTTATATTTTCACGCTTTAGGGCGTTAGTTACAGTTATTTTATACAAGTTATATTTGAGAAAGAAACTGTTTTCCAGAAAATGTTTTGTTCGGTTTTGAGATTTAAAGTATGAGTTTTTATGATTTTCGGGGCATGAGGTAAGAACTCACCCCAATATGTAACTTGAGATACAGTTAGAATTGACGGATACAGAGGATATGTACACATGTAGATGACTAGGGGGACGGCGATATGTAACGCCCATAGATCCTATTTTCAGAGCCAGGATGACGACATAAGTTTGTGTACCTGGACTCTAGTTCAGAGCTTGGGTGGTAGCATAGATCCGCACCCCCAGTTCTAGTTTGTGGCTTGGGGGACGGTGATACATAACGCCCCAAGACCACCAGTTTCAGAGACCCAGTTGAGTATTCTTGGACACGTCCAGTTGAGTCATTTTCCTGGACGTAGAGCACCACCAGTTTCAGAGACCCAGTTGAGTATTCCCGAACACGTCCAGTTGAGTCGTTTTCATGGGCGTAGAGCACCACCAGTTTCAGAGACAATAGTGGCATGCTTTGGGGTATGACGATACGTAACGCCCCAAAGTCATGATTTTGCACTTCTGGCTCAAGTTAGGCGTGTAGGGGGACAGTGATACGTAACGCCCCCATGCGTCAAGTTTTTCAGATACATACCAGTTTTCAGAAAGCAGATTTTCAGAAAAAGAGTTTTCAGAGACAAGATTTTATAAACAGAGTTCAGAAAGCAGATTTCAGAAAGATGAGCTTTTAAGAAAAGATTTCAGATAAGGATTTCCGAAAATAGTTTTATAGCGTTGCTTTTGAAATGTGATTTCAGAACCAAAAGTTTTTATAACAGTTGTTCAGTTTTCCATCCACTCACTTAGATCGTTCAACGGTCTAACCCCCACCTCCAGTATTTGTTTTGCAGGAATTCCAGGAGGACAAGCTCGGGAGGACGGATACTGATGCAATCACCAGGGTTGGAGTCCACTAGTCTAGGTCAGATAGAGTACCAGTCCAGAGTCAGAGTCAAGTAAAAGTCATGTATTAGTTTCTGAGTATGGGAATAGTCATTGTAAAAATTATGTTGCATTTTGTATACAGTTATTGTATTTGAGTTGCATGTGAGTTATTGAGCTTGGGCCTCGGTCCCATATATGAAATATAGTTATAGAAATAGTATCAGTATTATATAATAGTTATCAGAGTCAGAGGCTTAGGGGGTTAGAGCGGTCTATCCCCTGCCGGTAGCATCTCCCAGATCGGGGATGTTATAGAATGACTCACTTGAAGATTCCTAATAGATGCTACACCAATGTTAAAATGAAACTTCTCGAGTCGAGTAACATATTTTTAGGGTTTGTGATCTGAGCACCAATATCTTATGTATTTCTCTGTAAATACTCTTGTAAATATTTTATTAGTGAATAAAATAAACATTTTCTATAATATGAATTATTTTATTATATGGTAAAGACGTAAATGACCATAGAGTGATTGGTTATGATACAGTTGTAAAAACGTCGCAACTGTCATTGAGCAGTATCATAACAGTATCATTCTTTAACTGTTCCTGGTCAAGGTTTACAATTACTTGGTCAGTAAGTAAACCCGCTGAGACTGGTACATGTCGTATATTAGAATATTGGATTCCAATGGTTTCTCAATGAACCATGAGTCTTGGGAGACTCGTATAGATACGTAGTTGTTTATATCGGATAAACACTGAACGACTCACCGAAGATTCTTAATAGATGGTACACCAACATCAATAAGAATCTTCTCGGGTTGAGTGAGCATAGTAATCCTTCGATTTGAGGTACCACTGTGGATGTATGAGGTATCCTCCACACTTTGATGGCAGTCACGTCACCGATCAATTTAGATCAGACCTCTGCCTGTTCGTTGGGTGTGGACTGATCCTCAGGATATCCTATGCCTATCAAGATAGGATCCGTCAGTTCTGTGTACATAGCATAGGTATCCATTATGGAATTAGCAATCTGTTAAATCCATGGGTCTGTGGTACACTTTAGAAGTTAGTTCTAAATGTTATTAAGAGATTGATAATAGAATCGTCGACGAGATTATACCTATAGAGATTTGACGTTTATATCTATATCTTTGGGATAATCTGGATACCTGTGACGGAATGATTATAATCTGGATACCTGTGACAGAAGGATTATAAATACATGCTTTAAGGATTTTTCCATCTATTTCCTAATTAATGTGTATTTCATTTAAATGCTTGATTTTATTAAATTCACATTAATTAATTATCAAATAAAGTATTTAACATTTGTCACAAATATATGTATTATGGAATATTTAATGTAAATATTAGGGGTGGGCATTATCGGATTAGGATCAGATCAGACCGAATCCGAATCTGATTCGATTCGATAAGAGTTGATTTATTTGGTTCGATCGGATTTTGAGTCCTTATCGGATCGGATCAGATTTGATCTGATAACTATCGAATCGAATCAGATTTATTCGATCCGATTTGATATCTTAACGAATCGGATAAATTCGATTTGATAACAGATCCGAATCTGATAGAGCATCCGATTTGATAATGAATCCGATAGTGGATTCGATTTGATAACGGATCCGATTCGATAATGGATCTGATTGATAAAATTGATTTGAATTTTAAGTTATTCGATCCGATTCGATAAAATTGTTATGAATTTATAAATTTTCGGGTCAATTTTTCGAATCGGATCCGTTATCGAATCAGATTTGTTATCAAATCAAATCTACTATCGGATTTATTATCAAATCGGATTCTCTATCGGATTCGAATTTGTTATCAAATCGAATAAAATCTGATTCGATCCGATAGTTATCAAACTTATCCGATTCGATCCGAAATTCGACAAACGAACCAAACACGATTTGATCGGATTCGATAGCCAGATCTGATCCGATGCCCAGTCCTAGTAAATATTATACATATATTTGGATATTTATATTTGTAATTATCTAATTATTTAATTGTTAAATAATTAGATTAATTAAATATAAATATCTTTTAACTTTAATATGGCAAAATGTAATTGGTATATTTGTGCATATATTAATTAAAATGGTTGACAACTTGTTTTTTGACATATTTAATATTGATTAAATTTGTAAAAATAAAATTCCTATTTTGCCCTCCCTAAGTCGGTCAAGCCCTAATGTTTTAAGCTTTGATTTTTTTGATTTTGCTTCACTTTTTGGCTTCAAAAATAAATTACAAAAAGGAGAGTTGAGAGAAAAACCTAAGTGCTAAAGGAAATTTGTGAAGAAAACCTTGAAAATTAAGGTAATTTCATACTTTTCTTTACTTGAAAATTATTTCTATGCCTTTAGACTTCAACATATGATGTTGCCAAGTTTTCTCTATTCTCCTGGGTTTGTAATAAATTTGTTTGAAGCATGAATCAAATGTGTTAGCATGTGTATTTTGTAAAGGAAGCTTATTAAGTGTTATTAAGCATACTTTTAGTTATTTGATAACTTGGTAGCCATTCTAGAGTTGCTTAGCCACTCATAAATGACCTAGAATTGTTCTTGAGTTGTTTCATGATGGTGTGACTTGTTTGGTGTGGTAAAGAATAAATTAAAGTGTTGAATTTAATTAATTTGGTGTTAATTAGTCTATTGAACAATTTTGTAAAATTAGGGTTCATAACCCTTTCCAAATTTGGGGTTTTCATATATGTGTTAATTAATGATGTATATATGATGCATATTAATTTTGGTGTTGATTGGACTTGATCTTGAGTGGTTTCGAACCAATTTGGACTAAAGTGCAAATCTTGGAAACTTAAGGGACCTCTCAGCAATTTGGAGAAAATTTGTTTCTTGAATTAGAATTTGTATTTTTCATGTATAAGACATGTATAAATCATTTTGGGATTGATTTGGAATCAACTAAAATTGTATTTGATAATTTAGGACTAAAATGATTAAAATACAAAGTTTAGGGGCTAAACGATAATTAATGAAAAATATGATTTTTTGGGTAAAATTTCAATTTTTAAGTATTAAGTAATTAAAATAAATTAGTTTATTTTAATTATCCAAGAAAAATTATTGAAATCGGCAAATTTTGATTTTCCGCGTTCCGCTGCGTTTACTCGGAATTGCTGCCTAAAACACAACAAAAATGGTATCAGAGCAAGTATGAACCTATACACATGATATGAATATGCCTTTAAATTCAATGTTTAATTTTGTCTTTACTTTATGCATGCTTGTATTTATTTAATTTGATTAAATTAAATACGTAACATCTTTGCGGAAAAATCTCTATTTAATAAGGTTTTAAAGTAATATATATTGGATTCATATTTCTTGGTCTGTCTTGTCAATACGGTTTATGGATATCTGTTCTATGGCTGGATCCGAGAAAGTGCCAAAGTAGTGAGGGTGTAGTTGATAGAAATTTATCGATACCAGATGCATATATGATACTAGGTAAATTCAAACGAAAGCAAAAATTCTGAACGTGCCAAAGCTGTCAGAACTACGCAAGTATCTTGAATTATCATTGACAACTTTAACCTTGGTACACCTCCTTGTGAACGTGCCAAAGCTGTCACAACGAGAAACGACCAGGACCGGAACCCAGGAATCACTAGTGAGTGATTGACAATGAGTTGTCTACCTAATGAATATACGTAGGCGAGATCGTGCCAAAGCTGTGAGCTGAAATATATTCATGGGATCCACCTTTCACTATTATATTTGATTTGATTAATTGTTTGTTTGCATTCTGTTTGGGGATTACAGTATTGCATGTGATAGTGGGAGGGTCATTTTTAGATTAAAAATCCATGATCTATTTATGCTTTGTTTATTTTATATTATATGAAACTGTTTTGTCTACTAACCGTTTTTCGCTATCTATTTGATAGATTTGCGATGGCGGCACCTACTTCTAATCCTTTTGCTCATATACTTGATACGAACAAGCTTAAAGGTGCCGAAAACTTTACAGATTGGGACTTGGATATAAGAATTGTTCTTGGGTCTGAGAAAATAGAATATGTGTTAGAAGGTCTGTTGCCACTTGCTATATCAGATGATGCAACACAAGAGGAATATGAGACTCTCCAAAAGTGGAAAGATGATGATAGGAAGGTCAAATCATATATTCTCAGTTCCTTGGCACCGGAGCTTAAAAGATAATATTTTGGATTACTTGACGCATATACTATGATGATGCGACTGTGAGAATCCTTTATGAACCAAGAACAGGTCTCGGTTCATGAAATTGTAATTGAATTGTTCCATACAAAACTTAAAGAGGGACATACTGTGAGCCCTCATGTGCTTCATCTGATTGATCTGATCGAACAGTTTAGGCGCTTTAATTTCCCTCTGAATGACACTTTAGGACGAAGTTGTTGGACAATTATGACACATAAATCACTGTTTGTAAAAGACATGGTGTCATTTGTACAAATTAACTATGTGACAAAGGAAATTGCTATTTTAACATTTGTAATTGGATTACTTGGATATATAAATGATAAAAGTCCATATGATTAGTACCAGATTAATAAGATATGAGACAATATTAATCCACGAAAGGTTTAATCATTAAATATCCCTAATCGTAGTATTATCGAGACTGGACATCGATAATGCGGAATATGGTAGTATTACACTTGTGCGCGTTATGGAAGCTTAACGGTATAGTTCTCATATATATAAGTATTGGATACTTATGCAAGTGTGATAGGAGGTTCTGTTAGCCGTTGGACCGGGAACAGCTTCGCTCTGGATAGACCCCTCGGAGTCCCATTGGTAGTATGACTATGTGTCTATGGGAATCCGAATCAGGGTAGGTTTATGTGGTCTTAACCTGAGACTTGCATCGCTAATACTTGCGACAATCAGTATACTTTGGTTTTGGTCGTCCGGAGCTTTAACATGTTCTGTGTACGCCTCTTCTGGGTATACTGAGAATCGTAGTGTATTGGGTGAAATGTCAAGATGGAAATATCACTTCAATTATATGGAGATGATGATCACGCAGGGATACAAAACTAGTACTCTTAAATGTTGCAGCTATCGGGATAGTATGACTAGGTCATGATTATACGATTACAGAGACTAGTTGCTAGTGATCCGATATATGCTTCGTATGGAGCATAGATAATTCCAGACCTAGGCCTAGCATGTGACATCAGATTCTGTATCGTATTACGCAATATATAGTATACTACGCTGATACAGATTATATATATTCCATGTTGAATATATTTCTGGAGAATTGGGTAAGCATGGTGCTCTGTTAGAAGCCAACCATGTCTTGTAAATCGGTAAGAACGTGGTACCGGGTACGCACGTGTTCGGATAGTCTGATGATCGTATTTACTGCCAACATATCCAAGGATCTCTTGGGTCGCTTCCCAAAGATTCACCGATGACATTTGACTCGAACAGAATTAATCTGGGGTTAATTATGAGAGAGAAAATTAATCTGGGATTAATTGCGTCAAGAATTAATCTAGGATTAATTCGACTAGAAGAGATAAATGTAATAGTTAAATAAGATTTTTCTATTTAATTTATTTAATTGGGCTAAAATAATATTTTGGATATATTAATTGAAATTGGATTTCAACAAGAATTAAAATTAGATTTTAATTCAAGCGAACAAATTAATTTGGAATTAATTCGTAAGCGACTTCCGTAATAATTTTGCTCGGCATTAATACTTAATTAAATTGGATTTAATTACGTCGCGACGGAAAATTCATTTAGTCGGAATAAACGAACAGGGCCCAAAGTGTGTTGTGTAAGTCAACTTGAATTTTGAATTCAGAGTGGTGGGACCCACTCACTTACATCAATTTGACACTTGATTTAAATCACTTGTCACTATTCATGATGGGTGTGGTTGGCTAATTAATGTTGGACTTTAAAACACAACACACCAACCAACTTTTGGAATAACTATTCATCATCTCTCTTTTCTCTCCTCACTTGGGCGTGAGCTTCCTCTCTCAAAAGGGAAAATTTTGTTTCAAAATTTTCAACTTGCTAGCACATGGAGAGTCAAAGAAAGGTGATAGGGAAACTCACCCATGAGTTTGGAACAACAAAGAAAGCTTGGAGCTTCTACATCCATTGAGTTTTTAGAAAATTTCAAAGCCGATCAATGTGAGTATTCCGCAACTCCCTTTGATTTATTCACACTAGAATCATGTTTAGGATCCTTGGGCAAGTCTTAGAGACACTAACAATGGTATCAAGAGCCATCCTAAGCTTGATTTGAATCTAGGGTTTATGGACTTTAATTTGGGATTTTTTGCTTGGAGCATGATTTGTCTAAATTGATTGGATCAAAAATCCCCATTTCCTTTAGCTTGGCCGAATATGAACCCTAATGTGCTCATGGTGATTTTTTGATTTTTGACAATTGGATATGTTAAATGCATGAAATGAATATTGATTGTTGATTTAATTGGATTGAAATCAAAATTGGGTATTATTTCTTGCAATTGCCGTGACATATAACATGTTGGAATGAGTTGATTTTGCTTCAATTTGTGTTGGACATGAATTGGATGATTAAAGCATGATTAATTAGTTTAATTGATGTTTTGGAAATATTGGATTAATTAATTAATTGTGGTAATTGCACTTTAATTAGATTAATATGTAATTTGGAATAATATGTTAATTTAATTTGTTGTATTTGGGCTTAATGGGCTTGGTTGGGCCAAGTATGGTTTTGGACAATTGGGTTGGATCCAATTGGGCCTAAAACCATTTCTATAAAGTCCAAATATGACTTTGGGGCTTTTAAAAAAATTTTAATTGGGCCTAATGGGCCTAAATTATTTTTTGGCATATGGTGATTCATATTTGGGCCTTGGCATTTTGGGGTTGATCCATATTGGCCAAAGCCCATGCCTAAAGAATCAATTGAAAGCCCATTAGACTTTAATTGAATAATATTGGATACTAATTGGGTCTTTGAGACCCATTAAGATTGGATTTGGAATCCAAGTCTAAAAGACACTATTATAAGTGTAATTATTTAATTTGGAATTAAATATGAATTAGTATTGGATACAATTTAAATTGGATTTAAAATTGTAGTTCGATATAATTCAAGAATATGTACTTTGAGTATTTATTCATAAACGAGTTGGACTCGCGCAAATCAAATCGTTGTATGAACATTGGATGGTCATTAATCAAAGATTAATTAATTGGATTAGATTGATTGACAACATGCTTTGTGTGAATACTTGGATGTATTTGTATGAATAATGTATATCGGAAGGATATTAGAAGAGTGGGTGAAATTTTGGAAATTGTTGTAAGTATGGTACTTATTTATTAAATTGGACCTGCGTGTCCAGCCTTTCACCTCCTTATCTCTTTGTATTTCTCTTCTCACCAATTTCCCTCAATGTAAATGAGGTTTCTTTAATGTATTATTGTAATTGGGTAGAAGTATGAATAGTGCTTGCGGGAGATGAGAAATTGAGAGATTTTTTTTAGGAACAAATTGTTATATATCCATCTGCATATCATTATTAATTTTATTCGCGCCTTGTTATGCTTTTAGAATGCATGTTTAAGGGTGTATGATGAGACCTAATCAAAGATAATAGATTGGTTGCTAATTTACGTGAAAAACCTTCACTTTAATATTAAGCGTTTTCCTTCCTGTATGACACAGAAATCGGTGACGCTATTCCGGGCTCGCGGCCCGGTCGGGAGTACGGAGTAGTCCGCGTGGAACTAAACCGGAGAAATAAATGGAGTCGCCACCCAGCGTGAACTAGGAAATGATTTAAGGCCGCACTCACCCCTCGCAAGGGAAGACCTCAAACCGTTGGGTTCAGAATGGTCCCTTACTTATGTCACTTGTAATGAACGGATTTATACAATAATATAACCAAGTCTACGCAACATACACATGCAAGATTAACTAATATCTAAGTTTGCACACATAGGAATAAACAAAATAAAAGCGAGCACATAATCTCATGAACATATGCGTGAACGTTTCCTCAAGCGGTACGTGGAGTTGTATCCCAAGTACAGACCGCACTACCGTCCATTCGGATTCGGCTATGGAATTTACTTCTGGGTTTCCATCCGATATACTACGAGAAGCAACACTCAATCACTAACCCAATATTGACATGCATGAAACATGATGATGCATATAGCCATAAATAACTGAAGGGAACAAAACGAATGCAGCATAATAAAACAACAATAAACGGAAATTAAATGCGAAATAATAAAAGACTAATGATGCGAAATAAATGCGGAATAATAAATATGTGACCAAAGAACTTGGCCGTTTTCAATATAGGACTTTGCATACCCGGTTGGATGTATTCCACGTCCAACCGAGCATGCCGTTTCAAAGACGACAAAAATAAAAATATAACAAAGGGTGCCCTCAGGTCTTACCTCTTAAGTCGCTTCTCGGAAGTGCGTTACATGGTCGTCGAAAGGGTTAACGCTCCGCAACTTTTCCGGTTCGCTAGTTCGGTTTCACTGCCGTTTTACTCACTGTTTTCTCTGCTTTCCGATTCGGTTTCGCTGCTGTTTTTGTCTCTGTTTTGGGTTGCTTTTTGGGGTGTTCGGGGACTATTTTTAGGTTATTTTCAGAGGGCGGTTTAGGGTTTCTTGGGTTGTTGTGCTGTGTGCGTGAAATGAAGTGGCTGAGAGTGATTCGGTCAGTGGGGCTGCTTGCGTTTGGTGAGTTTATGTATTTGGTTTATAGTGGATGGTTGTTGTTCGGTTGTTTGACGAAGGGTTGATGATTGTTGGCAGTGTCAGTTTATGGCTTAGGGGTTGCTGGTTTTTGTTGTTATTCGGTCAGTGCATGTTTTTGGTATGGTGTCATGGTTTGTTTGATCGGTGGGGTCTGCGTGAGGTTACCTGGCCATTTGATTTGTGAGATGTCGTGTGGGGGGGTTTGTTGTTATTTGATTTGAGGTGCGTTAGTGAGTTGATTTTGTTGCCTTGTCAGTGAGGAGTGGAGACTTGCTAGCGTGGCTGCTTTCCTTTTGTTTATCGTGGCCTGCTTGGTTTCTGTGGTTTCGTGGGTTGATGAGTTTTTATTGCTCGGTGGAGGGCTGATTCATGGCTGTGGAAGGTTTATTTGTTTCTTGTGTATTCGGTGGAAGAGGACAGCTGTTGAAGGGTTATTTGGTTAGTGTGTGAGAGAGAAGAGGACGTGTGAGGTTATGCGTGAAGATTGAATGTGTCTAGGGTTTGTTTGTGTTTTTTTCGTGGGGAGAGAAAGAGCAAATAGAGAGTGGTTAGAGAGAAAGGTGTTGCTGTTTAGGGTTGGCTTTTGTTTGTGGAGAGGGATTGCGTGAAGAGAGTGTGGCTGCCGAGGGTCAGAGAGTGAGGGCCGTCTAGATTAGGGTTCTTTCATTGTTTTGCCGAGAGAGGGGAATGCGTCAGTGGTAGAGAGAGGAGAGGGCTGCCGAAAGCTGTGTGGAAGATGATGGGTAGGCTGCTGAGTGGTTAAGGGGGGATGGGGCTACCGTTTTAGGGTTTTCTATCTTTTTTGTTGCTGTGAGTTAGTTGGAAGAGAGAGGGGTTGCTGTTTGGAATATGGTTTGTTATTCGGTTGGTTTCAGAGAGAGAGACAAGAGTTGAATGAGAGAGATGAAGGTTTTGTGTTTGGGCGTGAATGAGCTCTTAGGGAGAGAGAGGAGGGGCGTGAATGAGCCAGGGGTGTGAATGGTTGGTTTATGCTTTTTTTTATAGGCAAGGGTTGAGGTTATCCTTATGCGAATAGGGAAAGAATATTGTGTAATTATGGGGGGATATTTAATTTGTGTATCACAAGGAAATAATCTCTTCATTTCAGGAAGGTAAGTTGATTTGATTTGATTTGATTTAGATTATGAATGTGATTTAATTTAATTAGGAAGGTGATTATGAGATTTGATTTGATTTCTTTAATTTGGGAATGTGATTTGATTTGATTCTTTTAATTCGGGAAGGGGATTTGTTTAGATTTCAACATGTGTTTAATGTGTTAATTGTTATTTTGGAAGGATTTGATGGGCTTGGAGGCATTATGGGCGTGTGGTTGGTGGGCTTGGTGTGGATTGCGGGGGGTTTTGGGTCAATGATAAATTTTAAAATAGAGATTCAACGAGCAAACCCGAGGATAAGCAAACGAATTAAATCCAACAAGATATTGATTTCTGACTTTTCCCTTTCGACGTCCGTTTCCCGCGACTTTCGCAACTTAAAGAGTAGTGCCTTCGTATGAGGCTCATCATCAGGACTTATATGCAAAAATGCAGTGCCTACACTTCCATTGAGTGGTTCTTTCTCAAGATCCAAGATTGACATTGGTTTGTTGGCCAAAGTCAAGATCATTGTCCATCGCAGATGTGTTTGAACCACGAAAGCTTTGTTACATATCGCATGTCTTGGGCAGTTGTGACTTGTTGGCCAAAGTCAAGGTCACTTTTATACATCGACGTGGATTACGAAGCTTTCCCACTATCAATGGGTCACGCTTAACTGGAATCATTAAGCTTGTTGAGCCAAAGCCAAAGCTTAGTTGATTCAGAAGAAAAGGTTAGGAAATATATATTGGATATATATCTCGAACTTGGAGGTCCACCTACCGGATCTAGGAATTGGATGAGATCCAATTGATCTTAGAGATCTACCTAGTTAAGTTTCATACAGCTTGTTGGCCAAAGTCAAGGTTGTGTGTTATTTAACGGGATCCTAGCCCACTAGGAAACTGGGTTTCCTGAGTACTCCACTGAGGGTTAGGGCTCACCGAAAAATAGTGGGAGGCCAGTATTAAATTTGCAATTTTGTTTAATACTTGCTAAACGCGCTCTTTTATTTTATTTATCATCTTTATAAATATATATTAGTTGGACTAATACCTTTTATTGCTTTAATTGAACAATTGGACTGTTTTATCACTACTCCACTTGTAGTTGGTTATATAGTTAGACTATAGTAACCATTACATTTTGAGTATACCCGATATCGTTGATTGAATAGTTGGACTATTGCAATCAAGATTTCCTGGAAAGATTAGCGTTAAGGACATCGTCATGGGTGATAATGTATTTAACGACTCCAATTTTCCAGATTTGGAGATGAACCTCAGAACAGTCATGGGAGCTGAGAAGTTACTCTATGTCATAGAGAAACCTCTCGTGCCTGAGCCCGGAGTTGAGAAAATAGTAGAGCATGAGCTTTGGAAGGCTCATCGTGATGATAACTTTAGTGCTCAATCCGTCATGCTTGCCGTAATGACTCTTCAGTTTCGTCGTCAGAACAAGGATTGGATCCTTATAGTATAAAGTTGAAGTTGAAGGATCTTCACAGATCTAATCTTAGATCTCATAAGCATGAGTTGCAAAAGAAGCTCTTTCACTCGCGTATGTCAGAGGGTACATCTGTCGAGCACTATGTGTCACAGATGATTACTGACATCGAACAGCTAGGTCAGCTGTGCATAACCTCGAGGCCGAGACTTCCATAGATTTGATCTTACAGTCTCTGCCCGAGTGCTGGGGCGGGTTCATCATGAACTATAATATGATGAACCAAGAGAAGACTCTTGGAGAGTTAATGGCGATACTGAAGAAGCAGAGCCAGAGCTTATGAAGGGCAGGAAGCGCGAGGCGCACCTTACTTCGACATCCCAGATGGCCAAGGCTTGGCCGAAGGCTTCTGGGGGTGTGAAGAAAGGAAGAAAATGGCAAGGCTAAATCATCACAGTCTTATAGGAAGACTAAGGACATATCCCAAGACGTCTGCCTATATTGTAGCAAACGGGGGTCACTGGAAGCGTGACTGCCATGAGTACAAGGTTAAGTTGAAGGAAGTGAAGACGGGCAAGGCTCCGGCTTCAGGTATGTTTGTTATAAACATGTCCACTACTGGTTTTAAAAATTGGATTTTTGATTCTGGATGTGGTACTCACATATGTACTGGTGTGTAGGATCTGCTGATTAGCAGGATACTGGCTTCAAGCGAGATTGACCTACGAGTCAGAAACGGGACGAGAGTCACTGTTTTGGTCATTGGGACTATGTTTTGTATTTGCCCTTGGGGCATATAATTGCATTAAGTGACTGTTATTTTGTGCCTAGTTTGACTAGGAACATCATCTCTGTATTTTATTTAACCCATTGCGGGTGTACCTTTGTATTCTGGAACACTAGGTGTTTTGTATATAAAGATAACATTTTGATATGTACATCAGATGTTAATAATAGTCTTTATATTTTGAATATAAATGAATCTCAAACATATAATATGACAAACAAAATGCTCAAATTGAGTAAAACAGATGAAACTTATCTGTGGCATTGTCGTCTGGGACACATTATCAAGACTCATATATCCACAGTTTCGAAGAGTGGATACATGGATAGATTTGATCCTAATTCTTATGACGTCTGCGAATCTTGTTTATTAGGTAAAGTGCCTAAAACACCTTTTAGCGGTAAGGGTATACGTGCCACTGAACTGTTATCCCTCGTTCATGTGACATATGTGGGCCCATGTCTAGCTACGCTAAAGGTGGTTATGAATACTTTGTAACCTTTACGGATGTTGCATCGCGTTATCGTTATGTGTGTCTTATGAGACACAAGTCGAAAACTTTTGAGAAATTCAAATAGATTCAACACGAAGTAGAAAAACAGATCGGTAAAAGTATTAAAACATCACAGTTGGACCGTGGTGGAAAATACTTGAGCAATGAGTTTTTTGATTACTTGAAAGAGTATGGTATTCTTTCACAGTGGACTCCTTCCGGAACACCTTAATTGAGTGGTGTGTCCGAACGGAGAAACCGAACTTTATTGGACATGGTAAGGTCAATAATGAGTCGCACTGAGCTATCAATTTCCTTTAGGGGATACGCATTGAACAATGCAATACTTATTTTGAATAAGGTTCCGTCAAAGTCTATTGGATAGACTCCATATGAAATATGGACAGGAAAGAAACAAGGTTTCTCATTCCTGAAGATTTGGGTATGCTGGGCATATATTAAACGTTTGGATGGTGCCAAACTAGAACCCAAATCGGATAAGTGCCTATTTGTAATTGGTTATCCTAGGGAAACAAAATGATATTATTTCCACAACCCATAAGAGAACAAAATATTTGTTGCTCTCTATGCGGTTTTCCTTAGGGGAATTCCTAAATACAGTGGTAAGTGGGAGGAAAGTAGAACTCGATGAAAATCAGAGTGATACTATTCTTGGCACCAATCCCCTCACGGAACATGAACAGTTCATCAGGGATGAGACTGTTCCAAAATCTTCTAATACACAAGAATCACGTAGGTCGGAGAGAGTTAGAAAACAACCTTAGAGGTATGGGTTTCTGATCTCACTTCATGTAGATATTAATCTTATTTATGAAGATGAACCGGCTACATATGAGGAAGCGATACAAGGTATCGACTCCACTTTATGGCAAGATGCCATGAGTCCGAAATGGATTCTATGTATACCAACCAAGTTTGGACACTGGTTGATGTACCAGAAGGCATTCAGCCTATTGGTAGCAAATAAGTCTTCATGTTGAAGACAGACATGGATGGCAACATACAAACGTACAAAACTAGGCTTGTAGCAAAAGGGTATCGTCATCAACATGGTGTTGATTACGATGAAACCTTTTACCTGTTGCCATTATTAAATCCATTCGAATAATGCTTGCTACAACTGCATATTTCAATTATGAAATATGGCAGATTGACATCAAAACCGCTTTTCTTAACGGAAACCTTTTGGAGGATGTTTATATACAACACCCTGACGGTTTTGTCGTGCCAAAACATGCAAACAAGGTTTGCAAGTTAAATTGATCCATTTATTGATTGAAGCTAGCATTGCGTTCTTGGAACCAACGTTTTGATAAGATCATAATGGTATATGGTTTCATTCAAAACGATGATGATTCTTGTGTATATAAGAAGGTTAGTGGGAGCGCACTGACATCGATTGTCCTATACGTTGATGATGTATTACTTCTTAGTAATGACATTCCCATATTAAAATCGGTGAAAGCTTGGCTTTCATTAAAATTCTCCATGAAATTCTTGGGAGAGGCAACCTTTATTCTAGGAATAAAGATCTACTGGGATAGATCTAAAAGTTGTTGGTACTCTCCGAGAACTCGTATATTGACAAAGTGTTGAAGGGATTCAACATGGATCAGCCCAGAAGGGGCTGCTTCCAGTGTCACATGACGTCTCTCTATCTAAGGACATTTGTCCTAAAACTCAAGATGAGAGAGATTCAATTAGTCGTATCCCGTTCGCTTCTGCAGTTGGATCGATCATGTATGTCATGATATGTACGCGACCTGGTGTCTCATATGCTTTGAGCAAGTGGAGTCACAATCAGGCCGATCCAGGTGATGGTCACTGGATTGATGTAAAGAACATCCTTGAGTATCTTAGACGAACTAAGGATGCTTTCTTAAAATATAGGGAATGAGAACTTGAGGTGACTGGGTTCACCATTGTAAGTTTCCAAACCAATAAAGACGACTGTAAGTCACAATCAGGGTACATATTTTGTTTGAATAATGGAACAATGAGCTAGAAATCTTCCTAGTAAGATATTGTTGCCTATTCAACAACAAAAGCGGAATACATTGCTACGGTTGAGGCAGCAAAAGAAGCATTTTAGATCTATAAAATTCCTAATTAGATTAGAAGTAGTTCTGTTAGCAGCTGAGCTGGGCTACAGCACAGACTAAAGAACCACGGTCTCATCAATGATCCAAGAATGTACTTCAGACGGTTTCATCTGATTCGTGAGATCACACATCGTGGCGATGTTAAGATCGAAAAGATCGTTACAGATGATAACCTTGCATAGCCGCTGGCGAAAGCGATATCTCAGCATAAGTATGAGCGACCCGTACATAGTTCAAATGTTGGACACTTGAGTGATTGGCTATAGGCCAAGTGGGAGATTGTTGGACAATTATGACCAATAGCATCACTATTTGTAAAAGACATGGTGTCCTTTGTACAAATTAACTATGTGACAAAGGAAATTGCTCTTTTATCATTTGTAATTGGATTACTTGGATATATAAATTATAAAAGTCCATATGATTAGTACTAGATTAATAAGATATGAGACAGTATTAATCCTCGAAAGGTTTAATCATTAAATATCCACAGTCGTAGTATTATCGAGACTGGACATCGATAATGCGAAATAGGCTAGTATTACACTTGTGCGCGTTATGGAAGCTTAACGGCACAGTTCTCATATATTTAAGTATTGGATACTTATGCAAGTGTGATAGGAGGTTCTGTTAGCCGTTGGATCGGTAATAGCTTCGCTCTGGATAGACCTCTCAGAGTCCCAATGGTAGCATGACTATGTGTCTATGGGAATCCGAATCAGGGTAGGTGTATGTGGTCTTAACCTGAGACTTGCATCGCTAATACTTGTGACAATCAGTATACTTTGGTTTTGGTCATCCGGAGCTTTAACAGGTTCTGTGTACGCCTCTTCTGGGTATACTGAGAATCGTAGTGTATTGGGTGTGATGTCAAGATGGAAGTGTCACTTCAGTCATATGGAGATGATAATCACGCTGGGATACAGAACTAGTACTCTTAAATGCTGCAGCTATCGGGATAATATTACTAGGTCATGATTATCCGATTACAGAGACTGGTTGCTAGTGATCCGATATATGCTTCGTACGGGGCAGACACAATTCTAACCCTAGGCCTAGCATGTGACAACAGATACTGGATCACATTACGCAATACATAGTATACTACGCCTGATACAGATTATATATATTCCATGTTGAATATATTTCTGGAGAATTGGGTAGGCATGGTGCTTTGCTAGAAGCCAACCATGTCTTGTAAATCGGTAAGAACGTGGTACCGGGTACGCACGTGTTCGGATAGTCCGATGACCGTATTTACTGCCAACATATCCAGGGATCTCTTGGGTCGCTTTCAAAAGATTCACTGATGACATTTGACTCGAATAGAATTAATCTGGGATTAATTATGAGAGAGAAAATTAATGTGGGATTAATTGCATCAAGAATTAATCTGGGATTTATTCGACTAGAAGAGAGAACGCGATTAATTTGGAATTAATCGGCAAAATAAATTTAATAGTTAAATTAGATTTTTCTATTTAATTTATTTAATTGGGCTAAAATAATATATTGGATATATTAATTGAAATTGGATTTCAACACAGAATTAAAATTGGATTTTAATTCAAGCGAACGAAATAATTTGGAATTAATTCGTAAGCGACTTTCGTAATAATTTTGCTGGGCATTTTTATTTAATTAAATTGGATTTAATTACGTCGCGACGGAAAATTCATTTAGTCGGATTAAACGAACCGAGCCCAAAGTATGTTGTGTAAGTCAACTTGAATTTTGAATTCAAAGTGGTGGGACCCACTCACTTACATCAACTTGACACTTGATTTAAATCACTTGTCACTATTCATGTTAGGTGTAGTTGGCTAATTAATGTTGGACTTTAAAACACAACACACCAACCAACTTTTAGAATAACTATTCATCATCTCTCTTTTCTCTCTTCACTTGGGCGTGAGCTTCCTCTCTCAAAAGGGAAAATTTTGTTTCAAAATTTTCAACATGCTAGCACATGGAGAGTCAAAGAAAGGTGATAGGGAAACTCACCTATGAGTTTGGAACAACAAAGAAAGTTTTGAGCTTCTACATCCATGGAGTTTTTAGAAAATTTCAAAGCCGATCAATGTGAGTATTCCGCAACTCCCTTTGATTTATTCACACTAGAATCATGTTTAAGATCCTTGGGCAAGTCTTAGAGACACTAACAGAAGTGTCATACTTGGATGTCTCCCAGCATCATATCACCAATTTGTAATGTATTTCAATATAAAATGGATTGGCTGTTCTTATTAGGAGCTGCATATAATGTTGCAAACCGCGGAGGAAGATTTAAGGAAGGGAGTTCTGAATCCCCTTCTAAACCCACTGCTCTTCCTACTTCCTCCCAATGTAAACAGAAAGGGAAGAAGAAGAAAGGAAAGAAAAAGAATGGTATGAATCTTCCAGCACAGGGTAAGATAACTAAACCAAAGAGAGATGTCGAAGATAAATACCACCACTGCAACAAGATTGGCCACTAGAAGAGGAATTGTCCTGATTAATTGGCCCAAATCAGAAAGGAAAAAGCATCTACTTCATGTACTTTTATTTTTCCCATTATTGATATCTCATTTGCGTGTGAAGTTATATCATCCAGTTGGATTTTAGATTCTGCTTGTCCAATTCATATTTGCAATTCGTAGCAAGTTTTGAAGGAAAGTAAATGGCTAAAATCTGGGGAGATGCAGTTACGATTCAGGAGTGGTGACTCTCTCGATGTAGTTGATGTGGGCTTATGCGAGATTCCCCTACCTAGTGGGAAATGTTTGTTGTATGACTATTTTCTTATACCGGGATGTGTTGCAAATATTGTGTCACTTTTTGTATTAGATACTGAAGGCTATAATGTAAATATTAAGAATCGTTATTTATATTTATATGATAGATATAATGTTCAGATCCTAGTTTTTCCAAATGAGCACGGTCAATACATTTTGCATATCTCACAAGATATCTTTAATGCTGGAATTAATAAACGTAAAGTATCTAATATAAATAGTACTGAACTGTGGCATATGAGGTTGGGTCATATAGGCGTGAAACGCCTAACCCAGTTGGTTAGGCATGGTTTGATACATAATCTTACCATTGAACCTTATCTAACTTTTGAATCTTGAATTAGGAGTAAAATAACCAAAGCCCCATTTTCGGGTGTAGGACACCGAGCTGCAGACTTATTGGAAGTAATACATTCTGATGTATGTGGTGTTGGACAATTATGACCCATATCATCACTATTTATAAAAAACATGGTGTTTTTGTACAAATTAACTATGTGACAAAGGAAATTGCTCTTTTATCATTTTTTAATTGGATTACTTGGATATATAAATGATAAAAGTCCATATGATTAGTACCAGATTAATAAGATATGAGACAATATTAATTCACGAAAGATTTAATCATTAAATATCCCTAGTCGTAGTATTATCGAGACTGGACATCGATAATGCGGAATAGGCTAGTATTACACTTGTGCCCGTTATGGAAGCTTAACTGAATAGTTCTCACATATTTAAGTATTGTATACTTATGCAAGTGTGATATGAGGTTCTGTTAAATGTTGGACCGGGAACAGCTTTGCTCTGGATAGACCCATCAGAATCCCATTGGTAGTATGACTATGTGTCTATGGGAATCCGAATTAGGGTAGGTGTATGTGGTCTTAACCTGGGACTTGCATCGCTAATACTTGCGACAATCAGTACACTTTGGTTTTGGTCGTCCGGAGCTTTAACAGGTTCTGTGTACGCCTCTTCTGGGCATACCGAGAATCGTAGTGTATTGGGTGTGATGTCAAGATGGAAGTATCACTTGAGTCATATGGAGATGATGATCACGCAGGGATACATAACTAGTACTCTTAAATACTATAACTATCGGGATAATATGACTAGGTCCTGATTATCCGATTATAGAGACTAGTTTTTAGTGATCCGATATATGCTTCGTACGAGGCAGACACAATTCCAGCCCAGGCCTAGCATGTGACATCAGATATTGGATCGTATTATGCAATACATAGTATATTACGCCTGATACAGATTATATATAGTCCATGTTGAATATATTTCTGGAGAATTGGGTAGGAATGGTGCTTTGCTAGACTCAAATCATGTCTTATAAATCGGTAAGAACGTGGTACCGGGTACGCACATGTTCGGATAGTCCGATGACCGTATTTACTACCAAAATATCCAGGGATCTCTTGGGTCGCTTCCCAAAGATTCACCGATGATATTTGACTTGAACATAATTAATCTGGGATTAATTATGAGAGAGAAAATTAATCTTGGATTAATTACGATAAGAATAAATCTGGGATTAATTCGTCGAGAAGAGAGAACGCGATTAATTTGGAATTAATCGGCAAAGTAAATTTAATAGTTAAGTTGGATTTTACTATTTAATTTATTTAATTGGGCTAAAATAATATATTAGATATATTAATTGAAATTGGATTTCAAAGCGGAATTAAAATTGGATTTTAATTCGGGCTAACGAATTATTTGGAATTAATTCGTAAACGACTTTCGTAATAATTTTACTAGGCATTATTATTTAATTAAATTGGATTTAATTACGTCGTAACGGAAAATTTATTTAATCCGATTAAACGAACCTGAGCTCGAAGTGTGTAGTCTCACCCAACTTGAATTTTGAATTTAAGTGTGGGACCCACAAACTTACATCATTAGTCATTCAAGTTGATGGAAGTGGTTGGGGGCTTTTATGGTAACTTCTCCAACACACTTTGCTTTTTGTTTTGTTTTTTGGAAAAGCATATACCACTTTTTTGCAAGGCAACTTTGTTAATTGGTTTTAGAAACAAAAATAACAAAAACACAAAAACTCTCACTTCTCTCCCTCCATTGCCGTGAGCATGCTTTCTCTTCTCCATTGATTTTGCTTCAAAAATCAAGCAAGCTAGCACTTAAGGAGTCTTGTGAGGTGATAGGGAAACCCACCCTTGAGTTTGGAATATAAATCAAAGGCTTGGAGCTTCTACATCCATGGAATTTTGAAATCCTAAATCCGATCAATGTGAGTATTTCCGCTACTTTCACTTGATGTATTCACACTAGAATCATTTTTAGAATCCTTAACATGTGTTAGACACACTAACAATGGTATCAAGAGCCACCTAAACTTGATTTAAATTTCTAGGGTTCTAAACTTTAATTTGGGATTTTTTGCTTGGAGCATGATTTTTTCAAATTGGTTGTTTGGTTGAGTTTGGATGATGATGAATTGGATTTGTGCATCCTTGGATTTGAGAAAAATTGATTGGATCAAAAATCCCCAAATTCCCTCACTTGGCCGAACTCACTCAAGAAATAGTTCATGGTGATTTTTTGAATTTGACAATTGGATATGTTAATTGGCATGAAATTGAATATTAATTGTTGATTTAATTGGATTGAAATCAAAATTGGATGTTAATTTCATGTATTTCCGTGAGTTATAGCATGTTGGAATGAGTTGATTTTGCTTCAATTTGTGTTGGACATGAATTGGATGATTAAAGCATGATTAATTAGATTAATTGATATTTTGGAAATATTGGATTAATTAATTAATTGTGGTAATTACACTTTAATTGGATTAATATGCAATTTGGAATAATGTATTAAATTAATTGTTGTATTTGGGCTTAATGGCCTTGGTTGGGCCAAGATTGATTTTGGACAATTGGGTTGGATCCAATTAGGCCTAAAATCATTTCCATAAAGTCCAAATATTACTATTGGGCCTTTAAAAATTTAATTGGGCCTAATGGCCCTAAATTGATTTTTAGCATAGGGTAATTCCTAATTGGGCCTTGGCATCTTGGGTTTGATCCATAATGGCCAAAGCCCATGCCTTAAGAATTAATTGAAAGCCCATTGGACTTTAATTGAATTGACATTGGATGCTAATTGGGCCTTTGAGACCCAATTGGATTGGATTTGTCCGAAAGGCACTAAAATAAGTGTAATTGTTTAATTTGGAATTAAACACGAATTAGTATTGGATACAATTTGAATTGGATTTAAAAATTATAGTTAGATATAATTCAAGAATACATACTTTGAGTATTTATTCTTAAACGAGTTGGACTCGAGCAAATCAAATCAAATCATTGTTTGAACATTGGATGGTCATTAATCAAAGATTAATTAATTGGATTAGATTGATTGACAGCATGCTTTGTGTGAATACTTAGATGTATTTGTATGAATAATGTATATCAGATGGATATTAGAAGGGTGAAGGCAATTTTGGAAATTATTGTAATAAATTTAGATTTTATTAAATTGGACCTGCGTGTCCAGCCTATTATCTATTTACTCTTTGTATTTATCTTCTCACCAATTCCCCTCAATGTAAATGAAGTTTCTTTATGTATTATGTAATTGGGTAGAAGTATGTAAAGTGCTAGCGGGAGAGAAGAAATGGAGAGATTTATTCTAGGAACAAATTGTTATATATCCATCCGCATATCATTATTAATTTATTCGCGCCTAATTATGCTTTAAGAATGCATGCTTAAGGGTGTATAATGAGACCTAATCAAAGATAATAAATTTGTTGCCAATTTATGCGAAAAACCCTCACTTTAATATTAAGCGTTTTCCTTCCATTGAGTAGTTCTTTCTCAAGATCCAAGATTGGCATTGGTTTGTTGGCCAAAGTCAAGATCATTGTCCATCGCGGATGTGTTTGAACCACAGAAGCTTTGTTACATATCGCATTTCTTGGGCAGTTGTGACTTATTGGCCAAAGTCAAGGTCACTTCTTTACATCGACTTGGATTACGAAGTTTTCCCACTGTCAATGGGTCACGCTTAACAGGAATCATTAAGCTTGTTGAGCCAAAGTCAAGACTTAGTTGATTGAGAGGAAACGGTTAGGAAATATATATTGGATATATATCTCGGACTTGGAGGTCCACCTACCGGATCTAGGAATTGGATGAGATCCAATTGATCTTAGAGACTACATAGTTAAGTTTCATACAGCTTGTTGGCCAAAGTCAAGGTTGTGTGTTATTTAACGGGATCCTAGCCCACTAGGAAACTGGGTTTCCCGAGTACTCCACAGAGGGTTAGAGGCTCGCCGAAAAATAGTGGAGACCAGTATTAAATTTGTATTTTCGTTTAATACTTGCTAAACGTGCTCTTTTATTTTATTTATCGTCGTTATAAATATATATTAGTTGGACTGATATCTTTTATTGCTTTCATTGAACAGTTGGACTGTTTTCACACTACTCCACTTGTAGTTGGTTATATAGTTAGACTATACTAACCATTACATTTTGAGTGTACCCGATATCGTTGATTGATTAGTTGGACTATTGCAATCAAGATGGCTGGAAAGATTAGCGTTAGGGACATCGTCATGGGCGATAATGTCTTTAACGGCTCCAATTTTCCAGATTGGGAGATGAACCTCAGAATAGTCCTGGGAACTAAGAAGTTAATCTATGTCATAGAGAAACCTCTCGTGCCTGAGCCCGAAGTTGAGCAAATAGTAGAGCATGAGCTTTGGAAGACTCATCGTGATGATAACTTTAGTGCTCAATCCGTCATGCTTGCCGCAATGACTCCTCAATTTCGTCGTCAGAACAAAGGATTGGATCCTTATAGTATGATGTTGAAGTTGAAGGATCTTCACATATATAATCTTAGATCTCAGAATCATGAGTTGCGAAAGAAGCTCTTTCGCTCGCGTATGTCAGAGGGTACATCTGTCGAGCACTATGTGTTGCATATAATTGCTGAAATCGAATAGTTAGGTCAGCTGGGCATAACCTTCGAGGCCGAGACTTCCATATATTTCATCTTACAGTCTCTGCCCGAGTGTTGGGGCGGGTTCGTCATGAACTATAACATGATGAACCGAGAGAAGACTCTTGGAGAGTTAATGACAATGCTGAAGAAGCAGAGCCAGAGCTTCTGAAGGGCAGGAAGCACGAGGCGCACCTTACTTCGACATCCCAGATGGCCAAGGCTTGGCCGAAGGCTTCTGGGGGTGTGAAGAAAAGGAAGAAAAAATGGCAAGGCTAAATCATCACAGTCTTTTAGGAAGACTAAGGACATATCCCAAGACGTCTGCCTACATTTTAGCAAACGGGGTCACTGGAAGCGTGACTACCGTGAGTACAAGGCGGAGTTGAAGGAAATAAATACGGGTAAGGCTTCGACTTCAGGTATGTTTGTTATAAATATGTCCACCTGTAACATCCCGCATAGGCCAGGATGCTACCGGCAGGAGACAGGCTAAACCCATCTCCATAAGCCTCTGGATCTAACGAAATTTCGGCATGATGTATTCGTAACATCATGCAACCCGGCCTGTAGCCAGCATCCATACAACAACAAGAACACAACAATCTCGGCCTCAGGCCGGTAACTCAACATCAATGCATTACTCAACAAGGCCTCAGGCCTGAACTCAAAGAACAAATGCAAATACCTGGCCTCCGGCCAGAACTCAAATAAAACTATACTATAACATAACTATTACATAACTCATACAAAGGAAATACAAAGCAAATACAAAGAGAAGGGCCGGGAGGACCCATAACTTGACCCAGGACTCGGGACTCTCTGTTGACTACAAATTGGGGCGATCCACTGTCTTCAAAGTCTTCACCAAACTTCTGCTACTGACCTGTAAAACTACAACTGAAAAGATGTGAGTCATATTGACTCAGTAAGTAATCATGCAAATGGTTATAAAGTTTTAATTAAATGTCTATTCCTTATTCATTTCACAAACCTGACACTTGTATTGTACCTTAACTGATCAACACCTGCCAACTTCTGTTTGCCATTACACTATCAAACTTCTATATTACATATGTGTATATATACATATATTCCTATATCACCACCACGAGAAGTTCCATCGTACTACTGGAGCATAACACTAAATTCTGCATACTCTCTATACTTGTTACTAATCAGGTTCAAGTATTTATCATAACTTTCTCTCTTCCATTATCTTGAAATATCATCAAATCGGATATCTAACATCTTATTTTTGTTAACTATCAAATCCACTACCCATAGTTACATACATGTGTTACCATTTCATCAAGTCTAGCATCCTTACAGTATGTTCTTTCTAAGTAAGTAAGCATCTCATACAATCATCATTAATACGTATTCATTCAAATAAGGTCATGCTAATATGCACGCGTATCTTACAAATGCTAACTTTATACACATATGCTATGCACAAGGTTAACCATATAATTATGGATATGAAATCATATAATCATAAGCTATTATCTTACCAATTGTTCCTTCCATGTGAATATATGCTACACACAGGCATCAAATCACAAATATATATATGTATATATATGTAATCATGCTATCAAGCTTTTATGTCAACTATATGCATCTCAGATGAATTACTAGCATATATAATTCATATGCACATCGTGTATGCTATATAAAACATTAACATGTTATGCTTTTTAGAAGATACTTTTGAAAACTCTTTCTGAAAAAAAAAACTATTATCTTAAAGTTTATTTCTGAAAATTCTTTGCTGAAAAATTTACTTCACTTTCTCTTTCTGGAAAAGCTCTTTCTGAAAACTCTGTTTCTAAAACTTCATCTTTCTAAAACTGTCTTTAAAATAATAGTTTATGAAAACTCTTATTTAAAGTCTGATTTCTGAAGTCTGAATCTTGAAAATCTGAAAACTCTATACTGAAGATCTGAAAACTAAAAACTGAAAATACTTGATGCCCAGGACAACAGCTCAACTGCGGCATCTCTGAAAACTGAAATCGAAATCTGAAAAACTGTTTCTAAACTCTGTTTCTGAAAACCGTGTATTGAAAATCTAAAAACTGAAAACTGCTCTACACCCAAGACCATCACTCAACTGGGCATCTCTAGAACTGGTGGTACCCTACGTCCATGACCAATACTCAACTGACAACGTAGAGCTCTACACCCAGGACCATCACTCAACTGGCAGTGTAGCCACCAAGCTCTGAAATTAGGATTTCGGGACCCTGTAGCCCCTAGTCCTGCTCGAGGATCTGAGAGCGTCCCCTCAGTCCTCCACATGTGCACATGCTACTATATCCATCAATTCCAAAGTATCCATCAATTCCGAACTGTACCTCAAGTTACATACTGGGGGTGAGGTTTTACCTCATGCCCCGAAAAACATAAAATCATATTCTGTATCACAAAACTGTAAAACATTTTCTGAAATATATTATCTTTCAAAACATTTGAAACTTTTCTTTAAAACATTTGAAATCTTTGAAAACATTCTTATCTTTTGATCAACTGCTGAAAACTTTAACTCACACACGCAGATGCTGACTCATGATCCTTTCTACATTAGCCATGTTTCCTTATAATGTCATATATGCACATGTACATATTCATGCATACTCATAAATTTATGATGTATGAATTCTAATCTTACATGTTTTCATCTCTAATGATCTTATAGTCTATAGGCTCATACTATTATTAATATGCTTTGCTTACACTAATATATATATGATTTATCATACATCTATACTACCACAAATGAACACATGCATATACTTTTTCATACTTTCTTACTAATTCTATACTTATACTTGTAATCACATTCAAATCTTAATGCTACATTACTCTATACACATACACTAAATTTACACACATAAAACTAGAATTCTAAATCATAAACATATATTTGTTTCATATACAATTCTAACTATACACATATAATATCTTATATTCTTTTAAATCGTTTAATTGATCTCTAGATTTATAGTAGTTATAACTACTTACTCTTTTACTCGCATATAGCTACTTTCTTACAACCGTCATTCTTTAAACTTTAATCACATTCCCTATGGTGTAGTTTCTACAACCCCCAAACTCAAGTCTCTTTTAATTATATTCATAAACATTTGCTCTATCCTTAAATACTGATTATACCTACCCATGTCTCTTTACTCCTATATGCTCATGCTTATCTGTTGCTCATACACATGCTTACTTTTTCTTGTTCTATCTATACGTGTATATAAATACACCTGTCTCTTTCCCTACATTCATCTTTATATATATATATATATATATATATAAAAGTTTCATACATATAACCAGATACAACTTTATTATCTTAATAATGTCAAACAACATTAAATCTCTTAAGTATTCGTAGCATGAGTTACTTACCTGGTTTGCGGTCACTCCTAACCTGGATCCGATCGAAATTCCGAGGCCATATTCGGACTCCCCTCGGCCATACGAACGCGCTGGTGTCGACGAAATTCCGATCGGAGCTACTGTTCATCGTGGGTTTACTGTTCACCACAGCTTTCTTCCTCGTTTCGCGTGCAATCGACCGTTTTTCGGCAAAATCAACCCCGTACACTCGTAGTACTCGTCGAGGGCTTCGATTTGGTAGGTGGCTCGGGCTGTGAAACGAACCGACGAGCCGGGATCGACAAACCCATCACACGACTCTAACTTCCCTCGCCGTTGCCGTTGCCGGCATCATCACGGCCGCCGCCTACCTTCATCGTGTTCGCCACTGCTGGGTGGTCGGTTCTGCACCGGTGCACCGGCCTGAGGTGGCCGGAGTTACCGCCGGCGTGCAATTCTCCTCCAATGGGCGTGAGGGTGCGGGTGAGGGAGATGAAGAATTTTTGGCCATTTTGCAAGTTATCAAAACTATAAGGCTTTAAATACTGCCTGAAAAATATCATTTTAGTCCCCGTGAAAATTACACATCAGCCCCTATTCTGGAACCTTCTGGAATATCGAAATTTCAGAGCCCTTATGATGTGATTCTCGAAAAGTGTTCAACACGAAAGTTGTTCGTATCGGAAAAAAGAGTCCGATGGTCTAAAAATCAGCTCGATCAGAGTTCGTTTGCAAATTCTGTGGTCAAAACTGTAAACTTTACTCATATTACAAAAATCGCGTAACTGACTTTCGATCCCACGCGACGAATATTTAAAATCAATTATTCCAACTCATGTAACATCACTTAAACTCTTACTCTTCATCATCTTCCTGCTCTGAAACTAAAACATCCGTCCGAGAATCTTTTAAAACAGTCCCGAAAATCTGGGATGTTACACCACTACTGGTTTTAAAATTTTTTTTTTTTTAATCTGGATGTGGTACTCACATATGTACTGGTGTGTAGGATCTGCTGATTAGCAGGATACTGGCTTCAGGCGAGATCGATCTACGAGTCGGAAACGGGATGAGAGTCGCTGTTTTGGTCGTTGAGACCTATGTTTTGTATCTGCTCTTGGGGCATATAATTGCATTAGGTGACTGTTATTTTGTACCTAGTTTTACTAGGAACATCATCTCTGTATTTTTTTTAACCCGTTGCGGGTGTACCTTTGTATTCTGGAACACTAGGTGTTTTGTATATAAAGATAAAATTTTGATATGTACAGCAAATGTTAATAATAGTCTTTATATTTTGAATATAAATAAATCTCAAACATATAATATGACAAATAAAAGGCTCAAATTGAGTAAAACAGATGAAACTTATATGTGGCATTGTCGTCTGGGACACATTATCAAGACTCGTATATCCACACTTTTGAAGAGTGGATACATGGATGGATTTGATCCTAATTCTTATGACGTCTTCGAATCTTGTTTATTAGGCAAAGTTCCTAAAACACATTTTAGCGGTAAGGGTGTACGTGCCACCGATCTATTAGCTCTCGTTCTTGGTGACGTATGTGGGCCCATGTCCAGCTAGGTTAGAGGTGGTTATGAATACTTTGTAACCTTTATGGATGTTGCATCGAGTTATGGTTATGTGTGTCTTATGAGACATAAGTCGGAAATTTTTGAGAAATTTAAATAGTTTCGACACGAAGTAGAAAAATAGACCGGCAAAAGTATTAAAACATCACGGTAGGACCGTGGTGGAAAATACTTGAGTAATGAGTTTCTCGATTACTTGAAAGAGTATAGTATTCTTTCACAGTGGACTCCTCCCTGAACACCTCAATTGAGTGGTGTGTCCGAACGGAGAAACCAAACTTTGTTGGACCTGGTAAGGTCAATAATGAGTTGCACTGAGCTATCAATTTCCTTCAGGGGATACGCATTGAACAATTAAATACTTATTTTGAATAAGGTTCCGTCAAAGTCTGTTGGATAGACTCCATATGAAATATGGACAGGAAAGAAACCGGGTTTTTCATTCCTTAAGATTTGGGTATGCTGGGCAATATATTAAACGTTTGGATGGTGCTAAACTAGAACCCAAATCGGATAAGTGCGTATTTGTAATTGGTTATCCTAGGGAAACCAAAGGATATTATTTCCACAACCCATAAGAGAACAAAATAATTGTTGCTCTTCATGCGGTTTTCCTTAGAGGAATTCCTAAATGCAGTGGTAAGTGGGAGGAAAGTAGAACTCGATGAAAATTGGAGTGATATTGTTCCTGGCACTGATCCCCTCTCGGAACATGAACAGTTCATCAGGGATGAGACTGTTCCACAATCTTCTAATACACAAGAACCGCGTAGGTCAGAGAGAGTCATAAAACAACCTTAGAGGTATGGGTTTCTGATCTCACCTCATGTAGATATTAATCTTGTTGGGAAGCGGCCGCGAGTGCGCAGCGGTAAATTAAAAAAATTAAATTATGATGTCGCTATCCCTTTGCCCAAGACCCATTTGATTTGATTATTCTACAAGCCTAGGCATGTTACTATATATTCTAAGCATAAAAACTCATAAAACATGCAAAGAACATAAACCTAAACATGCAAACTATCATAAGAACTCTAATTAAAATAAAGAAAGAAAAAAATTTACTTGAACCGAAGACTCCTCGAGTCCTCCCTCCAATCTACAAGATTTTCTCGAACTCAACATGTTCTTCCACGTTTCAAAGAGCCACCCAAGTGTGTGGCCTCCAAAGGTGCACACACCAAAGTCAAAACTCAACGGCAAGACTACGCCTTGAGTGCACAGGTATTTTGCCCTTTGCGCCTAGGCAAATACCTCAAAACTTTTAACTTGAGATTCCTCTAGTCAATTATACTTAAGGATCCTCAAAATCAGTGGCTTACTCTTAAACTTCAGAGTTGCTCACTTATATAAACCCAAGATATGAAAGGTTTTGGTGTAAAAATTTGTAAAGAATTCTTTGGGTTTATATAGGTGCTCCAAAGACAACAAAATTAATTAAGAATCCGATGTGGGATAAATGCTAATTAAATCTTAGCCATTGGATCGTAATATAATGGTTTAATGAGATTATAAAACCCTAATAAGAGTTTGGGCCGAATTGGAATTCAAAATAAATAATAAATAAAAAAAATTACCATTCACATTACTATTTATGTTACTATTCACATTAATATTCACGTTTTTATTTATTTATTTATTTATTTATTCCAATTCCCAAAGTGCCCCTATCGTCATTCACCAATCCATAAGCCACTATGGAACCTCATAAATGATATGTTCAATAATTAAACATATTGAACCATTTATGAACAATTCCTACAGCAATCATATATGCTGTTAAATTTGTACTGCACTGTTAACCATTGATTTCGACTTTGTTGTGTGTGACCTTTTGGGTTCCCCTCAAGTTGGACATGAAATGAATCGTGATAATTTAATCGAACATAAATTATCCTCCGATCAGATGGTCGTTCGATTTCAATGACCAAGGCTGACATTTAGCAACATGCCAAGGCGCCCAAATGAGAAGGAAAGATATATACCCATTCTGTATGCGATTTATATATGATACGGTCATTCGCCTTACTGTATCCCCACCGTTTGACCTAGGGTATGGAAAGTGTCTGCCCATATAGTCAAAGGTATGATGTTGATAGTGTCATGAATCGTGCTAACCCAAGAATCTCGCATGATTCTTCCATTGCGGCCACAGTCTCAAGCATTGATCACATATATCAACCCGCGAACTGGAATACTACTCTTATAAGAAAATATTATCCGAGAGAGTGGCGATTCTCTATTGTATCTTTACAAACTTCATGTGTTTCAACAAATGACCCAATCATACCCTTATGACCAGGTCTTTTGAACCGGGGAAGGAGAATGTCAAAGTCATTTGATCCACACATAAGATTGTAAAGACCTCAAGTCTAAGGAATAGTCATACAATCGATACATGAAAGTTCTCACAGACACATGGGATAAATGGATCGTTTAAGCTTGCACACTTTATTATGATCATCCTTAGATGCAAACCCCTCAGGTTGTGTTATATAGACTTCCTCTACGAGGTTCCCATTAAGGAAAGTTGTTTTGACATCCATCTGCCAAATCTCATAATCAAAGTGTGCAGCTAGTGCCAGTAAAATTCAAATGGATTTTATCATTGCAACATGCGAGAAGGTTTCGTCATAGTCAATTCCTTGGATTTGTCTATAACCTTTCACCACCAACCTAGCCTTATAGGTTTGGATGTTGCCTTCTGCATCAGTTTTACGCTTATAAATCCATTTGCAGCCTATGGGTTTTATCCTTTCAGGTGCATCCACCAAGTCCCAGACTTGATTCTGATACATAGAGTCTATTTCGGATTTCATGGCCTCAAGCCGCTTGACTGAATCAATGTCATGCATTGCTTCGTCATAACTGGTGGGATCGTCATTATCAATGACCTGATCATGTTCCTCATCAATATGGAAACCATATCTTTCAGGCTCATATCTTTCCGTACCAGACCTTCTAAGTTCATAACCTTGTGGTTGTCCCGTCGCTGCCATTTTGAGGGGCATGAGGCTTAGTTCTATGTTAGTTTGTTCTTCTCGTACCTCATCGAGGTCAAGTCTACTCCCACTATATTTCTTGAGAAGGAATTCATTCTCTCGAAATTTAGGATTTCGTGAGACAAATGTTCTTTGTTCATTTGGGACGTAGAACACGTATGCTCTTGAGTTCAAGGCATATCATACAAACTTACATTTAACTGCCATATCATCCAATTTTTTAGTTTGTGTGAGCTTAACATATGCGTCACATCCCCAAACTCTTAGATAACTAAGACTAGGACGTTTCCCATACCATAACTCATATGGTGTTTGACTAACAGTCTTGGAAGGAACTTGGTTTAGTAGTAGTGTTGCAGTTTCTAAAGCAATACTCCAAAATGAAAGAGGTAGATCTGTGTCTGGCATCATTGATCGGACCATATCTAATAATGTCCGATTTCTCCTTTCGGAGACCCCATTATGTTGTGGAGTTCCCGAATGAGTCCACTGGGAAACAATGCCATTTTCTCTCAAGTAATCTTGAAATTTGTTGCTTAAGTATTCACCACCTCGGTCAGACCTTAGTGACTTAATACTTTTATTAAGCTGGTTTTCTACTTCAGCTTTGAAGTCTTTGAATTTCTCAAAGGCTTCAGATTTGTACCACATAAGGTACACATACCCATATCGCGAGTGATCATCGATAAAGGTGATGAAGTAGGAGAATCCACCTCTAGTGGTAACTGACATTGGTCCGTATACATCAGAGTGTATGAGTTCTAATGTCTCTGATGCACACTGTCTTTTACCTTTGAAGGGTAATTTGGTCATTTTACCAAGTAAACAAGACTCACAAGTTCCATAAGGTTCATATTTGAAGGGTCTGAAATACCCATCCTTATGTAGCTTAGTTAATCTTGTTTCATTGATATGACCTAAGCAACTGTGCCATAGAAGTGATTCATTGAGATTATTCGAGTTAACGTTGTATATATTAGAGGTTGAACATTCTTTGTTAGTTTGTAAGGCATAGATACCATTATTCAAAATACCATCTCCATATTTTATTTCATTGAAATAAATAGAACATTCATTACAACTTATTAGGCATGAAAAGCCTTTATTACATAAAGAAGAAATTGAAATGATGTTCTTTACTAGAGAAGGTACATAAACACAATCTTCTAAGTCTAAAACTAAACCATTCGGCAAAACTAATGAATAAGTCCCCACGCACAATGCAACCAGTTTTGCTCCATTACCCATGCGTAAGTCAACCTCCCCATGACGGAGTCTCCTACTGTTTCTCAGGCCCTGCACATTGTTACACAAGTGAGTCCCACAACCGGTGTCAAGCACCCAAGTAGAAGGTTCATAGTTTTGAGAATATAGTTCAATCATATACAACATACATGAAGCATTGGGCTTCTTGGCCTCTTGGGCTTCCCTAGCTTCCTTGGCTTTCAAGGATCTGCAGTCTTTCTTCTAATGACCCTTCTTTCCACAAAAGAAACATTTCCCTTTTCCCTTTTTCTTCTCCACCTTACCATTGGGCTTTAGGTGATCTGGAGCCTTAGCCTTGCCCTTATTTTTCTTTGGGCCTCGTGGCTTCAGGTCCATACTCGTAAGCATGACGGAGGTTTTAAGCTCCGGTTTCAAGTCATTCTCTGCTTTCTTTATCAGATCGTGCAATTCTGCTAAAGTAGCTTCTTTATTAGACAGATGAAACTGCATAATAAAGTTAGAGAAGTCTTTTGGTAAGGACTGAAGAATTAGATCGTGACCTATCTCATGATCTATGATGAACCCGAGGTTGGCCAATTTTTCAATGTGGCCAATCATCTTAATCACATGTCCACTAACAGATCATTTCTTAAGGCACATGACACTTGGAATCTCACGGTATGAACGGATGTTGCATACAACTCCTTCAAGTGAAAGATGATGGTTTGAGCATCCATATCTTCGTGAGCTTTCTGAAGTTCGTCCGACATAGAGCCAAGCATTATGCAGACTACTTGCTCATCATCATCAACGTGTTTCTTCCAAGCATCAAATGTATTTTGGTCAACATCTTCTGCAGGTTCAGGGGGTAATGGTCTTTCAAGAACATAGAAAATATTTTCTTGTCGTAAGACAATTTTAAGGTTTCTAAACCAGTCATTGTAGTTGCCCCCTTTGAGCTTATGCTCATCAAGGATGGAACGAAGTGATATTCTGTTTGCCATTTGAATGTTTGTGAAATATTTTAACCCACATGTTAAGAGAGAATGTTAAAATTAGGAATATGTTTTCATTAATGTTTCATAATAACATGAGCTTTTAATATTATGAAGTTGTTCCCACTCAATTATTTTAAAATTTTAAGAAAATCGCATCAACCCCAATATGATGGATTTTTTGTGGGCAATGATCCCATTATCATCATTTCACAACTCCGACTAGGGCCGGTCGTTATAAAATACGATAATTATGTAGGTTCCCAACCAATTTATGATATAAATCACAATTCCTTGATCATTGGGTTGGACAATCAAACATGCCATAGCTTATGCTAGTCCTCGTGAACACCCAATATTTGCCACTAAATTATAAGACCACGCCTAAGGGTCACTGCGTCTTATGACTTAGAATAGTCAATCCATTGTCAATAGTACGATTTATGGACAAATTGGTATTGGTCAGTCTGGTAAAGCCTAGTCCTGCCAATACGGTTTAAGCCATTTGGGTCTATACTTTACAATGGGAGGCAAATTTTTAGACTTAAATTATTATTGAGGATTTTAGCAAGTTTAAGTGAATAACTGTCAAATGGATTCCTCCATTGAAAATTCCCCAGAGGGAGTGTGGAGCGAACTCTCTTAAATACCTTTACCTCTTAGGCTCTTATTGCCTTGGTGACAGGAATAAACAATAGATCCTCCAAATTAGTCCAACACTTTAAATATGTTTTAAGGTAAGATTTGAGTAAATGATTATCTAGATGTCTTCACAGCTTTTCCTTTTGGCTATAAATAGGTAGTGAGTGAAGGAAGACACCAAATCATTATCTAACTCTAGTAATACCTTTGGTTAAATTAACTTTAGTTTGGAAAATTTTATTAACGCCTTGGTCTCACCCCACTTGTATCTTTTATAATGTCTTTTATTATAAACAAGTGATTTATATTTATTAGCCTTAAAGGTAATAAATCTCTAAGTTCATCACGAAATAATTAGTTAGTTAAGGGATAAGCAATACACTCTCTATTTCCTTGAAAGTCTCTAGACGCTTACACCATAAAATAATCATGTCAATTCTAATCATACATAGAATCATCAAGCATATGAGTTTTAATATGTTGGAATTATTTTAGGCATTAAATAACTTTGATTAATATTTAATTATGATATTGTATTTTATTTTATTCAAATAAATTTACTATTCACGTTATTTACAAATGCGTGAACTTTAAATGCAATTTCACAATTCAACTCTTAACCAAATCATGAAAAACTTGTACCTAAAATTAAGTTCAGGGTGTTAGCTTTCCAACGAGCTTTTACACACCCAATTTCGAGTTCAAATGAGAGAGAACTAATAAAAAAAAACAACGGCGCGCTGATACCACTGTTGGGAAGCGGCCGCGAGTGCGTAGCAGAAAATTAAATAAATTAAATTATGATGCCACTATCCCTTTGCCCACAACCCATTTGTTTTTATTATTCTACAAGCCTAGGCATGTTACTATATATTCTAAGCATAAAAACTCATAAAACATGCAAAGAACATAAACCTAAACATGCAAACTATCATAAGAACTCTAATTAAAATAAAGAAAGAAAAAGACTTACTTGAACCGAAGACTCTTCCGGTCCTCCCTCCAATCTACAAGCTTTTCTTGAACTCAGCAAGCTCTTCCACGTTCCAAAGAGCCACCCAAGTGTGTGGCCTCCAAAGGTGCACACACCAAAGCCAAAACTCAACGACAAGACTACGCCTTGAGTGCACGGGTATTTTGCCCTTGGTGCTAGCCTAGGAAAATACCTCAAAACTTTTAACTTGAGATTACTCTAGTCAATTAGACTTAAGGATCCTCAAAATCAGTGGCTTACTCTTAAACTTTAGAGTTGCTCACTTATATAAACCCAAGATATGAAAGGTTTTAGTGTAAAAATTTGTAAAGAATTTTTTGGGTTTATATAGGTGCTCCAAAGACAACAAAATTAATTAAGAATCCGATGTGGGATAAATGCTAATTAAAACTTTGCCAGTGGATCTTAATATAGTGATTTAATGAGATTATAAAACCATAATAAGAGTTTGGGCCGAATTAGAATTCAAAACAAATAACAAATAAAAAAAAATTACTATTCACGTACTATTCATGTTACTATTCACATTTATTTATTTATTTATTCCAATTCCTAAAGTAACTCTATCGTCATTCACCAATCCCTAAGCCACCATGGAACCTCATAAATGATCTGTTCAATAAGTAAACACATTGAACCATTTATGAACAATTCCTACAGCAATCATATATGCTGTTAAATTTGTACTGTGCACTGTTAACCATTGATTTCGACTTTGTTGTGTGTGACCTTTTGGGTTCCCCTCAAGTTGGACATGAAATGAATCGTGATAATTTAATCGAACATAAATTATCCTCCGATCAGATGGTCGTTCGATTTCAATGACCAATGTTGACATCTAGCAACATGCCAAGGCACCCAAATGAGAAGGAAAGATATATACCCATTTTGTATACGATTTATATATGATACGGTCATTCGCCTCACTGTATCCCCACCGTTTGACCTAGGGTATGGAAAGTGTCTGCCCATATAGTCAAAGGTATGATGTTGATAGTGTCATGAATCATGCTAACCCAAGAATCTCACATGATTCTTCCACTGCGGCCACAGTCTCAAGCACTGATCACACATATCAACCCGCGAACTGGAATACTACTCTTATAAGAAAATATTATCCGAGAGAGTGGCGATTCTCTGTTGTATCTTTACAAACTTCATATGTTTCAACAAATGACCCAATCATACCCTTATGACCAGATCTTTTGAACCGGGGAAGGAGAATGTCAAAGTCATTTGATCCACACATAAGATTGTAAAGACCTCAAGTCTAAGGACTAGTCATACAATCGATACATGAAAGTTCTCACTGACACATGGGATAAACACTCCATGTGAAAACTTTCGGCGGTCAGTTCGATGGACACGAGCAACTCATGCATCCATGTGATACACCAAGCGGACGGATCTCCGCTAGTAGCCTATGAGATCGGCTACCCTACTTAAGGGCGGATCATATCATCATGCTAGTCTCTCCGCTTTGTGAACGCCCAGATTATTCATAAAATTATGACTATGAACGTTTGAGAGTAATGATTCTCATAAGGCGTGGAAGCCATCATCTTATTACTCAAATGGCTTTATTACAGTGTTTGATGATTAATATAATTTATGTAAGACACGTATAATAAAGATTGACATTTTATTAATTAATGAAAATATTACAAATACATGTACATATAACTCATCCATAAGTTGGGTATAGGGCATATCCCTAACAAATCTTATTGAGGAAAATGAATCGGCTACGTATGAGGAAGTGATACAAGGTATCGACTCCGCTTTATGGCAAGATTCCATGAGTCCAAAATGGATTCCATGTATACCAACCAAGTTTGGACACTGGTTGATGTACCAGAAGACATTCTGCCTATTGGTAGCAAATGGGTCTTCATGGCGAAAACAGACATGTATGGCAACATACAAATGTACAAAACTAGGCTTGTAGCGAAAGGGTATCGTCATCAACATCATGTTGATTACGATGAAACCTTTTACATGTTGCTATGATTAAATCCATTCGGATAATGCTTGCTACAGCTGCATATTTCAATTATGAAATATGGCAGATGAACATCAAAACCGCTTTCCTTAACGGAAACCTTTTGGAGGATTTTTATATGGGTGTTTGCGGTGCGGTTCGGGGCGGTTTTTTCGCTTTTTATTTCAAACCGCGCGGGTTGGCGGTTTGGGAAATTAGAAAACAAAACCGCAAATTTGATAAGGAAAACCACGACGGTTCGGGTTGGCGGTTTAGCGGTTTGGGCGGTTCGGGTCGGCGGTTTGGATTATAAATTTTTAAGAAAATTTTGTGTGTTTTCACATTATAATTGAAGAAAAAATTACATAATTTTCATTTATTCATTACATATTGTTATATGATCATTAAATATCTTAATTTTCATAGTTAAAGAAGAAGAAAAATATAAAATAATATTTAATTTGTACGCGGGTCGGCGGTTTAGGCGGTTCGGGTCGCAGTTCGAGTCAAAATATGCTGTTTGGGCGGTTCGCGGTTTGACATGGGTCAAAACCGCACACCGACCCGAAATTTTGCGGTTCGATTCGGTGCGGTTCAAAATCATTTTTAATATTTTTTCAAACCGCGCGGTTCGGTTCTGTGCGGTGCGGTTCACAGTTTGACCCGAAATTGTGTTCACCCCTAGATTTTTATATACAACACCCTGACAGTTTTTTAGTGCCAAAACATGCAAACAAGGTTTGCAAGTTAAATCGATCCATTTATGGATTAAAGCAAGCATTGATTTCTTGGAACCAACGTTTTGATAAGATCATAATGGTATATGGTTTCATTCAAAACGATGATGATTCTTGTGTATATAAGAAGGTTAGTGGGAGCGCATTGACATCGATTGTCCTATACGTTGATGATGTATTGTTTCGTAGCAATGACATTCCCATATTAAAATCGATGAAAGCTTGGCTTTCATTAAAATTCTCCATGAAATTCTTGGGAGAGGCAACCTTTATTCTAGGAATAAGGATCTACTGGGATAGATCTAAAAGTTATTGGCACTCTCCGAGAACTCGTATATTGACAAAGTTTTGAAGGGATTCAACATGGATTAGACCAGAAGGGGCTGTTTTCCAGTGTCACATGGCGTCTCTCTATCTAAGGACATTTGTCCTAAAACTCAATATGATAGAGATTCAATGAGTCGGATCTCGTTCGCTTCTACAGTCGGATCGATCATGTATGCCATGACATGTACTCGACCTGGTGTCTCATATGCTTTGAGCAAGTGGAGTCACAATCAAGCCGATCCAAGTGATGGTCACTGGATTGATGTAAAGAACATCCTTGAGTATCTTAGACGAACTAAGAATGCTTTCTTAAAATATGGGGAATGAGAACTTGAGGTGACTGGGTTCACCATTGTAAGTTTCCAAACTGATAAAGACAACTGTAAGTCACAATCAGGGTACATATTTGGTTTGAATAACGGAACAGTGAGCTGGAAATCCTCCTAGCAAGATACTGTTGCTGATTCAACAACAAAAGTGGATCTATAAAAGAAGCATTTTGGATCTATAAAATTCCTAATTAGATTAGGAGTAGTTATATTAGCAGCTGAGCTGGGCTACAATACATGCTAAAGAACCACGGTCTCATTAATGATCCAAGTATGTACTACAGACGGTTTCATCTTATTCGTGAGATCACACATCGTGGCGATGTTAAGATCGAAAAGATCGTTACAGATGATAACCTTACATATCCACTGGCGAAAGCGATATCTCAGCATAAGCATGAGCGACCCGTAAATAGTTCAAGTGTTGGACACTTGAGTGATTGGCTATAGGCCAAGTGGGAGATTGTTGGACAATTATGACCCATAATATCACTGTTTGTAAAAGACATGGTGTCCTCTGTACAAATTAACTATGTGACAAAGGAAATTACTCTTTTATCATTTGTAATTGGATTACTTGGATATATAAATTATAAAAGTCCATATGATTAGTACCGGATTAATAAGATATGAGACAGTATTAATCCACGAAAGGTTTAATCATTAAATATCCCTATTCGTAGTATTATCGAGACTGGACATCGATAATACGGAATAGGCTAGTATTACACTTGTGTGCGTTATGGAAGCTTAACGACAAAGTTCTCATATATTTAAGTATTTGATACTTATGCAAGTGTGATAAGAGGTTCTGTTAGCCGTTGGACCGGGAACAGCTTCGCTCTGGATAGACCTCTCGGAGTCCCATTGGTAGTATGACTATGTGTCTATGGGAATCCGAATCAGGGTAGGTGTATGTGGTCTTAACCTAAGACTTGCATCGCTAATACTTGCGACAATCAGTATACTGTGTATGCCTTTTCTGGGTATACTGAGAATCGTAGTGTATTGGGTGTGATGTCAAGATAGAAGTATCACGCAAGGATACATAACTAGTACTCTTAAATGCTGCAATTATCGGGATAGTATGACTAGGTCATGATTATCTGAATACATAGACTAGTTGCTAGTGATCCGATATATGTTTCGTACGGGGCAAACACAATTCCAACCCTAGGCCTAGCATGCGACATCAGATACTGGATCATATTACGCAATACATAGTATACTACGTCTGATACAAATTATATATATTCCATGTTGAATATATTTCTGGAGAATTGGATAGGCGTAGTGCTTTGCTAGAAGCCAACCATGTCTTGTAAATCGGTAAGAACGTGGTTTCGGGTACGCACGTGTTTGGATAGTCCGATGACCGTATTTACTGCTAACATATCCAGGGATCTCTTGGGTCGCTTCCAAAAGATTCACCGATGACATTTGACTCGAACAGAATTAATCTGGGATTAATTGCGTCAAGAATTAATCTGAGATTAATTCGACTAGAAGAGAGAACGCGATTAATTTGAAATTAATTGGCAAAATAAATTTAATAGTTAAATTATATTTTTCTATTTAATTTATTTAATTGGGCTAAAATAATATATTGGATATATTAATTGAAATCAGATTTCAACACGAAATTAAAATTGGATTTTAATTCAAGCGAACAAATTAATTTAGAATTAATTCGTAATCGACTTCCGTAATAATTTTACCGGGCATTATTATCTAATTAAATTGGATTTAATTACGTCGCGACGGAAAATTCGTTTAGTTTGATTAAACGAACCGGGCCCAAAGTGTGTTGTGTAAGTCAACTTGAATTTTGAATTCAAAGTGGTGGGACCCACTCACTTACATCAACTTGACACTTGATTTAAATCACTTGTCACTATTCATGATGAGTGTGGTTGGCTAATTAATGTTGGAATTTAAAACACAACACACCAACCAACTTTTGGAATAACTATTCACCATCTCTCTTTTCTCTCCTCACTTGGGCGTGAGCTTCCTCTCTCAAAAGGGAAAATTTTGTTTCAAAATTTTCAACTTGCTAGAACATGGAGAGTCAAACAAAGGTGATAGGGAAACTTACCCATGAGTTTGGAACAACAAAGAAAGCTTGGAGCCTCTACATCCATGGAGTTTTTAGAAAATTTCAAAGCCAATCAATGTGAGTATTCCGCAACTCCCTTTGATTTATTCACAATAGAATCATGTTTAGGATCATTGGGCAAGTCTTAGAGACACTAATAGAAGTGTCATACTTGGATGTATCCCAGCATCATATCACCAATTTGTAATGTATTTCATATGAAAGGGATTGGCTGTTCTTATTAGGAGCTGCATATGATGTTGCAAACCGCGGAGGAAGATTTAAGAAAGGGAGTTCTGACTCCCCTCCTAAACCCACTACTCTTCATGCTTCCTCCCAATCTAATCAGAAATGGAAGAATAAGAAAGGAAAGAAAAAGAAGGGTATGAATCTTCCACTACAGGGTAAGATAACTAAACCAAAGAGAGATACCGAAGATAAATACCACCACTGCAGCAAGATTGGCCACTGGAAGAGGAATTGTCTTGATTACTTGGCCCAAATCAGAAAGGAAAGAGCATCTACTTCAGGTACTTTTATTTTTCCCATTATTGTTATCTCATTTTCTTGTGAAGTTATGTCATCCAGTTGGATTTTAGATTCTGCTTCTCCAATTCACATTTGCAATTTTGTTGCAAGTTTTGAAGGAAAGTAAACGGCTAAAATCTGGGGAGATGCAGTTGCGATTCGGGAATGGCGACTCTCTGGATGCAGTTGATGTGGGCTTATACGAGATTCCCCTACCTAGTGGGAAACTTTTGTTGTATGACTGCTTTTTTATACCGGGATGTGTTGCAAACATTGTGTCACTTTTTGTATTAGATACTGAAGGCTATAATGTAAATATTAAGAATCTTTATGTATATTTATATGATAGATATAATGTTCAGATCCTAGTTTGTCCAAATGAACACGGTCATTACATTTTCCATACCTCACAAGATATCTTTAATGCTGGAATTAATAAACGTAAAGTATCTGATATAAATAATACTGAATTGTGGCATATGAGGTTGGGTCATATAGGCATGAAACGCCTAACCCAATTGGTTAGGAATGGTTTGATACATGATCTTACCATTGAACCTTATCCAACTTGTGAATCTTTCATTAGGAGTAAAATAACCAAAGCCCCATTTTCGGGTGTAGGACACTAAGCCGCAGACTTATTGGAACTAATACATTCTGATGTATATGGTGTTGGACAATTATGACCCATAACATCACTATTTGTAAATGACAAGGTGTTTTTGAACAAATTAACTATGTGACAAATGAAATTGCTCTTTTGTCATTTTGTAATTGGATTACTTGGATATATAAATGATAAAAGTCCATATGATTAGTACCGGATTAATAAGATATGATACAATTTTAATCCACAAAAGGTTTAATCATTAAATATCCTTAGTCTTAGTATTATCGATACTTGACATCGATAATGCGGAATAGGCTAGTATTACACTTGTGCGCGTTATGGAAGCTTAACAGCATAGTTCTCATATATTTAAGTATTGGATACTTATGCAAGTGTGATATGAGGTTCTGTTAGCCGTTGGACCGGGAACAGCTTCGCTATGGATAGACCCATCGGAATCCCATTGGTAGTATGACTATGTGTCTATGGGAATCTGAATAAGGGTAGGTGTATATGGTCTTAACCTGAGACTTGCATCGCTAATACTTGCGACAATCAATATACTTTGCTTTTGGTCGTCCGAAACTTTAACAGGTTCTGTGTACGCCTTTTCTGGGCATACTGAGAATCATAGTGTATTGGGTGTGATGTCGAGATGGAATTATCATTTCATTCATATGGAGATGATGATCACGCATGGATACAGAACTAATACTCTTAAATGCTGCAGCTATCGGGATAGTATGACTAGGTCATGATTATCCGATTACAGAGACTAGTTGCTAGTGATCCGATATATGCTTCGTACGGGGCATACACAATTCCACCCCCAGGCCTAGCATGTGACATCAGATATTGGATCGTATTACGCAAAACATAGTATACTACGCCTGATATAGATTATATATATTCACTGTTGAATATATTTCTGTAGAATTGGGTAGGCACGTGGTCGGATAGTCTGATGACCGTATTTACTGCCAACATATCCAGGGATCTCTTGAGTCCATTGCCGTGAGCATGCTTTCTCTTCTCCATTGATTTTGCTTCAAAAATCAAGCAAGCTAGCACTTAAGGATTCTTGTGAGGTGATAGAAAAACTCACCATTGAGTTTGGAATTCAAATCAAAGGCTTGGAGCTTCTACATCCATGGAATTTTGAAATCCTAAATCCGATCAATGTGAGTATTTCCGCTACTTTCACTTGATGTATTCACACTAGAATTATGTTTAGAATCCTTGGCATGTGTTAGACACACTAACTATGGTATCAAGAGCCACCTAAACTTGATTTAAATTTCTAGGGTTCTAAACTTTAATTTGGGATTTTTTTGCTTGGAGCATGATTTTTTCAAATTGGTTGTTTGGTTGAGTTTGGATGATGATGAATTGGATTTGTGTATCTTTGGATTTGAGAAAAATTGATTGGATAAAAAATCCACAAATTCCCTCACTTGGCCGAACTCACTCTAGAAATAGTTCATGGTGATTTTTTGAATTTGACAATTGGATATGTTAATTGGCATAAAATTGAATATTAATTGTTGATTTAATTGGATTGAAATCAAAATTGGATGTTAATTTCATGTATTGCCGTGACTTATAACATGTTGGAATGAGTTGTTTTTGCTTCAATTTGTGTTGGACATGAATTGGATGATTAAAGCATGATTAATTAGATTAATTGATATTTTGGAAATATTAGATTAATTAATTAACTGTGGTAATTACACTTTAATTGGATTAATATGTAATTTGGAATAATGTATTAATTTAATTGTTGTATTTGGGCTTAATGGGCTTGGTTGGGCCAAGATTGGTTTTGGACAATTGGGTTGGATCCAATTGGGCCTAAAACCATTTCCATAAAGTCCAAATATTACTATTGGGCCTTTAAAAATTTAATTGGGCCTAAATTGATTTTTGGCATATGGTAATTCCTAATTGGGCCTTGGCATCTTGGGTTTGATCTATAATGGCCAAAGCCCATGCCTAAAGAATTAATTGAAAGCCCATTGGACTTTAATTGAATTGGCATTGGATGCTAATTGGGCCTTTGAGACCCAATTGGATTGGATTTGGAATCCAAGTCCGAAAGGCACTAAAATAAGTGTAATTGTTTAATTTGGAATTAAAAACGAATTAGTATTGGATAAAATTTGAATTGGATTTAAAAATTGTAGTTCGATATAATTCAAGAATATGTAATTTGAGTATTTATTCTTAAACGAGTTGGACTCGAGCAAATCAAATCGTTGTTTGAACATTGGATGGTCATTGATCAAAGATTAATTAATTGGATTAGATTGATTGACAACATGCTTTGTGTGAATACTTGGATGTATTTGTATGAATAATGTATATCGGATGGACATTAGAAGGGTGGGGGTAATTTTGGAAATTGTTGTAATAAATTTAGATTTTATTAAATTGGACCTGCGTGTCCAGCCTATTATCTCTTTACTCTTTGTATTTATCTTCTCACCAATTCTCCTCAATGTAAATGAGGTTTCTTTATGTATTATGTAATTGGGTAGAAGTATGTAAAGTGCTAGCGGGAGAGAAGAAATTGAGAGATTTGTTCTAGGAACAAATTGTTATATATCCATCCGCATATCATTATTAATTTATTCGCGCCTTATTATGCTTTTAGAATGCATGCTTAAGGGTGTATGATGAGACCTAATCAAAGATGATAAATTGGATGCTAATTTACGCGAAAAACCCTCATTAAATATTAAGCGTTTTCCTTCCATTGAGTGGTTCTTTCTCAAGATCCAAGATTGGCATTGGTTTTTTGGCAAAAGTCAAGATCATTGTCCATCGTGGATGTGTTTGAACCACGAAAGCTTTGTTACATATCGCATGTCTTGGGCAGTTGTGATTTGTTGGCCAAAGTCAAGGTCACTTATGTACATCGACATGGATTACGAAGCTTTCCCACTGTCAATGGGTCACGCTTAACTGGAATCATTAAGCTTGTTGAGCCAACGCCAAGGCTTAGTTGATTCAGAGGAAAAGGTTAGGAAATATATATTGGATATATATCTTGGACTTGGAGGTCCACCTACCGGATCTATGAATTGGATGAGATCCAATTGATCTACCTAGTTAAGTTTCATACAACTTGTTGGCCAAAGTCAAGGTTGTATGTTATTTAACGGGATCCTAGCCCACTAGGAAATCGGGTTTCCCGAGTACTCAACAGAGGGTTAGAGGCTCACCGAAAAATAGTGGGAGGCCAGTATTAAATTTTTAATTTCGTTTAATATTTACTTACATGCGCTCTTTTATTTTATTTATCGTTGTTATAAATTTATTAGTTTGACTAATATTTATTTTATTGCTTTCTTTGAATAGTTAGACTGTACAAGACACTACTCCATTTGTACTTGGTTATATAGTTGGACTATAGTAACCAATACATTTTGAGTGTACCCGATATCGTTGATTAAATAGTTGGACTATTGCAATCAAGATGGCTGCAAAGATTAGCGTTAGGGACATCGTCATGGGCGATAATGTCTTTAACGGCTCCAATTTTCCAGATTGGGAGATGAATCTCAGGATAGTCCTGGGAGCCGAGAAGTTGCTCTATACTATAAAGAAACCTCTATAGTCTGAGCCCGGAGTTGAGCAAATAGTAGAGCATGAGATTTGGAAGACTCATCGTGATGATAACTTTAGTGCTCAATCTGTAATGCTTGCCGCAATGACTCATCAATTTCATCGTCAGAACAAATGATTGGATCTTTATAGTATGATGTTGAAATTGAAGGATCTTCACAGGTCTAATTTTAGATCTCAGAAGCATGAGTTGCGAAAGAAGATCTTTCGCTCGCGTATGTCAGATGGTACATCTGTCAAGCACTATGTGTCACAGATGATTTTTGACTTCGAACAGCTAGGTCAGCTGGGCATAACCTTCGAGGCCTAGACTTCCATAGATTTGATCTTACAGTCTCTGCCCGAATGCTGGGGCGGGTTCGTCAGGAACTACAACATGATGAACCAAGAGAAAACTCTGTGAGAGTTATTGGCGATGCTGAAAAAAACAGAGATAGAGCTTTTGAAGGGCATGAAGCGTGAGGATCACCTTACTTCGACATCCCAGATGGCCAAGGCTTGGCCGAAGGCTTCTGGGGGTGTGAAGAAAAGGAAGAAAAAATGGCAAGGCTAAATCATCACAGTCTTCTGGGAAGACTAAGGAAATATCCCAAGACGTCTGCCTACATTGTGGAAAATGGGGTTACTGAAAGCGTGACTGCTGTGAGTACAATGTAGAGTTAAAGGAAGTGAAGACGGGCAAGGCTCTGACTTTAGGTATGTTTGTTATAAACATGTCCACTACTGGTTTTAAAAATTGGATTTTTGATTCTTGATGTGATACTCACATATGTACTGGTGTGCAGGATCTGCTGATTAGCAGGATACTGGCTTCTGGCGAGATCGACCTACGAGTTGGAAACAGGACAATAGTCGCTGTTTTGGCCGTTGGGACCTATGTTTTGTATCTGCCATTGGGGCATGTAATTACATTAGATGATTGTTATTTTGTACCTAGTTTGACTAAGGAACATCTTCTCAGCATTTTGTTTAACCTGTTGCGGGTGTACCTCTGTATTCTAGAACACTAGGTGTTTTATATATAAAGATAACATTTTGATATGTACGGCAGATGTTAATAATAGTCTTTATATTTTGAATATAAATGAATCTCAAACATATAACATGACAAACAAAAATGCTCAAACTAAGTAACACAGATGAGACTTATATGTGGCATTGATGTCTGTGACACATTGACAAGACTCATATATCCACTATTCGGAAGAGTAGATACTTGGATGGATTTGATCCAAATTCATATGATGTATGTGAATCTTATTTATTAGGCAAAATGCCTAAAACACCTTTTAGTGGTAAGCGTGTACGTGCCACCGAGCTGTTAGCCCTCGTTCATGGTGACATATGTGGGCCCATGTCTAGCCAGGCTAGAGGTGGTTATCAATACTTCGTAACCTGTATGGATGTTGCATCGCGTTATGGTTATGTGTGTCTTATGAAACACAAGTTGGAAACATTTGATAAATTCAAAGAGTTTCGACACGAAGTAGCAAAACAGACCAGCAAAAGTATTAAAACATCACGGTTGGACCGTGGTGGAAAATACTTGAGCAATGAGTTTCTCAATTACTTGAAAGAGTATAGTATTCTTTTATAGTGGACTCCTCCTGGAACACCTCAATTGAGTGGTGTGTCCGAACGAAGAAACCGAACTTTGTTGGATATGGTAAGGTCAATAATGAGTCGCACTGAGCTACCAATTTCCTTCTAGGGATACGTATTGAACAGTGCAATACTTATTTTGAATAAGGTTCCGTCAAAATCTGTTGGACAGACTCCATATGAAATATGGACATGATAGAAACCGGGTTTCTCATTCCTGAAGATTTGGGGATGCTGGGCATACGTTAAGCATTTGGATGGTACCAAACTAGAACCCAAATCAGATAAGTGCCTATTTGTAATTGGTTATCCTAGGGAAACCAAAGGATATTATTTCCACAACCCATAAGAGAACAAAATATTTGTTGCTCTCCATGCGATTTTCCTTAGAGGAATTCCTAAATGCAGTGGTAAGTGGGAGGAAAGTAGAACTCGATGAAAATTGGAGTGATACTGTTCCTGGCACTGATCCCCTCTCGGAACATGAACAGTTCATCAGGGATGAGACTGTTCTATAATCTTCTAATACACAAGAATCGCGTAGGTCGGAGAGAGTCAGAAAACAAACTTAGAGGTATGGGTTTCTGATCTCACCTCATGTAGATATTAATCTTATTGAGGATAACAAACCGGCTACGTATGAGGAAGCGATATAAGGTATCGACTCCGCTTTATGGCAAGATTCCATGAGTCCGAAATAGATTCCATGTATACCAACCAAGTTTGGACACTGGTTGATGTACCAGAAGGCATTGTGCCTATTAGTAGCAAATGGGTCTTCATAGTGAAGACAGACATTGATGGCAACAAACAAACGTATAAAGCTAGGCTTCTAGTGACAGGGTATCGTCATCAACATGATGTTGATTATGACAAAACCTTTTACCCTTTGCCATGATTAAATCCATTCGGATAATGCTTGCTAGTGCTACATATTTCGATTATGAAATATGGCAGATGGACGTCAAAACCGCTTTCCTTAACGAAAACCTTTGGAGGATGTTTATATACAACAGCCTGGCGGTTTTGTCGTGCCAAAACATGCAAACAAGGTTTGCAAGTTAAATTGATCCATTTATGGATTGAAGCAGACATTGTGTTCTTGGAACCAACATTTTGATGAGATTATAATGTTATATGGTTTCATTCAAAACGATGATGATTCTTGTGTATCTAAGAAGTTTAGTGGGAGCGCACTAACATTGATTTTCCTATACGTTGATGATGTATTGCTTCTTAGCAATGACATTCCCATACTAAAATCGGTGAAAGCTTGGCTTTCATTAAAATTCTCCATGAAATACTTGGGAGAGACAACCTTTATTCTAGGAATAAGGATCTATTGTGATAGATCTAAAAGTTGTTGGCACTCTCCGAGAACTCGTACATTGACAAAGTGTTGAAGAGATTCAACATGGATCATCCCAGATGGGCTGCTTCCAGTGTCACATGGTGTCTCTCTATCTAAGGACATGTGTCCTAAAACTCAAGATGAGAGAGATTCAATGAATCGGATCCCGTTCGCTTAAGCAGTCGGATCGATCATGCATGTCATGACATGTACGCGACCTGGTGTCTCATATGCTTTGAGCATCCGCAGTCACAATCAGGCCGATCCAGGTGATGGTCACTGGATTGATGTAAAGAACATCATTGAGTATCTTAGACGAACTAAGGATGCTTTCTTAGTCTATGGAGATGGAGAACTTGAGGTGACTGGGTTCACCGATACAAGTTTCCAAACCGATAAAGACGATTGTAAGTCGCAATAAGGGTACATATTTTGTTTAAACGATGGAATATTGAGCTGTAAATCTTCCAAGCAAGATACTGTTGCCGATTCAACAACAAAAGCGGAATACATTGCTGCGGCTGAGGCATCAATAAAAGCATTTTGGATCAATAAAATTCCTAATTGGATTAGGAGTAGTTCTGTTAACAGCTGAGCTAGGCTACAGTACAGGCTAAGGAATTACGGTCTCATCAATGATCTAAGTATGTACTTTGATGGTTTCATCTGATTCGTAAGATCACACATCGTGGCGATGTGAAGATCAAAAAGATCATTTCAGATGATAACATTGCATATCCGCTGACGAAAGTGATATCTCAGCATAAGCATGAGCGACCCATACATAGTTCAGGTGTTGGACACTTGAGTGATTGGCTACAGGCCAAGTGGGAGATTGTTGGACAATTATGACCCATAGCATCACTATTTGTAAAAGACATGGTGTTTTTGTATAAATTAACTATGTGACAAAAGAAATTACTCTTTTATCATTTTGTAATTGGATTACTTGGATATATAAATGATAAAAGTCCATATGATTAGTACCGGATTAATAAGATATGAGACAGTATTAATCCATGAAAGGTTTAATCATTAAATATCCCTAGTCGTAGTATTATCGAGACTGGACATCGATAATGCGGAATAGGCTAGTATTACACTTGTGCGCGTTATGGACGCTTAACGACATAGTTCTCATATATTTAAGTATTGGATACTTATGCAAGTGTGATAGGAGGTTCTGTTAGCCGTTGGACCGGGAACAGCTTCGCTCTGGATATACCCCTCGGAATCCCATTGGTAGTATGACTATGTGTCTATGGGAATCCGAATCAGGGTAGGTGTATGTGGTCTTAACCTGAGACTTGCATCGCTAATACTTGCGACAATCAGTATACTTTGGTTTTTGTCGTCCAGAGCTTTAACAGGTTCTGTGTATGCCTCTTCTGGGTATACTGAGAATCATAGTGTATTGGGTGGGATGTCAAGATGGAAGTATCACTTCAGTCATATGGAGATGATGATCACGCAGTGATACAAAACTAGGACTCTTAAATACTGCAGCTATCGGGATAGTATGACTAGGTCATGATTATCCGATTACAGAGACTAGTTGCTAGTTAGATATATGCTTCGTACGCGGCAGACACAATTCTAGCCCCAGGCCTAGCATGTGACATCAAATACTGGATCGTATTACGCAATACATAGTATACTACGCTTGATACAGATTATATATATTCCATGTTGAATATATTTCTAGAGAATTGGGTAGGCATGGTGTTTTGCTAGAAGCCAACCATGTCTTGTAAATCGATAAGAACGTGGTACCGGGTACGCACGTGTTCAGATAGTCCGATGACCGTATTTACTGCCAACATATCCAGAGATCTCTTGGGTCGCTTCCCAAAGATTCACCGATGACATTTGACTCAAACAGAATTAATCTGGGATTAATTATGAGAGAGAAAATTAATCTGGGATTAATTACAGCAAGAATTAATCTGGGATTAATTCGTCGAGAAGAGATAACGCGATTAATTTAGAATTAATCGGCAAAGTAAATTTAATAGTTAAATTGGATTTTACTATTTAATTTATTTAATTGGGCTAAAATAATATATTAGATATATTAATTTAAATTGGATTTCAAAGCGGAATTAAAATTGGATTTTAATTCGGGTGAACGAATTAATTTGGAATTAATTCGCAAGCGACTTTCATAATAATTTTACTAGGCATTATTATTTAATTAAATTGGATTTAATTACATCGCAACGGAAAATTTCTTTAATCGGATTAAACGAACCCGAGCCCGAAGTGTGTAGTCTCACCCAACTTGAATTTTGAATTTAAGTGTGGGACCCACCAACTTACATCACTAGTCATTCAAGTTGATAGAAGTGGTTGGGAGCTTTTATGGTAACTTCTCCAACACACTTTTCTTTTTGTTTTGCTTTTTGGAAAAGCATATACCACTTTTTTGCAAGGCAACTTTGTTAATTGGTTTTAGAAATAAAAATAACAAAAACACAAAAACTCTCTATTCTCTCCCTCCATTGTCGTGAGCATGCTTTCTCTTCTCCATTGATTTTGCTTCAAAAATCAAGCAAGCTAGCACTTAAGGAGTCTTGTGAGGTGATAGGGAAACTCACCCTTGAGTTTGGAATTCAAATCAACGGCTTGGAGCTTCTACATCCATGGAATTTTGAAATCCTAAATCCGATCAATGTGAGTATTTTCGCTAGTTTCACTTGATGTATTCACACTAGAATCATGTTTAGAATCCTTTGCATGTGTTAGACACACTAACATGTGGTCCCATGAGTCACACTGCTCATAGTGGTTTTTCGTACTCTGTTACCTTTACCGATGATTTGTCACGGTACAGTTATGTTTTTTTTTATGAAATAAAAATCTGAAACCTTTGAAAAGTTCATATAATTATGAAATGAAGTAGAAAAATAGATTGGTAAATATATTAAATGTCTTCGATATGATCGATGAGGTGAATATATGAGTGGTAAGTTCACCGATTATTTGAAAGAGAATGAGATTCTCGCTCAATATACTCCTTCGGGTACTCCACAACACAATGAAGTGTCTGAAAGGAGAAATTAGACTTTATTAGATATGGTCCGATCCATGCTGAGATTTACAGATTTTCCATATTACTTATGGGGATATGCTCTTTTAACTGCTGCTCATTTTTTGAATAAGATTCTTTCAAATGTTGTTCTTATGACTCCGTATCAGATATGGACTGGTAGGAAACCGAGTTTTAATTATATTAAGATTTTGGGTTGTCCTGCCTATGTCGGGATGGCTCAGTAACATAAGTTTTCGCCTCAAGGGCAAAAGTTTAGGTTTGTTGGATATCCTTTAAATACAAAAGGATATTTATTCTATGATACCGAGCATCAAAATGTGTTCGTAGCTCGCTTTGTAAAATTTCTAGAGGTAGAATTTTTGTCTGAATGAGGTAATCATAGACATGTTGAACTTGATGAAGTACAACCTGGAACCAATGAACCATTGGAGGAACCTAAAGTTCAAATAGATGAAGAACCTTCAACACACACACTCCGTAGGTCCCAAATGGTGTCTAGACCTCCTGAACGCTTGTATTTGATATAAGAAAAGAGTCTATATGTTCTCTTAATCGAAGAGACTGACCATTACACCTATAGAGAAGAGATATTATACATCGACTCCACGAAGTGGCAAGATGCCATGAAATCAGAGTTAGACTCCATGCATCAGAATCAAGTTTGAGACTTGGTTCCGCTTTCTGAAGGAATTGTTCCTATCGGTAGTAAATGGGTTTACAAGAGGAAGCGTGGGCTTGACGGAAAGGTTGAAACCTTTAAGGCCAGACTGGTAGCTAAAGGTTACACACAACGACCTGGTGTCGACTACGATGAAAATTTTTCGCCAGTTGCGATGCTAAAGTCTATAAGAATTTTGTTGTCTATTGCTGCTTACCATGATTACGAGATTTGGCAAATGGATGTCAAAACGGATTTTCTAAATGGGTTTTTTGACGAAGAAATCTAAATGGAACAGCCAGAGGGTTTTTTATCCAGCGAAACCTTAGGCATGGTTTGTAAGCTTAAGAAGTCCATTTATGGACTTAAACAAGCTTCGCGAAGTTGGAATCTTTGATTCGATGAGATTATTAGATTGTCTGATTTTCTCAAGAATACGGAAGAATATTGTGTGTACTAGAAGGTCAGTGGGAATATAATAGTATTTTTGGTTCTCTATGTTGATGACATCCTAATAATTGGGAATGATATAGGAATGATGCAGGGCGTCAAAGCTTACCTCTGTAAGAATTTCTCCATGAAAGACCTGGGTGAAGCTTCTTATATCTTGGGTATAAAACTCTATATGGATAGAGAAATGAAGCTTATTGGGTTATCCCAATCAACGTACATAGATAAGATCTTAGAATGGTATAATTTTGTATGACATCAAATATACCGTTCAGACATGGAATTCATCTTTCGAAGAAGATGTGTCCGCAAACAGAAGATGAAAAAATATTAAAATATCTAATCAAGCTTATGCTTCATGTTTGGGTAACATTATGTATGTCATGTTATATACGAGGCCTGATATTAGCTATGCGGTTAGTGTAACCAGTAGATATCAGTCCAACACAAGAAATGACCATTGGATGGCTTTTAAATATATCCTGAAGTATATCAAAGGTACTAAGGATAAGTTTATCATATATGTAGGAAACGAACTGCAGGTTAATAGGTATACGGATTCTGATTTCCAATCGGATCTCGATGATAGAAAGTCTACGTTAGGATTCATATTTACCCTTAACGAAGGTTCAATTTATTGGAAAAGTTCCAAACAGGGGTCTACAGCTGATTCCATCATAGAGGCGGAATATATTGTTGCTTCAGAAGCTACAAAAGAAGCTGTTTTGATTAAGAAGTTTATCACAGAATTTGGAGTTGCCCAAGTATCGAGAATCTGATTTCGTTATACTGTGATAATACTGGAGCCATTGCGCAAGTAAAGGAGCCGATGTCGTATAAAAAATCGAAGCATATGGAACAAAAGTACCACATCATTCGAGAGATTGTGTCGTGGGGTGACATTGTTGTGTGCAAAGTCCCAAGTGAAGATAATGTAGCGGACCCGCTTACGAAGGCCATACCTCCGAAGTTATTTGATAAGAATGTGGAGTCGATGGGTATTAGATACAATCGATATTGGCACTAGAGCAAGTGGGAGAGTTTTTTAGGTTTGGTGCTCTGAGCGCCAATATGTTATGTATTTCCCTGTAAATACTCTTGTAAATATTTTATTAGTGAATAAAATAAACAGTTTCTATAATATGAATTATTTTATTATATGGTAAAGACATAAATGACCATAGAGTGATTGATTATGATACAGTAATAAAAGCGTCGCAACTGTCATTAAGCAGTATCATAATAGTATCATTCTTTAACTGTTCCTGGTCAAGGTTTACAATAACTTGGTCAGTAAGTAAACCCACTGAGACTGGTACATGTCGTATATTAGAATATTGGATTCCAATGGTTTCTCAATGAACCATGAGTCTCGGGAGACTCGTATAGACACATAGGTGTTTATATCGGATAAACACTGAACGACTCACCGAAGACTCTTAATAAATGGTACACCAACGTCAATAAGAATCTTCTCGGGTTGAGTGAGCATAGTGATCCTTCAACTTAAGGTACCACTATGGATGTATGAGGTATCATCCATACTTTGATGGCAGTCACGTCACCGTTCTATTTAGATCAGACCTTCGTCTGTTCGTGAAATGTAGACTGATCCTCAGGATATCTTATGCGTATCAAGATAAGATCCGTCAGTTCTGTGTATGGAGCATAGGTATCCATTATGGAATTAGCAATCTGTTAAATCCATGGGCTCATAGTATACTTTAGAAGTTAATTATAAGTGTTATTAAGATATTGTTAATGAAATCATCGACGAGATTATACCTATAGAGATTTGATGTTTATATTTATATCTCTGGGATAATCCGGATACCTGTGATGGAAGGATTATACGTATGCAGTGACCTCGACCTGTATGGGTAGAGAGTTTATCCGTGTTCGTCATAATTTACGGGTGGGTAAATTATGGACACGAAATTGGATTTCGTGACGGATATGCCTGAATACTGGTAGAGCACTAGGGCTACATTTGTAAATAATATTGATTATTTATAGATCGTTTAACGGTTAAATGATAAATACACGCTTTAAGGGTTTTTCCGGCTATTTCCTAATTAATGTGTATTTGATTTAAATGATTGATTTTATTAAATTCACATTAATTAATTCTCAAATAAAGTATTTGACACTTGTCACAAATATATGTATTATGGAATATTTAATGTAAATATTATACATATATTTGGATATTTATATTTGTAATTATCCAATTATTTAATTGTTAAATAATTAGATTAATGAAATATAAATATCTTTTAACTTTAATATGGCAAAGTGTAATTGGTACATTTGTGCATATATTAATTAAAATGGTTGACAACTTATTTTTTGACATATTTAATATTGATTAAATTTGCAAAAATAAAATTTCCATTTTGCCATCCCTAAGTCGGTCAAGCCCTAATGTTTTAAGCTTTGATTTTTTTCATTTTGCTTCACTTTTTGGCTTCAAGAATATATTACAAAAAAGGAGAGCTGAGAGAAAAACCTAAGTGCTAAAGGAAATTTGTGAAGAAACCTTGAAAATTAAGGTAATTTCATACTTTTCTTTACTTGAAAATTATTTATATGCCTTTAGACTTCAACATATGATGTTGCCATATTTTCTCTATTCTCTTGGGTTTGTAATAGATTTATTTGAAGCATGAATCAAAGGTGTTAGCATGTGTATTTTGTAAAGGAAGCTTATTAAGTGTTATTAAGCATACTTTTAGTTATTTGATAACTTGGTAGCCATTCTAGAGTTGCTTAGCCACTCATAAATGCCATAAAATTGTTCTTGAGTTTTTTCATGATGGTGAGACTTGTTTGGTGTGGTAAAAATTAAATTAAAGTGTTAAATTTAATTAATTTGATGTTAATTGGTCTATTGAACAATTTTGTAAAATTAGGGTTCATAACCCTTTCCAAATTTAGGGCTTTTCATATATGTGTTAATTAATGATGTATATATGATGCATATTAATTTTGGTGTTGATTGGACTTGATCTTGAGTGGTTTTTGAACCAATTTGGACTAAAGTGCAAATCTTGGAATTTAAGGGACCTCTCGGCAATTTGGAGAAAATTTGTTTCTTGAATTGTAATTTGTATTTTCATGTAGAAGACATGTATAAATAATTTTGGGATTGATTTGGAATCAACTAAAATTGTATTTGACAATTTAAGACTAAAATGATGAAAATATAAATTTTAGGGGCTAAATGGCAATTAATGAAAAATCTGATTTTTTGGGTAAAATTTCAGTTTTTTAAGTATTGAGTAATTAAAATAAATTAGTTTATTTTAATTACCCAAGAAAAATTATTGAAATCGGAAAATTTTGATTTTCCGCGTTCCGCTATGTTTACTCGGAATTGCTGCCTAAAACCTTAACACATATTAGCTGCTTTGACTTGAGATATCACTGTAGATATGTAGGATATCCTCCACACTTTAATGACAGTCACGCCAATGATCTTTTAAGATCAGACATCCGCCTGTTTGTTGAGAGTGGACAGATACTTACGATATCTTGTGACGTATCCAGAGAGGATCTGTCAGTCCTATGTATGAGATTTAGGTATCCAATCATTGATTCTTTAAAATCCTTGGCCGAGGTATACTGCAGAAATGAGTTCCGAGTATTTATTTGGAGAATCACGATTATGTCGCGACATATTAGAATTATTCATAGCGGAGATTTGACGTTATTCTATATCACATGAACAAATCAGATAGCCTATGATAGAGGTATTAAATATATGCAATGATCTCGACTTGTATGATTCAACTCAATTATCTGTGATCGTAATTTATGAGTAGACAAATTAAGAAGACGGAAATGGTTTATGTGACAGTTAAACTTGAACTTAGAGAGTCTCATAATTTGAAGTGTAATTTACACATGCGCGTTATTTTTAATGTGTATTTGTATAAGATACATAATTTAATTAGATACACATTAATGACCAATTGGTAATTAAATTTTAACATTTTTTTTATTATGGTTAATTGAATTAATTAATTATTAATCATGATAAAAAGAGAATATTCTTGGAATTTTTTCATAACTTTATTTTGTCATTTAGTGAAGGAAATTCAAATTAATTAAATTGTTAATTAATTTTAGCTTTCTGGAAGAAAGAATATGCAATATTCTTGGCATATTCTTAACATTTGGCTAATTGTGATTGGCCAAACCATGTGTGTGTGACACATGGACTCCACTAACTCAAAATTGGTTAATTAATCTTATTTACATAAGATAAAAGATGTGTAATTTTTTGGACCAAGTATTGGATTTGGTAAATGACCAAAAGGGCTCCAAATTTCGTCCATGGTGAGTTGAAAATGGAAAATGTATTTTCATTTTTTGGTTAGCCATTTTTCTCAAAGAGTTGAGAGTAAAAAGAAAAGTTAGGATTAGTTTCCAAAAGAAAAATACTAAGGAGAAGATTTTGGAAACTTTGAAGCAAATTTGAGAGCTTAATTTGATTAAGGTAATACACTTGCTTCTAGTCTTGAGAAATTATTTTTCATAAGCATGCTAATATGTATTAGATATATATTACATGTTTCCAAAATATATTTGTGGATAATATATTTGTTTCCAAATACTTGGTGTTGTTGGATTTGATAGTAACCATATTTTTCTTTTATTAGCATGTGTGATTTTTGTTTTAATTAAAGTAATTAGATTCAAAAATTTATATTGCCATTTTAGAGTGTTGTAGCCACTCATATGATGCCTAGAATTGTTTTTGAGACTTCATTTGTGGTGACTTTAAAATAATGTAGGTTAATTTGATTAATTTGGTGAGAAATTTGATTTTTGCATGAAAAATAGACAACTTCAATTTCTGGATCAGATCTGGAAAATAAAATATTTTATGAGTAAAAATATGATATTTTGATGTGTATTGGGTGTTAAATAAATACCAGAAACTGTTCCGAGTCGAAAATTCACGAAAACGGTAAAATTACGTAAAAATTGGCTTACTGCATGAAAGTTGTCCAAGAAGTAAATTTTTCACTGTGTGGACAGTCCACGAGCTGACTGGTTACTGCCCAAGTGATCGGGTCAACCCGGCTCGATAATCGGTTGACCAGTTTGATCGATTACCCATTTTTGGTAGTATTTATTCCGAAAAGTTTTCGTAAAATCTTTACCGCATTTTTGAGATTAGTTTATGTTGTTAAGTTGTTAACAAATAATATATTTAGGTGAAATACGATCTAATTAGAGGTATGGGATATCGAGTAATTCGTTCGAAAAATTTTAAAATGTTTAAAAATCATTTTTGCCTAAAGTCGCGCTCCCCCACCAAAACGCCCACAGGACCATGGTTAGGTCAAATCTTTTCCACTTGATATATTGCAAAACTCAATCTTGTGGATTTGATATCTCTATGATATCAACTGTTTTGACCAAAGACTTGTATCCACATCTTGGCATTTCCTTGGAACATCTCTAACTTTTATTATCAAAGCTTATCAGATCCCTTATTAAATCACACATGACTTCGTTCCTTATTAGCTAAAAACCATCTAGCATTTATTAATAGGATGTGGCTAGTCGAATGATGATATACCAGTGAGTCATGAGTACTATCTACAAGTCAACATGTGATATCAAGTCAAATGATATAATGATATTAATGTATTATTAGGAAGATCAATGACCTTAGATAATAGTAGCATGTGATCTTACGCTTCTGTGACCGTATTCGATATTTCATTATACTAATGAAAATATCTATTGTTTGTGTCCTTATGATATGAGACTCATTATTTATTCTATTAATATCAAATGCAATTTAGGCGACACACAACAATATTGATCGAATAATATATTATTGTCGCGTATAATAATAACATTTTACCAATAACTTAATTTGAGACTTATTCATATAAATATAGTTAACTCTCATAATCACAACATATTTTGAATTAATGATATTTATTTGACATAATGTCTCGGAACATACACATAAAATATGGATGTAATAATGTGTGTAAATAAAATGTAATTTATTAATAAATAATAAACTACATTATAATATATTACGCCTTAAATCATAACATTCATAATATATTTTAGAACATACATTCTAACAATAAGTGACCGTTGGATTGAACATACACTCTAACATTCATTGTTTAAAGACTAGTGGCCACCAGTGGTGGGCCATCTTTGTCGGCTAATGTATGGGATTGGAATTTGGAAACCAGTCGTGGAGAAGTAGTTTCTACCCCTGGAAAATGGTGATGCGTCGCGACGCGTAACGAGACGGAGAGGATCAAGAACTTAATGTCAGCGCGTCGTGACGCGCATAAGACTTGCATCGCGACGCGTCGACCAAAACTCAGTATTTTTTTTAGCGATGCGATGCGTAACCCAGTCTGAATATTATTTTACAATTCATCTGAGGAATAGAAAGGTTCTAATGGGGTAGTCCAATTAGGTTAAAGAATTTTATGTGACTATGAATCATATGTTATAATTGATGATTCTGACTCCGTATATTCTTTATAGATACTCGTCAGGAGCCGCGCTCGCCTCCAGCAACATGAAGGGAACTTAGCTGGACTTCAAAACAGTGAGTGGACACTCTTCTTTTAAACTAATTTTTATTTTATTTCAGACTATATTTTACGCTTTAGGGCGTTAGAATATTTTTTTTACAATTATTTTCATATAAAGTTATGTTTGAGAAAGTAAATATTTTTCAGAAAACATTGTGTACAGTTTTAAGGTTCAAAGTATGATTTTTATGTTTTTTAGGGCATGAGGGAAAAACCCACCCCAGTATGCAACTTGATACAATTTGGAATTGACAGACAGAGACATGTGCACATGTAGAGGACTAGGGGGACGGCGCTACATAACAACCCTAAATCCTAGTTTCAGAGCCAGGATGATGGCATGAGTTCGTGTACCTGGACTTTAGTTCAGAGCTTGGGTGGTAGCATAGATCCGCACCCCCAGTTCTAGTTTATGGCTTGGGGGACGGCGATACGTAACGCCCCAAGACCACCAGTTTCAGAGACAGTAGTGGCATGCTTTGGGGGACAGCGATATGTAACGCCCCAAAGTCATGGATTTGCACTGCTGGCTATAGTTAGGCGTATGGGGGACAGCGATACATAACGCCCTCATACGTCAAGGTTTTTCAGATACAGAGCAGCTCACAGTTTTTTTAGATTTTCAGTACACAGTTTTCAGAAATCAGTTTTTTGAAAATAGTTTTCGGAAACCAGAGTTTCAAAAGCAGTTTTCAGAAAGATCAGTTTTATTAAAGAGATTTCAGATGGAGGTTTCAGAAAAGAGATTTCATATGAAGTGATTTTTCTAAAACTTTAGTTTTAAAGACCTAATGATTTGATTTGAGTTTTTCAGTTTTCTTGTCCACTCACTTAGATCGAATAACGATCTAACCCCCACTCCAGTCTTTATGTTTTGCAGGATTCTCGGAGGACGAGCTCGGGAGGACGGATACTGATGCAGTCACTAGGGATGGAGTCCACCAGTATGAGTCAGAGACATAGTGACAGTCCAGTTATAGTCAAATATGAGTCTTGTATAAGTCGTGGTCATGTGTAGTCATTGTAAAACGGTTAATATTAAATACAGTAATTAATATTGAGTTTGTTTTCTTTGTTCTTGAGTTGGGCTACGGTCCCACACAAAGTATAGTCATATAAAGAAAAGTATATTAGTTTCTATTATGGTTAAATAGTCAGAGGCTTATGGGGTTAGTACTGCTATCCCCTGCCGGTAACATCTCCCAGATCGGGGATCTTACACCGTATTCGATATTTCATTCTACTAATGAAAATATATATTGTTCGTGTCATTATGATATGAGACTCATTATTTATTATATTAATATCAAATGTCAATTTAGGCGACACACAACAATAGTGATCAAGTAATATATTATTGTCGCGTATAATAATAACATTTTATCAAGAACTTAATTTGAGACTTATCCGTATAAATATCGTTAACTCTCATAATCACAACGTATTTTGAATTAACGATATTTATTTGACATAATGTCTCGGAACATACACATAAAATATGGATGTAACAATGTGTGTAAATAAAATGTAATTTATTAATAAATAATAAACTACATTATAAAATATTACGTCTTAAATCATAACATTCATAACAGATTTTAGAACATACATTCTAACAATAAGTGAGCGTTGGATTGAACATACACTCCAACAGTCACTGTTTAAAGACTAGTGGCCACCAGTGGTGGGCCATCTTTGTCGGCTAATGTAAAAATTTTAAAAAATAGATTTTGGATCGATCTCATTCTATATATATAAAATCCAATTTTTATTGCACTTTGTAAATATTATAAATTTTTTTCCATGGATGTAAAGATTACCTGTAATTGAAAGTTTAATTTGAATGTGTAGGTATTCATATTCATTCCCATTTCTTGACACCAAAGGAGTAGTAGTTGTAGATGATGATGACAGAGTGGGTCCTTTGTATGAACATACTTTTCCTCCTTCACTTGCTCCCTCTCTCTCTCTCTTTTGTTGGCATCCCTAGATAGGTAAATAATTATTCATAAAGTGTTAATGTTATATTTTTCAAATATTTTGTTACATGTTTCAAACAACAGATTATGAAAACATGTAAGGAAAGATTCAGCGAGATGTTATAGTTTGGGTATTTATGGGTTTCCATTCTTTGAATATATCACAAGAAAAATGGATAGATCAACTGCTGTGTGGGAAAAGAACAATGCCATCATGGGATCAAATGATGGAATCCCATTGAGGATTTTTATCACTCAAGGGATGTTGCTGGCATTCCCAAGCACAACACCCATTAATAGCTAAACCTTAACTTGCATTTTTTTTTTTGCTTTTGTGATAAATATGCAGATAAAATTGGATTCCCACACTTGGAAGAATGGAGAAAAGGACAGTGCATATATATCAGCTTTAGTGGGTTCAGATACCAAATTAGAAACATATAGAGAGACTCATATGATGATCTTCAGCTGCTCCAAGAAGCACTTCAACGTCCATATTTCACTCGACTACTTCAAGCTCAAGCTTTTAATTAGCTTTATGTGGAATTTCTTTCTTTCTTTCTTTTTCTTTTTATTTAAAAAATAATAATAATGCTTGTATATTTTGGTTTTGATTGGTCCGCATGACATATTCAATTCACAATGTATTTTGTCATTTGTTTTGGAAAACAAAAAATAATAATAATAATAATAATTCAAAACCAAAATACAAAATACGTGAAATTATCAAATTTCCACCCAAATATTAGCTAAAATCACTACAAGAAAAAAGGCTTTTACTGATACTAAATTAGTGTCAGTAAAGGGTTTTACTGACACTATATAAATGTGTCAGTGTTGCCGCAGCCAGAAATCACTGACACTAGTTTCTAGTGTCAGTGATTCTTAGTGTCAGTAAACGTTAATACTGTAGTATCAGAAAATTATTGACACTATGGTATCAGTAATCTCTCACACTATTTTAGTGTCAGTAATTATTGACACTATAACATCAGTATTTAGTGATACTATAGTGTCAGTAAATTTTGTTACTGCAGTATCAGTATATCGCATATATTTGATTTTTAGTGTCAGTAATTATTGTTACTATAGTATCAATATCCGACAATATCTTTTAAAATTTAAAAATCGTATTATTTCACAATTATATTTCTTATTTTTTGTAATTAAATTAATCATAAATATATATATATCAACTCAATGAAATAAAAAACTAAAAAATTACATTTATATAAAATTCGCAATATAATAGATTAATCGTATTAATCAATTCAACAGTATCACATGATGAATACAAAAACTCCATAGACAATCTTTAAATTAACATATATATATTTCAAAAACTACTCTTAAAGTCCCACCAAAATGTCATGCCCCCACCAAAATTCATGATACTTGTTGAGAAGCCTGCAACAATCCCCCAACAATATGATATCTGGCACAAAATCTGAAATTATAAACCAAATGTTAAGAATTAGATGGACTTCCAAAAAAAATCGATATCTTCATAAATAAAAACATTAAATACATCCAAATAAAAATACAAAATATAAATACAAAATATAACCCTAATCTAATTTTTGTCACATAAAGCACTTATTGACAATAACCATACCAACAACCTAAGAGCATGCATATAAAAAACCAAATGGCATCCATAATAACAAGTTGTATCTTTCATACCGCTACATAATCACCAAAACAAACAAATCAATAACATACAATAAAAAGCATGGAAACAAAGAGAAACATCTAGGGCACAGGCTAGTATTGCCCAAAATCCTACATTTGAATTCATCAATTTACACACTTTTACAAGCAATCATGTCGGCTTCATTCCTCAGAATATACTCTAACGCATTGTCCAAAAACCTAAGAATATGATATGAGAATATTGCACGTTCGGTACAAAGCATTTTATATCATCGAAAGAAACTTGTTAATCAATGCTAGGTAATACAAGTATTTGAAATACAGAACCAACATTATGAAGTATATAAGCTGCACCAATTACGTCATTCCAAAACTTAAAATTCTCACTGGATATCAACATTAAGACAAATTCTCACTTTTTCACAGCCGACACATCGTCTTTAGTCCCAACATTAATAGTTTGTCCCTTGGGCAGGGTGGCTGGGTCATCTCTCCACATTCTCAAATGTAACATGCCGAGTGACATCATAGACAAGCAAGGCACCTACAGCTCCCCGGTAGTACGCACTTGTGATTGCACGGTAACTGAATCAAAAATACATAAAATGATACCATAAGTACGATCTACCCTATTATTCTTTAAATGTAAAAATAAATCCAATAAACTTAATATAATTGCAAATATACTTAAACATGAAAAGACCAAACCCCAAACAAGGTCAAATTTGCACGTGAAACTGAAACATGATTTTTATCATCTCCCTTTACATGGCAAAACTCACTTTAAGGGCAATGATAAAAGTCCGCCACCAACTAGATCAACAGGAAATATCAGATCAGATCAAATCAAGGACATCAAGGAACACTAATCATTTTCAAGCTCACAAAAAGCTAGATGCAAAACTTGATAAAGCTGCTTGATTATTCAGTGGAGGCCTGGAAAATGACTCAACAGAATTTTCACGAGAATAAGGTGAGTAATTGGGCAGTAAACAACATGATCCATGCATCAGTGTGCTTAGAAAAAAGCCCATGATGTCTTAGATAGATGCATTTAGTTCAAATGCCTAACATCCCTCCTTGAAACCAGAACAGATTAGTCTATGCTACAAGCACTATATTTATATATGTACTTAAGTTAGAAAAAGGTTATAAAGATATTAGGAAAGAATTTGAAGTTGAAAATAACCAATCATTTTGTTCATTTCAACAGTGACATTTACTTATCAATTTGCAGACCTTGATACTCAAACAGATTTTTTAAGATAGGAATGGTAGTTAACGTAGATCTCATTCGTGTAGAGACAGAAATGAGTTCATTCAATCAAATATATGACAAACGTCCATACACTGAAAAGTAGTGTGTGTTATATGTTCCTATTGCATTCGAATGTGTATAACATGAATTCATTCATTAATAGCGAATAATTATTACCTCATTGACGCCAAATTTAGGGCAGAAGAATCGGCTATAAAAATCAAATCCAGACTCTGGTGGAGCAAGCCCTGAAACAATTATACCTCTTCCAGGACATTTTTGTATCTCACCAAACAGTGGCTGCAAGTCTGCAACTGATTTTGCTGATGGGAGCACCACCAATTCGTCACAGAACAAAATCAGTGACGAATTGGTTCTCTAGGAAATCAACAATGTGCAAAAAATGTCAGCAAATATGAACTTGTAAATACAGTTCTCCCTGCAAGGCACCTATTGATAATTTAACATTTTGAATATTCATGAAATAGAATGTTTAATATCAATACATTATCAGTGCAATTCCTTGAGGCAATTAATTTGGCAGAGAAAAAAAGCAATCCACTCTGACATTCCAGCCTACAAACACCATGTCTTATTCTCTATAGAACTCATTTCCAAAATTTAAGCATAAACTGTATGAATATCTTTAAGTACTAAAGCATTAAAACAACCAGCCAGAGGTAGTAATAGTTATATGTTTTGCTACAAAACAAACCTCTTCAGTCAGCCATTGTAGAGTGTCCCAATCAATCTCTTCATGAATAAAGGCTTCTTCATATCTAGATAATCCAAGACTGTGCAGAAATTCAACGAAAGGTGAAACATCAACAACTTTATGAGGGGACGGACCCAAACCAACACCAATTTGTTGTTCTAATCGAGTTCCCCTTTCATCCTTATGAAAAAAACCTAGAGCAAATATTGTATAATCAGTACTCACTTCAAAATAACAAATTTATTATAAAAGACTAAAAGAAAAAAAAAACGTAAGCTTGTGTGCTTGATGAAATTTTGAAGCTTACATCTTGAGCTTGGTTCTCGCATTTGTCGAGACAATTATTTGTATGAACCTGTCTCAGTTCCTCATTCAGATCCGAAATGTCAATTCCGCACAGCGGACACTGAACAGGCTCATATACTTTGTTACAATTAACATCATTTTCCTCGCATAACTTGAGTAACACATCAAGCTCCGTATCTTCTTCTTCCTCCTCCTCCTCAGATTCCTCATTCAAGACACAATCCGCTGCTTTCAATCTCAACAACCTAGACTCCACAGAATTACGTAAATACCCTTCGTTTACCTTCAAACTTTGCCTTTTCTCCTCAAGCTCAGGCGAGAGGTTGCTATCGTCACAAACAACTTGACGAGTACAGTCAATGGTCGACGAAATTGATTCCAAGCTGCAAGTTTCATCTGTGTTAAAACAAAACCCCTCGATAATGTTCTCCTTTCCGGGATTGAGAACAGGCTTGGGTTTCTTTGATGGACGGCTAGGATTGTTCGAGGGTTTAAGGGGAACTTTTTGTTTTTTTGAGGCGGAAGTTGTAAATTTAGGAGTTTGGCTGAGCGGAACTTGGAAATCATCGTCGTCGTCGTCATAGGAGGTGGAGATCGGTTGAGATACGGTGCGTTTTGTGGCCATTGTTTCGGATTTGAATCTGTGAGGAATTCGGAGTGTTTTTATTTTCGTTTTATTTTTTCCCAGAATTCTAATGGGGCGAGCAACTGGAGGGAAAATAGGGGCAAATTTTCCTGAATTTTTCAAATTCGACGGGCCGTTTGTGCAAGGCCTCTCTCTCACTTGCTCTGTCGTAGAAGGAGATACGATTTGAGAAGAGAAATGAAAAGAAACCCAAGTGAAAGAAACTGAAATTATTAGGGTTTTCACTTTGTTTTAATTTTGTGTTTAAAATTTATTTAGTACTTTAAAGAATCTTTTTATTTAAGGAACAAAAGTCACGATTTGGCCTAGTGGTAAAGCCTTACACTAGAAAAAAATTTATATTAATGGTTACAATTTCGAGTCCCAGCAGACTTAAGGAAATAATTTTTTTTTAATTTTTTTTACTGATACTAAGGTATCATTAATTACTGACACTAAATTTACTCATACTCTAGTGTCAGTAATATATGCGAAAAACGTCACTTCCGCGAGGTGTTGGTTCGACTCCAGACGACTACACGTTTTTTTTTTTTTATTTCTTACTGATACTATGGTAATAGTAATTACTGACACTAAAATCGCTGATACCATAGTGTCAGTAATTATTGATATTTAAGTGAAAAACACGGAAATAGGCGCATTTACACGTCGTTTCTGACACTTTTAGCCTAGTGTCACTAACCTTAGTGTCAGTAAAGGCCTTTTTTCTTGTAGTGAATGCAGTCAAATTCAAAGCTTTTGAAATGTTAAGTTTCCACACGAAGTTAAAAAAGTGTTCATTTTTCTACCTAAATGTTAATGGTGTTAAGATTTTGCTAATATCATAAAGGTATTTTAGTAATTTGATAATGTATGGGTGGAAAAAATAAACTTTATTTGAATTTTGGGTAAATAAATGAATATTTTTTAAACTTCGAGGCAAAATAAACTCTTTAAAAAATGTTAGTGCTATAGGTAGAGACATGGATTTAGGAAAAAGGGCTAGCGAGTCAAAGCCAAATTGCTGCATTTGAGATTAGCCAAAGAAAGTATATATTATGTATGTAACATGATCGGGTAAGTTTCAATTCAATAAATTTCAAGTTAAGAAATTGTGAATTTTCAAATATTAATCATAGATTTATATAGGACAAATTTATGAATTAGTCTCCATCGATCATTTGGAAGTGAAGATTAATTTTTTTAATAATTATATGTTGGAATGAAAGTTATATCCACAAATATCTGAATCTGCATTCAAAAAATTAAATAACTTAAAAATAAAAAATAAAAAATAAAAATCTAGATTCGAAAATCTAGATAAATAATACCTACATATCCGAAAATCGAGATAAATAATACCTACATATAGTTCCACAAATATAATACGGATTCGGATCAGATCCATACACATCCAGATTTGTATTTTGTCATTTAGAGCTATATGAATATATTTTTTTTGGTCATTTTCTATAGCCAAAATCGTATTTTCTCATTCATTTGTACTCTAGGAGTACTTTAGTTAAGAGAATCCAAATCTAGACCTTGTAGATCTTATAAATTTAAATCCTGATTCATATTTCTATTAATACTAATCCAGATATTTTGGGTATAACTATCATCCCTACTTGTAGCCATTGGAGACATTAATCTTCACCCTAAAATGACTAATGGATACCAATTTTCATTTTTTTAATATATAAACCTAATACAAACACTTGAAAATTCAAAATTTCTTCATTTGAAATTATCAACATCTTTTAAAGAGTATAATTTTTCACTTGAAGTTCAAAAAATGTTCATTTTTTCTACCTAAAATTTTAAGGGTGTTTACTTTTCCATCCATACATTATCAAATGATTAAAATAGCCTTACAACGTCAACAAACTCTAACATTGTTAATATACAGGTGAAAAAGTGAACACTTTTTGAACTTCAAGTGGAAATCTGAACATTTCAAGTCTTTGAGTTTGAATACACTTTAACCAATCTTTGGATGGAAAATTGATAATCTCCCTACAAAAATAGAAATAATTAGGTTATTTAATTACTGATGATGTTCATATAATGATATATTTAGGGTATGTTTAGACCCACATTAGCATCATTTTAGAAATAAAAGTTTAAATTTAGAGTATGATCATAAACTCGTAACCTTATTATGAATTAATTAAGATTATGGTATTGTATGCGCAAAATCTCAACAATCTAAATTCTAACACATGAAAGAGATATGTCCTATACCAACTTACTCTAATTTGTCATGCAAAAAGACATTATTTTCCACCAAAAACCTACACTCACTCAAAGGGGAATGTCAAACATGATCAAAGCTAATCAACCAATGACTTCAAGGATGATATTTTTGCCATTTGACCTGATTTGAATTTGGATCTATAAATCATATTATGTAATATTTTATAAGAGCCCTTTTTATTCTTTAGGATTTGCCTATATATATGTGTTGGGGCAGTTGTGGAACCCCTAGGGTCGGATCGATGTCTCACACAGTGAAAATGAGTCTAACCCATAGATATCAAGTATGGGTGTAATTTTAAATAATTTAATGAAATACTATATTCCATTACGAGTGTATAGGAAAAAACCAGGACTGAATCGGAGTCCGGAAACTAAAAAATAAGCAAAAACAAATTTGGCGCGCGCACGCACATGACGCGCGTACTACAATGCGTGCAAGCCAATTTTTTTTTTAAAAATAAATTCCTTCAGCTCACTCAAAGTGAGCTGAATGAATTTGGATCTTTTACTATAATTTCTTCATATCTTCCCTAAACACTTCAAAAACACCAAAAATTAATTTTTAACTTCAAAACCAACTTCAACACATGTTATAGAATAAAAATCAAGTTTTTAAAAATATAAAATATTTTTACAAAAATATAAATTTATTCTAAATACACACTTGCATAAATTTTGAATCCAATACACAAACCAAATTAGAATCCCAATAAGAAATGTCTCGTAAACAATTCTAGGTCACCCAAAATTAATTTTTAACTTCAAAATTAATTTTTAACTTCATGTTATAGAATAAAAATCAAGTTTTTCAAAATATAAAATATTTTTACAAAAACATAAATTTATTCTAAATACGCATTTGCGTAAATTTTGAATCCAATACACAAACCAAATTAGATACACAGTAAGAAATGTCTCGTGAACAATTCTAGGTCACCCAAAGATGGTCAAGTGATTCTATAATGGTAGCCATAGCTCTAAACTTTAATCTAGAGTTCCAAACTCTAAATTTATATTTATGTCTAACATAAATATTTTGACCCAATTACAAGCATATTGTGTTTATACTTCCAAAGCATCATAACACAATTTATTAGTCTTATTTCAACATTAAGCTATGTGATCATGCATCTAATACATGATTCATAACTTAAGAGAAGTTCAAACTTACCTAGCAAACTTGATGCAAGATCCAATCTATTTCTTCTTTGTTGAAATGGTTGGAGAACCTCCAAGGTGTGCAAGCTTGACTTTAAGATCCAATCTTGATTTCCAATGCTAGCAAGCTTCACTTCAAGATCCAATCTTGATTTCTCCTAGATAAAATATTATAGAGACCTCACAAGCTTCTCTAAGCACTTATCTAACTTAGGCTAATTTCTCTAAGAATTTTCTTGTACTTGTTAATTAAAACATTCATTAAGCTTGCTATTTATAGCAAAACTTAGGCAATTTTTAATTAATAAAAGTTGTAATCAACTTTTAAGTGGGCTTAATCTAATTTGTCCAAATATGTATAATTAAGTGTGACTAATCTTCATTCTCTCCCACTTTAATTTAATCCAATTAAATCAAGCCAAGGATTAGGAAATGGATTAGTTAAATGTTTGCCACCTTGATTTAATCAAATTAAATCAAGCCAAAACCATTTATTATTACATACTTACAATTACTATAATATCCCCAAATGGTAGAGATAATTATGATTTTACAATTAAGCTCTTGTGTAATTATTGAATTAATCCAATTAGGTCAAAGTAAATAATCAATGTTATCTAATGACACTTGATTACCTTAGTTGATAATTATAATATCAAATATTATATTTTATCAAAATTAATCGGCTACCCAAGTGCTCAATGAGTACATTTCATATTAGGACTCTCTAAGTTCAGACACGTTCGTCATATAAGTCTAGCTAATATGTACGCAATTCGGCCACCTCTTAATTCGCGAAGAACACGAACGTTCTTTCTGAACTATACAAGTCGAGGTCATAATATATGTCTAACAATCTCTTCGTCATAGGCTATCCGAGTTGTGCTTAGGAAATATAGAATACACCGTCAAGTTTCTGAGGCACACATCTCATGTCAACATGTCCATGATTCTTCATAACTGATGCGATCCACCCTAGGTGATCGACTTTGGCCAAAGCTTTAAGAATCGTGACTTTACTCACATGGATACCTAAATCCTTTATGGTACACATACGTGCCGATAGATCCTATCTTGCTTCACACTTGATTACTGAATGCATCGGTCCACACCCAACGAACATCTAGAGGCCAGACCATGAAAGATTTCTGACATACATAGCATCAAAGTGTGGAGGATCTCACATAAAATCAATGTTATCCAATACTCAAAGGATTACATATGATACTTGACTCTAGGAGATTCCTATTGACGGTGGTGTGTACTTCCAACTATTAGGAATCACCTATGAGTCATTCAGTATTCGCTTCAATGAATACCCACATATCTATACGAGTTTCTAAAACTCATGGTACGTCGGGTTAAACCATTGGAACTCCAATTGCAATATAGGACATGTGCTAGTCTTCTAGGTTATAGGAATTAGACCGTATTCAAAAACCAACGACTATGAATATTTACTTTAAGAATAGTTTACACCTAGTGTCAAGACTATTCTAAGTTCGATGTCATTTTTAACATATCTATAAATCAATCTAATACGAGTAATGACAATACCATTAATAAGGTATGAAATGAAAATATAGTTATTTTATTAATAAATAATAAAATGTACAATTCGGATTGGCACTCCAAGCATCAACTCCATCAATATGTCCATTCTATACACAATTAGACATTCATGCTTTGCCATCTATCTTTTGTATCTATCTCTTGTAATTCTCTTAGTTTAATACAAGTCTCTAAAATTCTCTCTACACCTCTTCTTCTTCCTATCATTTTATGTACTTTCCCTATTTGATTCTAAGTTTCATACCTTTAACCCTTAAGATAAAAACCTTTTTCTGTCATTTCTTATAACAAAAAGAGGCTAAATCATTTGGTTTTGGGGTGTGAAGAAACTAACATGACTCACTAACAAACTCTAATATTACTTTATGCTTCAAGTTCATTTTCAAGTGTGTTATGTTTTATATTATTTCTTGATTTTTATTCCAGCTTTCCCAATCAATAAATAGATTCATTCCTCCTAATACTTGCCCGACTCTAGCTCTCTTACATAAGCCTACTTCTTGGAAAAGGCGTCAATCTAAGTGTTGTAGGCTAGTTTTGATGCCACCAAGGGGTGGAGAGCCCTTAAGATTCAATTCAATGTTTCTTTTAAGTTTAAAAGATATGTTATGCTTTTATTTAGATACTTAAGATATCAGATGCATTTGAACCTCTTGAAAATACTGTTAAGACATAAAGTGAAAATCTTTAAGTGTAAAATATTGATAGAAACTAATGACTCTTCTAAATCCAAACTTATGAACATGGACAATATACACAATCTTACTAGGTTTATACCCTTAGAGATAGTAAATTTTGAGACAGACTATCTTTGTGAATCTTTATATGTTTATGTTTCATTAATATGAGGTTTATGTTTTGTATGATTTAAGCTTTGATACGAGTAGTGTAGTGACATTAAGTGGGTTAGTGATGAGTGTTGGTGGAATCATATCTCCATTACATCCTTCTTGTTATTATTTCTTGTTATTTACTTTATATAATTTATATTTCTACCACTTCACACAAACCACAATTTCAAGACCTTTACTTCCTTGAACTTTAATTTATATTATTAATTTTTTTGGTATATTTTGTATTCAACAACATTCCTTTGGGAAGAATGACCTTGGACTCTTGAGCTTTGTATTATAATTGAATTGTGGTCTTATACGTGGGACCTTAAACTATTTTCACTCATGGAAAATGACAAGCAATTACTTTCCTCCTGAAAAGTAATTAAACAACTTAATGGATAATTTGTTCACTGTGTTCACTTTTTCACTTTTATGAGATTGAAAACGAATAGTTTTCCCTAAATTAAATAGGTAATTTGTACACATTTTGATTTTATGAGGTGGAAAAGTGAATAATTTTCAAACTGCAAGTAGAAAAGAAAACAAATTCAAAATTTTCATGGTTCACAGTACTAGGGGTGTGCATTAATCGGTTTTAATCGATTAACCGAACCGTTCCGACCCATGTTTTTTTATTACGGTTCGGTTAAATCGGTTATTGCGGTTAAAATTTTTAACTTTTTCGGTTATTCGGTTCGGTTACGGTTATGAGATTCGTATAACCAACCGACCAATTAACCGAAATTAAACCACATATATATATATATATATAGATATATATATATATATATTAGCGCGTGTGAATCCTTTAATTTTTTAGAGTTAAGATAGTTTTCATGTAAACTCTCAATTAGTTGTAGTTATATTGATTTGATAATACTACCCGAAAATAAAATTGATAAAATTCAAATGACAAGCTGCATTAACAGCTTGGTTTTGACTCTTTTTAATTCCTCTCTAAGAATTTAAAGGTAAAAATACATAAAATTTCAAATGTGTAGATTTTGCATCGTGGTGGATTCGTGACCCTTAAAATTTCTAACATGGCAGGTTTGGAAGGAAATCTGAGGCCGTGACAATCATCGAGGGTTTAAAAAATATTTCTCTCGCATGTAATTAAATATAGATATATTTAATAAAATGTTAGTTAGAATCGGTATTTTTAGAATCGGATATGTGATCGAATTAGTGATCCAAAAAATTTAATGCGTAAGTGGTTCGAACGGTTGAAACGTTCCTAAAAAATCGGTATAACCGACCTACATTATATATAATTATACTAATTAAAAATTATAAAAAAAATATTAAATTTTAATTTATTGGATTGGTTAATAACCGAATTAACCATAACCGACCGAAATATAATGGTTAATTGGTTAATGGTTATGTGTCATAAATTGGTTAAATCGGTCACACTTTTATTTAACCGAAAATTTCGGTTACGGTTAAAAAATCAAGGATTAACCGACCGAACCGACCAATGCACACCCCTACACAGTACTTACTTAATTTTATCATAAAAAATGATAATTTCCTTTGTTTTTAATTATTTCAAACAAACATGGAGCAATTGACAAAATTTATCCAAGTTTTGATGAAAGTGATCACATAATATATTCATTTGAATTCACAATTTTATGTGTGTTATTATTAACAAAATCTGAGCATGTGCACTTAAAACTTTTATAGAGAATTATTTCAAAAAAAAAAAATATTATATCTTGACAAATTTATAAAAATAACAAGTTAAATAGTTTTAATTTTTTAAAGTTCATTGTATTTAGTCTAAAGAATGGTTCTAAATTGACTTTCACCATATTTAAATTCTTATTTTACCCATCTCCATTTCAATATATATAACTACATTAATCTTTTTAGAAATCACAATTCATTGTGAATAATGAAATTTCACTGTTCATGTATTTTTTTAGTTGGATTTTGAATATATTTTTAGGTAACTATTCACGTGGATAGTGAAATATTCGATGTTCTTATGAATAATAATTGTTTTAAGGATTAAACATATTTATATCCTTATTTTACCCATATCCATTCCAACATTATATATATTTTTTAACATGTTAATTTTTTTGAAAAAAAAGTCAATGTCGTGAATAATGAAATTCCACTATTCATAATTTTTGAAGGGGTTGGACTTCAAATATATTTTTAAGTAACTGTTCACGTATACATTGATATATTTATTGTTCATGTGAACCATGATTTTTTTAAGAGTTAGACATATTTATATCATTATTTTACCCATCTCTATTTCGACATTATATATATTTTCTAACATATTAAAATTTTTGTAAAAAAAAAAAATCAATGTTCACTTATTTTTTAGGGTTATACTTTAATATATTTTTAGATAATATTCACTATTCACTTGAATAATGATTTTTTAAGAATTAGACATATTTTTATCCTTATTTTACCCATCTCATTTCGACATTATATATGTCTTTTTAACATATTAATTTGTTTTTTAAAAAAATCATTGTTCACTTTTTTTTTTTGGGTTGGATTTCAAATATGTTTTTAGGTAATTATTCACGTGAACAGTGAAATATTTACTGTTCACGTGAACAATGATTTTTTTAAGAGTTAAACATACTGAATATTTTTAGGTATGTAAAACTACATTGTAACTGTGGTTGAGTATTTATAACTGTCATTGTAATTGAGAAATATAATTGAGTATTGTGTATATGATTAGCATTGTGACTAAGAAAATATGATCGAGTATTTGTAACTATCATTGTAACTGAGAAATGTGACTGAGAATTGTATACATGACTAACATTATGACAGAGTTGTATGTGTAAATATGTATTGTGATTGTGACTGTGTGACTGTGATTTTGTGCTGTGACTATTGCGCCATGGTGATTTTTAGATTGATTTTGACCTTATAAAAATCCTATTACGAGCGACGTTCTTTGATGAAAGTTGTAGATGTGGATGTTAACTGTATATATCGTCTTACATGTTGTGATTGAGAATCCAGATGAATGAGATATTATTGCTTGAATATGACGGTTGAGTAATTTATAAATATAAAGGTCATTTTGACCATTTTTTTGTCGAAACATATCAAACATAGTATTTGTTTTAAAGCTTATGATTTGTAGATAAATAGTATGTAATTTTTTTTCTTGAACTTTATATTTTTTAGATATTTAGTTTTTCAATTTTTTTTTGTTTTTTATTCTTTTAATGATAAATTTATGATTATATTATTTGACTATGTATATTTATGTTTTTTTATATGTGTCGTCTAAATTAAAAAAAAAAAAAAAAAAATCATTTGTACATGTACGAAATTTAAAGAAACCTCATGATTTTGGGCATTTTGAGAAATCCTCCAAAATTTAATATATAAAATTTCATAACATCATTTGGTTTTAAAAAAATGCGAACTTTTTCAAAGCAACACAAGTGGGCCTTTTTTTTAAAAAAAAAAAAAATCTTATAAGAACTTTTTGCTGACGTTACATTGATATTATTGGTAATGTCTTATGCATTTAATAATAAACACTTGACTTGAGGACTAAAAAGCACTTTTCAAGATAATATCTTCAAAAAAAGTCTACCAAAATGCTTCCTGCAACTAATCTGAGTTTTGTTTGTTTACTCAGTTCTGTAACAGAACTTCTGTTATAGCCATGAACTCAAAATCAGTTCAGCTATTACAATATTATAGACATAATTGCATACACCCATCATTTTCAGTCACTATGCATGAAAATTTCAAAAGATGAAAACTATTTTTAGAGAATATGTACAAGACAATCCCATGGTTCTGTATTTCCTTGCACGCAATAAGAAAAATAAAAATTAGAGAACAGATTCCCTACTGAACTTCACCTAAGCCAAGGGTTGGTTGTATGACTTCTTGGCCCTCGACGCCCCCAGCCAACAGTCTTCTCTCTTCGGTATCCTTCCCCCTAAAGCTACTGTGCTGCTTTGATGGTGAGCAGATTGTGATATCTGTTAGATTGGAAGTAGAAATGCATGAGCGCTTCCTCCCCCCTGCCCGTGCATTTCTGCTCATACTTCTAGTGCAGAATGTTCCCCTTTGGCTACTAGCACCTTCAATTAGCCCTTCTATTCTTTGGAGATCCTCACTCACTTCATACCTTGAAAGAGAGACAAGACTAGGGAGAATTTCACTTTGGAAATCCTTCCGCTGCTGCCTCGCCCTCCTCATTCGTCCCCTCCTTTGCTGACTTGGCATATAAGCGACACCACTTTCTTCCTCTTTTTTTCCTTTTTTTTCACTGGTCTTAAGCCAGTCTTCTTCTTCTACCTTTGTCTCAATCAGATTCAATGTCATGGCCTCAAAGTAATCAAGCCCGTTGAACATAAATTCTTCATAATCATCACTGTTCTTAGAACTCAAAACTACTTGAAATTCACTATCTGGATCATCCACCACTAAAGAAACTACCTTGGCAAACCAATGTAGCTCATCACTCCTAGAAGGTTCAGATGGCTCACAAGCAGCTTTTTCTGGACAACTTTGAACCACAAAAGAAGAAATGGAAACTAAAGCTGTTGCTGCATTCCTGGAATGTTCCTCTTGCAGAAACCAGTCTTCCTCCCCTGACACTACAGCCTCCGCTACATATCGAGCAAGATCTTCTTGGACATCCCCATCTTCCTTTCCTGAGAGTTCAGAAGGTGTCTCAACTTGGTTTTCATCTGAATCTCTTCTTGGTGGAGAACTCTCCTTATTTTCAGGACTTTCTGGTTCCTCCAAACCTAGTTCTGTTGACAGAGATGTAATTGGAGAAAACTCATCATCCTCCGTGTTCAGGTCAATGCCAGCTCCAAATGATGAAAGTTTGTTGTCAAGACCACCCCCCGCAACCAGCTTATGTGAAGTTACCAGTTCTTCTGAATCACCCACAGGATCATGATCTCCGTTGATGTTAATTACCCTGTCATTTGCATTGTTCTTAATGGCTTCATCTTCAGATGGATTTTGATGGGTTTCCACTTGGGTTGATGATTCACTTCTTTTACCGCGTTTTCTTTTACGTACCGATTTTGTTTTAAGCCAATGCAATACCCTCACTGAACCTTCAGGCTTTTTAGGGTCATGGTGTTCAAATGCTAAATCCATTTCTTCACTGACGTCCTGGCCAGTGGAACCTATGGATGGTGGAGTAGATTCCAATTTTTTGGACTCTGCACTCGACCCATTACAAAAGCTGCTCTGGTGGAAGCTTGAATTATCAAAATTTGGGCTAAACTTCAAACTTTTACCATGGCAAGACCTTTTACCATAAACACCAGGGCCTGTAATTGATGATTCAAAGCGTTTTCTTAATCGTAAAGATGAGCTAAAGCATGGAAGTGCATGAACTATTATAGGGGTTCGCATAATGTCACGCATTTGTTTCTTTGAAGACAAAACAGAGGATGGCTTAGAACTCCCTACATCAGTCAGAGATATAAGCTGAGAAGAAGTGCCTACGTTATTAGTAGAAACAGTACGGAATTGCTATTAGAGGAGAGATCTTTTCCATGACTCTCCAAACCTTCACCACTTGATTTTCTCTTCCACTGATTCATAAGATGAGATGTTTCATGTTCATGAGCTTGCTCCAGATCAATGTTCTGTAAAGATACGGATACTTCATCACTAAGACCTGGAGATAAAGAAGTGGCATCCCTTCTGCTTTGCTCTGGAAAGAGAGGCACTGTTATATAAATCTTCTAGTAATTATGACAGTAATTTATATAAATTATTTTCTAAGATAATAAGAAAGACAATAGTGATAAATTAAAATAACAACAAAAAGGTAAAATGATGAAGTTATAATTTCGTGTGATCTGGCAACTGGAATCTCACCTGCTTCATCATCATATTTCTCCAGGTGCAAATCAGTTGAGCAAGTTTGACTATCCCTTCCAATTATGATATTATGTGTTATATCTGTAGGAGAAAATTGAAAGACTGAATTAGATTTTTGAGGCAGATCCTGACATGAGAACTCCGCGTGTCCAGCAAGAGGACTTTGAAAATCACTGGACAACGCCGCCTCCTCTTGAAGCTCAATGGGTTCATTCAAGTCGACCAAAAATTTGGATGCAGCAGCTACCTCTTCATCAGTCTTGTTTGGTTCATTCAAGTCGGGCAAACATATGGACACAGTACCTGACTTTTCCTCAAGCTTGATCGGCTTATTCAAATCAGCCAAAAGATTCTTTTTAAAAGAAACCGAACTAGGATTCAAATAATCCTCCTGGAAAACTGAGCAACAACCACCACTGTCATGGTACGGTTGCCAATCACTCTTATGCACAGCCTCAGAGATTCTGTTCAAAGGATCACCTGACACCTCACGCACATTTTGCAAAGATTCCTCGTCTTCACTATCAATGTACTCAATAGGTGGAAGTTCAAGATCCAAGATCTGTTTACCAAATTTCTTGCTGTTCTCCAACTCATGGCCTTTCAAAGAGAATTCAGTTTGAGCAGGATCTGGACATGAGTGCGCAGACCTTCTGTCGTTAGAATGTGAAAGTGATAAGTCATTTTCAGCAGCTGAGACAGAAGATCGATTGCATGCAGGATTTACCCTGGACGAGCTGAGAACCTGAGATGTCTTCTGGGCATAATCACACAAATCCTGGGGTGAAAGTGGATTTGACTGTACGGTCCCCTGCTGTACTACATGATGATTTAGTAACTTGTGCTTTTTCATTTCATCCATTAATTCTCTCTGTCTCCAATAAATGCAATGAAGTTTACCGATCTGTATAGTCAACACATTTCAGATCCATATGAGTGTCTAAGAACAGCTGAGAGGTACTCAATAGTAACAAGCATTGCATCAGATCAGAACTGATGAATACAAGATGTTGAATGTCACACGAAAACACGCACAAGCGCGCGTGCACTCAAAAAAAAAAAAAAGGGAAGTATGAATATTCGGATTATGGTTCACTGTGATGATTCTTATAGGCCTGTTATCAAATCCCCAATTTTCACTTCCAAACAATTTATGATAAACACAATGCTTGTACATGCATCATAAAAAATAGATACATTCAACCCCCGTCTATCAAGAATATTTGTTTCTGAGAAATACATGAGATCATTTTAAATAAAGACACAAAAATGAAACCACTTAGAAACCTACATATTCAAATAACAACTTAAATTATGCCAATAACCCAAGTTTTCCTCGGTACATGTCGGTTTGCCCATGTTGATTACAATATGCATAAGAGAAATGATTTTATTTCTAGTGAGAATGAACATGGGCTTTAGAAGTTCAGATACTCTAAGTTGAGCCAGAACAATACCTGATCCTTGAATATAGCTTCATGCTTGAGTATTGTCTGCTTCACTGCTTCCTTGTTTTGAAGCGAATGCTGATCCAGAGATGGCAGTAACAAGGCACCATTGCAGTAATTTACATTCTTAAATATGTTATCGACATTGTTAAAGGGCAACACACTACCAATAGTATTCACATTCCTGTAGGAGCAATGTCCTGGAACAGGAAGGTAGCCTTCAAACTTCATCTCAGCTTGTACCATTAAGAGAGAAACCTGTAACAGTAGTAAAAAATAGGTCAGAATTTTGGCATATCTTGTAAGAGACAGTCATTTGTATTTCTTAATTCCTTCTTCTTTTTTCTCATTACCATAAATCTCACATAATATTTGCACAAAATGTTATGAACACTAATCGATTTTAACATTCTATCCTCCCTTTAATTAAATTTACTTTTCATTGATAGTGGCTTCCACTATTTTCAGGCTCCAAAGAATTCAGAAACATAATATTCATTCTGATGACAAAATTCCAAATAACCATCTAAATATATTTTGGCAGGCAGGTAATTCAACATAGTAATTCTCATATTCTGGCAACTAGCATGACATAAAAAACGAAAATTAAAGATATTGATCAACAACTGGTTCAAAATTACAAACCCAAGCACAATGATCATTATCAATTTTGATCCAAATTTAGCTACATATAATTAAGCCAACAGCGAAGAAGAAGAAGAAGACCAATGAATCTATCAAAGCCAAAATGAATATAGAATACAAGAAACATTGATAACATAATACGAAGCAATGAGTTAATCAACCACATAAACATTCAAAAAGAAGCAAAAAAATAAAAAGAAAAAAAGAAAAAAAAGAATTCAAAGTCATTAAATAAGTGATCTTGCAATATCATCTTACCTTGAAATCACATCTTTATATATCACCATTTTCTTCCAAAACAAATGATTCAACACTCAGCTTTCCATTTCATGTCTTTCCACACTCCAAAAATCAACAAGCAAGCACAAGGCAAAACCAGCGAAGTGGGTATCATCAAAAAGCCATGAATGACCAAAATCACACAAGACAGAGTGCCAAAAGACAAAATGGGTACTTTTAAATCAACTTAAAAACCTTAGAAAAATGAGGATTTGGATCTGCTCCTGCTGCTCCTCTCCTCACTGGGCCATTCCCATTCTTCTCTCCAAGAAGATATAGAGAGAGAGAGAGAGAGAGAGAGAAACCCCCATTAAAAAAAAATAAAAAATAAAATAAGAATCCCCACAAACAAACCGAAACTTACACAAGGAGAGCCATAAAGGTTGTCAAATCACACACACAAACACACTCTCTCACTGTGAATCAAAATATAATTTTTAATTATTTAATTAATTATTAAAAAATTATGATTATTAATCATCATTTTCTTAAAAAAAGAATTGAGTTTTACAATAATTAAAGTTTTACTTTAATCCACTGTCAAAATATTAGAAAAAGATTTCATAATTTTTTAACATAATTAAAATTAAAAAAAAAAATCATTTATAAACCATCATTATTCATCATTTTTTTAAAAACAACACCAACTTAGTCAAGGTGTTTCAAATCTAAATTTTTTTATTTTCAACATTAATAATTTTACCAAGTCAATTAATTAGCATCCAGTTACACTATCAATCATTTAATGTAAATTTCTATTATTTATTTTTAGATTATTTAATGAAAAGTTATCTTTTATTAATAAAATTATATTAAATTTAATATTTTATTATTAAAATTATATAAAATCTAACATTTTATCATTTTCCATCAAAATTTTCATTAAAATATAACGGTCAATTAAGATTTTTAACAGAAAATTAATAAAATAACTGATTTCATATAGCTTTAATTGTAAAATATAAAATATTATTTTGTAATAATTTTAATAAAAAATGTAAATATTCTTTTTTTTTTAATTTTATCCAACAATCTTGTCTTGGAGGTGGTACATACTGTGTGGAGTCCACCTGCTGTGAGAGAGATGACATATACATCCGGCACATAATATAATTTTCGCTGGTACATGTAAACCTTTAAAGCACTTGCTAAAAAGATTAAAGCTTTCTTATCTTGTGAAACAAAAACAAAATGAAATCAGACCATCACACAGAGACCTATACTGCAGCAGCAACAGACAATCAAATTGTTTTTTAAAACTACCTTGATTTTTCCAATTTTAATAATTTAATTATAAAGTATATATTCTTTATTGGGGTTTTTTTTATTAGTTACAACATAAGTCAGAGTGGGACCTGTTTGCATATTTTAAGCCTATATATCATTATCATTATCATTATCATTATCAAGATTCAACTTCAAGAAATTGCAAATTTGCAACTTCCATGAATTTTCAATTTTTGTCCATTCATATGACCCACTCTATTCACATTTATTATCAAATTGTATGTTTGTCTTCACATTTATTTTCACATTCATTTTGTTTTTATTAATTTTTTTTCTAAAATAAGTTCTCAAAATATCTAAAATTATAGGTGGATAAAAAAAATAATTGAAATTGAAAAAACGAATCGAACTGAAGTAATAATTTTTTTATTTTCAAGAATAATTATTCGATATTTTTATTAAAAAAACCGAATCAAATTGAATTAAATTAATTTTTTAACTAAAAAACTGATCCGAACCGAACCGAACCGAATTAATTGAATAATTTAATTTATTGAATTTTTTAAAGTATGATATATTTGCCCATTGGTATACTTATTAGTTGGAGCGGATCACGATTTGCAAAAAACAGTCATGTCTTGATTATTGATTTGCAACTAAAATTTGAGAAAAAAAATCATTCTGAATAAATTTTGTAGGCAAAAATTTAGGATTCATGATGAAAAATCATCTCAAATGCTACATAAATTTTTTTTCGAGATTAACCAAAATTTCAAATCGGACGAAAAATTATACCAAATCCCTTGTTGAATTGTACAAAATCTCGATGGATTCGAGACTTTTTTGTCATCTATAAATATATGTATATTGTAATAAATAAATAAATAAATAAAACAATTAACATAGATTTAACTTTACTAGTGGTTGTAGATTTTGATACTTATTAGGAACTAATTGCAACTAAAGTCAAGTTTCATCATTAATAAAATAAAAAGAAAAACAAAAAATGGTAAATGATATTGAAATGTTTAATTTGTCTTCATTTTGAAGTTACTTTATTAAATCAAACCAACCTCATAAGTAATACTTGAAAGGGATAACAAAAACAGAAAAAGAAAATCATAGATAAGATTTTAGAATTCTAGTTAATTAGTAAGATTTAGTGAAAAGAGGCTTGTTTTAATCAACTTGCTAATGAAAATTTTAAGAAAAGTTAGTTTGAAAATTATGCAACATAAAATAACATTGACATCATTTAAGATCAACAATTTAGAATATATAACTCTCAAAAAAGAGTAATTAAATAATTTAGAAGTTGTGTGAAAAGAAGATATAAATCTCAATTTTTATTGTCTAATATTTTTACACATGCAACTAGAATTAAAATGAAATGATATTGGAATTAATTAAAGTTGAAAGAAGTATTTAGATTTATACATTAAAATTGAATGTCTAAATCAAATTCACAACATTAAATTCGCAAAAAATAAAAATAAAAATGAAATAATAATATAAATCAATTAATTAAAGTAAATATCGAAAAGATATTTAGCTCAGTATCTTCATGGATGATATTATTAAAATATACTCCTTTATATGAGAATTATAGAATTATAATAAGATTTAAAATCTATTATATTTATTTCATCTCACCTCGTTTGAGTTAATTTCACCCATTTGTGTAAGCTGCAGCCTGTAGGTGCTAATTTGAAAATTTTATTAAGATGGTATAAGAGAGTAAACGATATGTGTCCCAATGGGTGTGACTTGATAGTGTGGAGCTCATGATATCATATTGAGGTCATGAGTTCGAATTCAGAGAGCACGTTTCTTGTAAGAGTCTGACACAGCCGGGGATTGTCCCTGCAATACTTAAGCACAAAAAATGATGGTCTGGCGGCGAGAGTTCTAATGATTCAAAAAAAAAAAAAATAATATGTTTAATAAAAACTATTGGTATCAAGAGTCTTCAGAGATCTGGGGATGCAATCGGATTTTTGCTTTAATAAAGACCCTTGACATTAATGAATAAAAATAAGTTCAATGAAATGTTGAAAGCAATGGCTGTAACATAAGATTGCCAGCTAACTAAGATGCCAAATACCAAAATGAAAGTTAAGTGATAAGGCTCATGGCTCCAATAACTCCAATACTAAGAACAAAGAGCATTTTAGATAAGATTATTCCAAAACTTTAGTTATTAATTTTCAATACCATATACCTCTCTCATACAAGGCCAACTTTGCCATTTGGGTGGCCCTAGTCGAGATCCTGAAAAATAAAACTATAAATTAGATCAAAATTATTAATTAATAACCGTATTTGAAATGATTTGAAACCTAATCCATAATTTTTCCCTTAAATTTTTACCATAAGTGGATGTCCTAGGCCATAGCTTAGGATGTCTATCCCTTAAAACCGATTTTTCTCTCAGGAACTTATCATTAAAATCCAAGCTTAGAATTTTGTTGTTGGTGGTTTTTCACCTTGCGGAATATTCAAATATTGAAGAGGGGTGGAATGAGTATTGTACTTAGCCAAATATGGATGATAAAGGCCCAAGAGCCTGTAGAGACAGACGAGGTTTGGTAGAGGGACATGATCTTGTGATAAAAATGAGTTCTCCCAATGACTGAGCTTGTGGATGATGAAGCAGGTTGGTATATCGACCCAACCACACAAAGAGTGATGAATTTGAAATTTCCTGAAAGTTTGGTGAAACCCGAGAGGTTTTCGATAGTGAAACCCGACCTGATTGAGAGTGTTAAATGAAGACTTTTATAGTATCATCTACCTCTGTATGCCGACCCGAGGAACGAAGATGGAATTTCAAATTGATCAGTGTTGAAGTCATGTGACGTATGCCCTAATTAAGAGGATAAGTTTCTAAAAGGTTAATTTTTTTTTTGGAATCGTTGGAAACTCTACCGCCAAACCACCCCTTACAGGCTTAAGCGGAGCAGGTAAACCCCCTGATTGTCCCAGGCTCTTACAAGAAACGCACTACCTGGATTCGAATCCAGGACCTCAATGTGAGATATTGAGTCATACACTACCAAGCCACGCCCCTTGGGGACACCTAAAAGGCTAATAATGACTATGGGAAAAGCGACGGTTCTCGTTGGAAGTAGCCTTGCCAGTCGCCATAGGCCTGTGCGGTGGCAGAGCAGAGCCGCCATAGGTCGCGCATAGGCCGGTGTAGTGATAGTGAAATGGGCTATTTTGATTGGCGCATTTAAAGGTAATTAAGAAGAATTGTGGCAACAATGATGACAATGTGACATGAGATGATGTAAGCGGCGGTGTAATAGTGGATTTGGAAGCCTATATAAAGAGGTTAAAGTCTCAAATTTAAGGGTTAGTAAATTTCCCATCTCACAACTTGTAAAGAGCTAAGAGCTTAAAAACTAGTGATAGAGAGAGAAAGTTGGTCGGTTACATGACCTAGTGAGTGAATTATATAGGGCTAGTATAAGACTTGAGGTGTATTATCACTGTGATAATTCATTTTCCCGTTATAGCTCGAGTCGGTCTTGACCCCAAGCAAAAATAAAATATACCCCATTTCTCTCGTAGACGTGGGTTGGAGCCACTCTCCGCCGAACCACATAAACTCTATGTTTATCTTATTTGCCTGTCAAGTTTACTTTGGTTCCTTCTAACCAAAAAAAATTATTATTGGGAGATTTGTTCTAAGGGTTAATTTCCCATATTGCCCTTGGAATAAAAAATAATCGCCAATAGCTGGTGCCATCTGTGGGGATCAGTATAAAAAACAACACATACACTAAGACAATGGCAGGAGACGGAAATCATATAGTTCTGGAAGCCTCAATGGTAGAGTAGATGAAAGAGAACCTGCAGTTGGAAATGGATAATGCCCGGAAGAAAATGGAGACAACTTAAGCCTTTATGAAAGCAATGATGGAGAAGATTGAGAGGTTGGAAGGAAAACAAAAGAACAGGGACAAGCGGGCCCCCGTAGAATGAGAGAAAAGATTGTCAACTGGAAGATAGTAGCTGGAGTAGAAGGGGATCGAGAAATAAAGATAAAGAACACTCACAAGGTTAGATCGGTGGTTGTGGCCAGTGCTGCACCAATAGAAGAGCCTCAGTAGGGATATAACGACAGACAAACTATGTGTCATCCAGTAACAGCCCTTGTTTTAGGGAGATTGACCATGAGAGTTAGCAAGAACGAGGGTGTAGAACTCCAAGTGGTATGAGATATCACGCATGAAGGAGTGAGTATGTGGAAGCATTCAGCTGAGGGCATGAGAACACTGAGAGCCACTTGAGGGACAAGTTCCAAAAGGAGATGAAGATGTGGGAGTTGAACACGCGAGGAGGTTCTCAGGATGATCAATATGGGGAGACAACGTTCCCTTTCACCAATGAGGTGCTGAAGGTGGAGTTCCCAATGGATGAGGTTCTCCATGTTAGGGCGGATGTGGGACCTCTAGGGTCAGATCGGTACCCCGCACAGTGGAAGTGGGTCTAACCCATAAATATAAAGTATGGGTGTATTTGTAAATAATTTAATGGAATATTATATTTCATTTTGAGTGCATAGGAAAAAACCAGGGCTGAATCGGAGTCCGGAAACTCAAAATCGGAAGAAAACAAGTTTCAGCCTGAGCATGCATGATATGTGAGCTACAGTGCACGCACTGTGCGCTAAATGAGCACAACAGCTCAATTTTTTTTAATTGAATTTCCTTCATCAGCTCTCTGGAAACAGAGAGCTGATGAATTGGGGTTTTCACCCAATTAATTTTAAACATTTCATAAACATTTTCAAATACCCAAAAATTTAATTTTAACATCAACACATGTTATAGAACAAAATCATATTTTTCAAAATATCAAATATTTTTACAAAAACATAAATTTATTATATATATGTACATGCATAAATTTTGAATTCAAAACACAAACCAAATTAGAATCCCACAATGAAGTGACTCATGAACAATTCTAGGTCACTCAAAGGTGGTCAAGTGATTATAGAATGGTAGTCATAGCTCCAAGTTTTCATCTAGAGTTTCAAACTCTAATTTTATGTTTATGTCTAACATAAATATTTTCACCCAATCATAAGCATATTGTGTTTATGCTTCAAAAGCATCCGTACAGAATTCATTAGCATAATTTCAACTTCAAGCTATATTATTATATATCAAATACAAAAATATAGCTTATTAGAGAAGATCAAACTTACCTATTAAGCTTGAACCAAAAATCTAATCTTTTCATCCTTGTTGAAAAATGTAGAAAACTTGCAAAGCTTCTCTAAACACTTCTTTTGGCTAATTTTTATTATATTTTGTCTTAAAGCTTGCTTGCTTAAAAACTTTCTCAAGCTTGACTTTTTATAGTGAATCTTATATAATTTTTAATTAATAAAAGATTTAAACAACTTCTAGGTGAGCTTAATCCAATTTGTCCAAATATGCACAATTAGGTATTACTAATCACATTTGTCTACCACTTTGATTTAATCCAATTAAATCTAGACAAAGTTTAACCAATTGATTAGTTTATTGTCTACCACTTTTATTTAATCCAATAAAATCTAGACAAAGTTTAACCAATTGATTAGTTTATTGTCTACCACTTTGATTTAATCTAATTAAATGTAGATAAAATTTAACCAATTGATTAGTTTATTGCCTACCACTTTGATTTAATCCAATTAAATCAAGCCAAATACACTTATTATTACATATTTTGTAATTATCAAAATATCCTCCAACAGTAGAGATATTTATGAAATTACAACAAATCCGTTGTGTGATTTTGGATTAGTCCAATAAATCCAATCGAGTCAAATTAAATAATTAATGTTATCCAATAACATTTAATTACTTTAATTGATAATTATACTATCAAATATTATTTATTATCAAACATTGTCGGTTACCCAAGTGCTCAGTGAGTACACTTCATATTGTAGGACTCTCTAAGTCCATACATGTTCGTCATATAAGCCTAGCTCATATGTACGCAATTCGGCCACCTCCGAATTTACGAAGAACAAAAATGACCTTTCTGAACTATACAAGTCAAGGTCATCACATATATTTAACAATTCCTCCATCGTAGGCTATCCGAGTTGTGCTTAGGAAACATATATTAAACCGTCAAGTTTCCGAAGTGCACATCTCATATTATTGACATGTCCATGATTCTTTACAACTAATCAGAATACAATTTCTTATATATGTGATCCATCCTAGGTGATCGGATTTGGCCAAAGTCTTAAGAATCGTTACTTACTCACATGGATACCTTAACCTCTTATGGTACACATACGGGCCGACAAACCCTATCTTGATAGACACTTGATTAACGAGTGCATCGATCCACACCCAATGAACATCTAGCGATCAGACCATGAAAGGTCTATGACATATATGACATCAAAGTGTTGAGGATCACACACAAAATCAATTTTATCATATAGTCAAAGGATTACATATGCTACTCGACTCGAGGAGATTCCTATTGACGATGGTGTGTACTTTCAACTATTAGGAATCACCTATGATTCATTCAGTATTCGTTGCAATGAATACCCACATATCTATAAGAGCTTCCCTTGCTCATGGTACATCGGGTTAAACCATTGGAACTCCAATTCCAATATACGAAATTGGATAGTCTTTTAGGTTATAGGAATTCGACCGTATTCCAAAACCAACGACTATGAATTTTTACTTTAAGAATAGTTTATAATAGTAATATTATCCTAATGTCAGACCACCAAGTGTCCAATATTAATACATGACTATTCTAAGGTCGATGTCATTCTCAACATATTTATATATCAATCTAATATGTATTATGACATAAATTACCATTAACAGAGTTGAAATAAAAATATAGTTATTTTATTAATAAATAATAAAATATAATGTACAAAATATTATTCAGATTGTCGTTCTAAGCACCAACTCCAACATTATATGCCCTCAATGGACATCTACAAGGGTAACACAGACCCTAAGTCTCATATTGAAAAATTTATTTTACTCATGGAGATTCAAGGCGTGATCGGGGAGACGGTCTACAAGGTGTTCCCGCTAACCCTGGGAGGACTAGCCAACTTTTGGTTTAGGAATTTGACTCCAAGGAGTATTAGTAGCTTTTCACAGCTAAGAAAGTCCTTCATGCGCCATTTGAAAAGGACGTGCACGCCAAGGAAGACGATCAGGTCACTGAGGATGATGAAGTAGCGTGATGATGAGCCTCCTGAAAAGCTTGATAGACAGATACCACAACTTGGTACTGGAGGTCGGGGCGTATGAGTCCCTTGAAGCATTGGAGAGTTTTAAATGGTCCTTAAGGGTTTGGAAGATTGTGGTCCCACCTTAGGATCCAAAAAGTACCAGATTATGCGACGGCCTTAGAACATGCTATAAAGTTTGTATTGTTGGAGGAAGAGTATAAGATAGCCTGATAGAGGGTTGCTCGGGTGAAGAAGAAATTGAGGTAGAAAAACCATCAGAATACTAGCAGCAGATAGAGAGGGCCAAGCCCGAGGCGATAAAAGTTTAGGCCGATGACCCAAGGTAACCCAGCACCCGAGGGGAGACCTCTAATTAAGGTCACACATGTTACAAGAGGCATGGCGTATACTACCCTCAATAAGCCTTTGTCGCAGATAGCTCGAGAGATACAAGACAAGGGTCTGCTGATAGAGCCCGACCCCATAAGGTTCCCAGTGGAAAAGAGGGATACTAGGGCCTATTGTGCGTATCACAATAAAAATGGGGCATGATACTGAGAGCTGCAGAGATTTACAGGAAGGAGTAGAAGATCCAGTGAGCAATTTCTATCTCAAGTAGTGCATAGATCTTGAGGCAATGAGGGTGAGGCAACGAAGGGAGGAGAGGCTTATGTTCACCATAGCCGAAGTAAGAACGTTGGTCGGGGACTTAAACAAGGCAAGAAAGAATTATTGTCGGATCAATAACCCTGTGATAATAACTACAGAGGGATCCCCAAGGATTCAGAAAGTCAGGCTGGTGCCGATAATATATACAGAGGAGGATGCTCAAGGTGTGAGTTACCCTTATGATGATGTGTTAATAATCAAGGCCTACACTGGTGGGTCAGAGATAGATAAGATATTGGTGGACCATGGGAGTGCAATCAACATCATATCCACGAGACCTTGAATGGGATGAGAGTGGAGTTCACCACATTGATTAAGGACGCAACTTCATTGTACGGATTTGGGGGATCAGCTGTCGTCCCACTTGGTGGGGTATAGTTGACAATGACCATTGGAACGAGCTCGCATACTCGTATAATTATGATGGACTTCACCGTGGTAGATTGTTTAAATTGCTACCAGATGATTTAAGAAGGCCCTTCATGATGAAATCAAGGGTAGTCATGTCGAACTACTACTTGAAGTTGAAATTCCCAACCAAGGATGGGGTCGGGGTAGTATACGACAGTCAGAAGGTGGTGAGGAGTTTCTTTGCTGCCATATCTAAGGAGACCTTGTGTATTGATGATGTCACATGGCAGAAGAGGAAGGAAAAGGAAGAGGACTCAGTCGAGGTGAAATCAATCGATCCCCGACCCGATGATCCTACTCAGTATAGGGGAGCAGGAAAGGAGTTAGAGTGAGTACAACTTTTTGGCCTGAAGAAGATAGTTAAGGTTGGGGTCGGGCTGGAGAAGAATCTTAAGAGGAACCTCATAGACTTCCGAAGAGAGTATGCAGACATCTTCCCATGGAGCCATAAAGACATGCCCGAGATAGATCCTCAAGTCATCAGTCACTGCCTGTCAATTGACCAGGCCTATAAGACGGTGAAGCAGAAGATGAGGATATTTAATCAGGAACAATATGAGGCTATTAACATTGAGGTGGATAATTTGATGTAGGTCGGGTTCATTATAGAAGTAAAGTACCTGGAGTGGGTCTCAAACGTAGTCTTGGTAAAAAAAGGGCCAATGGAAAATAGAGATTGTGTGTGGATTTCTCCGAATTGAATAAAACTTGCCCAAATGATAGCTTCCCACTTCCTTAAGTGGACCAATTGGTGGATTCAACAGCTCGTCATGGATTTCTAAGCTTTATGGATATATTCTCGAAATACAATCAATTCAGAATGTTTCCGAATACGAGGAGAAGACAACCTTCATCACAAATTAGAGGTTGTATTGCTATAAAGTAATAACTTTCGGGTTGAAGAATGATGGAACGACGTACCAGAGGGTGGTGAATTGGGTCTTCAAGCCCCTCATCAGTAAAATAATGCAAGCCTATGTTGATGATATGATAACCATGACAGTTCAGCCCAATGACCACTTAAGGGACATCAGAAAGACTTTGGAACTCCTGAGGAAATTTGAGATGAGGATGAATCCTAGGAAATATGACTTCGGAGTATCATCTGAGAATTTTTTGGGGTATATGGTTAGTGCTAGAGGTATCGAGGCCGATCCTCAAAAAATCAAGGCAGTACTGAATCTGAAATCACCAAAGATGGTAAAAAAAGTACAAAGCTTGACTGGTCGGGTGACAACACTTAACCGGTTCATTTCCAAGGCCACCGATAAGTGACATATCTTCTTCCAGCTAATCAAGAAGGCAAAGAAAGATGTCAAGTAGACAAACGAGTGTGAGGAGGCATTCCAACAACTTAAAGAATACTTGACCTGACCTCCACTTATGGCTAAGCCAATTCCGGGTGAGATGCTATTTATATACTTCGCTATTTACGAGCATGCTGTAAGTTGAGTATTAGTACAAGAGATAGACAAAATTTAGAGGTCAGTATATTATGCTAGCAAACCATTATTAGATGCCGAGACCCGATATTCTGCCCATGAGTTGATGGCATTGTCCTTAGTGGCTACAACAAGGAAGTTACAGCCTTACTTCCAAGCCCACCCCATCACGGTATACACCGACCATCCACATACACAAATATTGCATAAACCTGATACTTAGGGTCATCTAGTAAAATAGTCAGTAGAGATTAGTGAATATGATTTATGTTACTTGTCTCGGGTTTTTATTAAGGGGCAAGCTCTAGATGACTTTATGGCGGATTTTACCGAGCCTTAAGTCAAGATGGTTATGGTAGAGGAGAAATGTGAGTTGTTCATTGGTGGGTCGGTCAGCTCGCAAAGATGTGGGGTTGGAGTCATCCTCAGTAATGGACAGGATGAGGAGCTGAGCTACGCACTAAGATTTACGTTTGAAATAACTAACAATGAGGTTGAGTATGAGGTGATCCGGGCTGGGCTGAGGCTTTGTGACGTAGTTGGAGTAAGATATGTGATTGTAAAGAGTGATTCTCAAATGGCCATCTAGCATTTGAATGATCGATTTTAGGGAAGGGTGCCCAACATGATAGCATACCTCGCGGAGGTGAAGAAGTTGCTAGAAGGAATTGAGAATGTCATATTTGACCAGATCGGTTGGGAAAATAACCGATAGGCAGATTCGTTGGCCCGATTGGCATCATCCATCAAGTCCAAAATTCCATGGGTCATTCCCTTGGATATCTTTGAACCAAAGAATATGGGAGGATCGAGGTGATGGAAGTGGAGGCTGAAGTTAAGCCAACATGGATGGACTCGATTATGAGGTACATGGAGTCTGAAGATTCACCAGGGGACAAGAAGGAAGTGAGTAGGCTGAAATATCTGAGTGTATGTTTTTGCTTGATAGATTTACAGAATGGGCAACACAATGCCTTACTTGAGGTGTCTTGGGCTCGAGAAAGCTAATTATGTGCTGAGGGAAATCCATGAAAGCATATGCATGAATCATGCTAGTGGGAGATCGATTACTCATAAAACACTCAAACAAGCTTATTACTGGCAAACAATGAACAGAGACAGGCTCAACGTATCCCAAACGTTTGATGGATGCTAGAGAAATGCAGATGTACCCAAGCAACCACCTAAGCAGTTGAGACTATGTCGAGTCTTTGCCATGTACTCAATAGGGTTTGGATCTTATTGGACCATTGTCTAAGGGAATAGGTCATGTCAAGTGTGTTATTGTGGCAATTGATTATTTCTCCAAGTTGGTGGAGGTCGAGCAGTTGTCTATTATAACTGAAAAGAAAGCCAGAGACTTTGTGAAGAGAAATATTATTTGTTGTTTCGGGATTCCCCGGGCCATCATCACAGACAATGGAAAGCAGTTGATGGTGCAGGCTTCAAGAATCTCCGTGAAGATCTTCAAATAGGTCTAGATTTTCATCACTTGCTCATCCAAGTCCAATAGATAGGTGGAAGCGACAAACAAAATGATTAAGAATAACCTCAAGGCAAGGCTCGAGTCATGCAAAGGCTTGTAGGTTGAGGAATTACCAAAGGTCTTTTAGGCACACCGGAGGACCTATGAGGACTCCACGGGTGAGACCCTGTTTTCATTAGCTAATGAATGCGAGGCAATAATCCCAGCTGAGATTAGGATGACGACCCATCAGGTCCAGCACTTTGAGGAAATACATAATGAAGGCCTTGTCAGACGCGATATGGATCTAGTGGAGGAAAATAGAGAGAATTCAGCACTCAAAGTGTTTGCATATCAACAGATGATGGCCTGGTTTTACAATAAAATGGTCTGAATGCGAACCTTTCATCCCGGGGACTTTGTCTTAAGAAGCGTCACTCTGAACACGAAGAAACCTGCGGATGACTCTCTGGGAGAAATATGTGAAGGACCTTACAAAGTTGCAGAGGTCATCAGGTCGTGTGCCTATCACCTGGAGCAGCTGGATGGCACCCGGCTAAAAAATCCCTGGAACAAAGAAATGATGCGAATGTATCTTCACTAGAGCCTCCCTTGAAATAAATCATAAAAAGTTGTAAGATGGGTAATAGGTCCCTGAAATACAAGTAAAATTTTCCCAATTGCACACACTTTTACATGCTTGTTATTTATACCCATGATCAGCATAGACAAGAGGTACAACGAAATGTGCGGAACACAAGTACCCACATGGCACACCAATCGCTGGTGTCATTATCAAACCCCCAGGCTGGAACGTTAGTATCTAACAACTTGCACCTTTGAAGACAATGCCAGAAGACCTGCATAGCGTTTGGCGCCTCGAGGCAAACATATCACGCTCAGCGAGAGGACTAGCGTGGCATTTGGCTCCCCTAGGTTATCATAGAACGTATGGAATGAAGACAGTTGTGAGAGACTACGGTAGCCTTGGTTTTGCATAGCACAGGGAAGGATAATTCCCCCATGGAGTTTGCGGCCCATAGAGAGTGTGTTGGAGGTGCATAACACGGGCAATGCTCATGGGCCTACGTGGCGATTATAGCCTCAGGATTTGCCTAGCATGGGTGACCGGTGCGTAATCACACGCGTATAACGCAAGCGCACATATCGTTCAAGTAGTATAAAAATATCGATCCCACGAGGACTTAATATTTATTCTATTAATTTTATGAGGTCAAATGATTACTAGTATCTAACAGGTTGATTGATTTGAAATGGTGATGATTTTAAATTTAAAAACAAGTAAATAAATTGCACGTAAGTAGTTTTAAGAAAATTCAATATTAGGAAACTATCCAGGGTTGTGAATCATTCTAATATCTTTTAAAAGATAAAGCAGTTATTTCATGTTTGTGTAATAAATCGGTTTACTAACCTGGAACACGAAATTATGCAAAAGCTTCTGTCGATGGTCAGATGCAAATACCAGTATAATCCAATTGAACTATATGTTTATGTCAACCAAATTACCTGTATTCATTAAGTTTAAGTTCCAATTATGGCTACCCCCGCCCGATAAGTATATGTCTATCCTGTAAGGAAATCTATTAAAGGGTTATCTATCCTCAAGGAAGATCGTGGGCTATTAAGTCTAAGGCTGAAACATAAAATTCCTTTATCAAGTTTATTTTAGATTTACCAGATCAATCTTATTAGTGGCCAATTAACAAGACGCATTGATGAGTGGTAAATCTATCACTATTTCCCACTCATTTAACCTTATATTTTATATAGTTTCTTGAGTATTATGAATATTTTGATGTGTTTTGTGCTATTTTGTAGATAAATAAAGTTTCAGGACATTCTGGAGGTGATTTGGGCCAAAACAGTGAAAATTGGACAAAAAGGGTATTTTGGTAATTTCCCGCGTCGCGATGCCAAGACATTCAGCGTCGCGACGCCTAACATGCACCGAACAGTACTAACGTGCGCCGGGTCCACAAATCAGAATCTGAGAAAAGTTTGACTTTGCTAACGTGCACCGTGCCACGTGTCACCATCACAGCCGATCTGCTAAAATACAGCGTGCCACGTGTCATCATCCTACGGTGCCGACAGTCATCATCGCCACGTGTGCCACGTGTCACTCCATGTCATTGCCACGTCATCAGCCACATCACCAGGTTGACCAAGTCAAACTGCCACATCACCAGGTTGACCAAGTTAAACTGCCACCTCACCGCCACGCCATCATCACCCAATCAGGAAGTGCCACATGTCGCAATCCTACGGTGCCGACAGTCTCTTTCCCACGTGTCGCCACGTCATCGCCACCTCACCGCCATGTCAGTGCCACGTCAGCATCAATTATTGGCTATCTAATCCTTATCTGACACGTGGCGGATAAGAATCTAGCCGACCAATCAGAAGCCGCCACGTGTCACAATAATTGAGTCTCCAACAACCTCGCCACGTGTCACCTTATCATCTTATCCGGAATCTGCAACCGACGAACCAGAGCATGCCACGTCGACAGAAGCTGGCATAGCGACGCCAAAGGCCTCAGCGTCGCGACGCCAGATGCCTATCCGTGCCTATAAATTGAGCTCAAGATTTCAGTTTTAGATGCACCACTCTCTCTCATCTCTTTGATGTAAAGAGAGAGTTTCTCTCTCTAGTTTCTTTTAGTTTTTTAGTTTTTTAGTTTTTTTTAGTTTTGTAAATAATTTTAATTACGTTTTGTTAATATAGTAATTTACTTTTTTTTTTACTTTTTACAGTTTTTACTATTCACCATGAGGAGGTAACTTCCCCAGCTATGGTGAAAGGTAATTCTTTTACTGTTACTATTTAGATTAATCTCCCTTAAAAATAATATATTCACTATTTAAAATATTGACTTAAAAAGGATACCGCCAGATTGATCGGTTGGTAATTCATTTTAATCTGGTTTAAACCTGACTAATAAAGGATACCACCAGATTGGTCGGTTGGTAATATTATCACAAGTTTATATATTATTTTATGAGAGATATCTAAAATAGTAAATAGTAAAAGTAATTCCTTTTACCGTAGCATTTTATTTTATTTTACTTTTCAGCTTTTACTTTATGTCTTTTACTTTTAAGTTTTTACTAGCCCTAGTTATGTGTTAGTTATCTGGGGTTGTGATGAATTCTAATATGGTTTATAAGGGGTTATTTTATAGTTTGGGTAATTTAAAAGTTTATTTATTAAGTCTTAAGCTTAATGCTTATTGTTGTCTGATTACCAATAAGATTGATTTGGTAAATCTAAAATGAACTAGACATAGGGATTTTAGGTTTCAGCCTTAGACTTAATAGCCCACGATATTCCTTGAGGATAGATAACCCTTTAATAGATTTCCTTATAGGATATACATATACCTGTCGGGCGGGGGTAGCCATAATTGGAACTTAAACTTAATGGATCCAGATAATTTGGTTGACAGAGACATATGGTTCAATTGGGTTAAACTGGGTATTTGCGTCTGACCATCGACAGAGGCTTTTGCATAATTTAATGTTCTAGGTTAGTAAACCAATTTATTACACAAACATGAAATAACCACTTCATCTTTTAAATGAATTTAGAATGATTCATAACCCTAGATCTTTATGTCTTTTTTTATTTTCCTTAGTATTTTCTTTTGTCTTTTTATTTATTTATTTATTTAGCAATTCTACAATCAAGCAAATCAATCAAGTAATCATTCTCTTCTCCCTCAATTAGATATTTGTAAATAAATAGATTCAGCAATTAATAACAACAGTAGGAATTAAGTCCTCGTGGGATCGATATTTTTATACTACTTGAACGATACGTGTGCTTGCTTTATACGTGTGTGTTTACGCCGTCAAGTTTTTGGCGCCGTTGCCGGGGACTTATTTTTCTTGAGTTATTAATTTGGAAGCTATCTAATTTACTTATATCTAATTTTCTTTATTTTTATATGTAATTTTATCTCTTCTTTTGTTTTCAGGTGATTGAAAAATGGAACATTATTGGGAGATTGAGAGATCACGAACTTTACTAGAAGATACACCCCAAATCTGGGAGCAACAGTCCGGTTTTCCGAGGCTTGTTGTCCAGCCCAACAATTATCACTGGATGCCAGAACCAAGCAATACCACATTTGCTCAACAAGACGCAATGTGGAGATGTGACATATGTAATGGTAACCACCCTAGAGATTATTGCGAATACAACTACCATCCAGGGTGGCAGAGCTATCAAGATCCTTCATGGCATGACGAGCCATCACATTTCACAGAACCACATTTTCCATCTTATCCACCACCCACCTACAATGATCTTCATCAACAATCAGAACCATCAGAGGAAGATCAGTTGCTAAACATGCTCGAAGATATGTTCAAGAAACGAAAAGAAAAGTTGGATACAATGCTTGAAACAAGCCAGAATCAATTTGAAAGTATTCAGAGACAATCAGAATTCATTCAGAAGATGACAGATCAAATGAGACAATTCACAGAAAACCAGAACTACATATCTCAAGAACCAATTTCAGATGACACTGATGAAGCCTTCGAGTACCAATCATTTCACAATGACACTTCAACAGATGAGGAGGCTGAGCAGTATCAACAACCAGAGGTATCAGTTCAGGAGCCCGAACCGGCAAAGTCTCAATTTGACTTTTATTATTCAGATTCTGACGAGGATGAAGTTGATCTATTTGTACCAACTGCACCAACAATGGAGGATCAAACTTTCAATCCTCAAAATAAAGATCTTGGAGCATGCTTTACCATGATGTTTGAAGATCTATCTGAACCATCCATTCCAGTCATATCAGAGGATGAAAACCTAATGTCAGAAACATCTTTGCATCATCAAGTTGACAATTTTGAAACATGTATTTCACAGATGACAGATGAAGAGCTGAATACAAGAATTTTACAATTCATCTGTGAAGAAAAGGTGGAACAAGAAGCAGAGCAAATGGATGAGCAAATGTCTGACCTTAATAAAGATCCAGAGCATTCAGGAGAAACATCTCTATTTGGGGGAGTACAAATCAAAGATATCGCCCAGAAGCTTGACAGAATGGAACTCCCATTCCAAGTCAAGCACCATACGAGACCTCCTGATTTTTTTTCTCTCTTTGCAGGAACCACTGGAACAATAAGGAGTAAAAAGGCGGCACGAGCACTGAATGAGAAAAAACTCTTTTTGCCCCTTTATCTATGGAAGAGACCATTCAAAAGCAACGCTCACGGGATTGTCTTTAATCGGACATCCAAAACGACGCTGAAACCACCTTAACACATGGATTTTAGTCACGTCTGGCTGAAGACGAAAAATTTAGCGCTAGAAGGGAGGCAACCCATGCAATTTGTTGTAATTTCTGTTTTCATAATTTGTGTATACATGTTGTAGAGTTTTTAATTTTGTGTGTTATTTTTGTAGGGAAAAGCACAAACGGAGCATTTTAAGACAGAAGGAATGGTGTTTGGCAATCACAAAGATGAGAAACAATTCATTAGCGATGGCTGAGTAAAGAATTAATTCTTGAGACGCATCCTAATGGATTTATATACCAAACGAGTGGCGTATTGCGTACACAATTCTGTTGCCTTAATTATTGCTTTGATTTGCTTTTCTGTTGTAATTATCTTTATTTTCATAGACAGGATCCAGACTTTTTGACCTTTCACGATTTATTTTTTTGTTTAGCTAATAAGCTTCCTCTGGAAGATACTAGTGCTATTATTACTCACCCGTTTCAGGTACTATAAAATCAGCCCGTCATTGCACTTTGGAAGGCATCCTGATTTGAGAAAGAAATACATAAAAAAAATGGAAGCCACTTCGAGAAGACGAGTTGAGAACATTTGCGTGTTTTGCGGTAGTAGTGTTGGTGTTAAGCCACAATACATAGAAGCAGCACATGAATTGGGTCGAGTCTTAGCTGCAAGAAATATGCACTTAATATATGGCGGAGGCAATCTTGGACTTATGAGGATCATTTCAAAGGCTGTACAGGAAAGAGGCAGTCACGTTTTGGGAATCATCCCAAAACCCTTGGCAGAGGCAAATCTTATTGGATCATCAAACGGAGAGGAACTTATTGTGCCAGGTATGTCTGAACGACTAGTAGAAATGATTAACCGTGCTGATGCTTTTATCGCTTTGCCAGGTGGCTTGGGCACATTGGAGGAAATTTTTATAGTTCTATCTTGGGCGAACCTGAACATACACCAGAAACCGCTTGGACTATTTAACCTTGATGGATTTTATGATTTTCTTTGTGTGTTTCTTGATGATGCCCGGAGAAATGGGTTCGTGTCAAAACCTATGAAAGAACTCCTCTTTACTTCAGAACTGCTCCGGATCTAATAGACCAACTCTTAGCCTATGAACCACAAGTTGACCCTATCCTTTCAAAGATAAATTGGTCCGAGGACGATCGTGGTAAGAGGCGTCGGATTAATCTGGATCTTAACCTTTAATTTCCTGTAGATTTCAGCTAACCAGGTACGACCTTCTTAACTCTCCTTTTACTGTTTAAGACATTGGGGACAATGTCTCATTTAGGTTTGGGGAGGAGGAATTAGTTGATCAGTACCTTGTTTTTAGTTGTGTGTTTTTTAATTTTAGGCCAAAATTTTTCAAAAAATACAAAAAAATTGAAAAATTTTCAAAAAATTACAAAATATTTTTGGTTTTTATGTTTTTATTTGACTAAAAAGGTGAAATTGGTAAGAGATAGCTGAGTAAGGAGTTTCCACTCTGAGACGTATCTCAAGCCTATTTTGAAACAAGTTAATTTTGTTATTTCATTTTGAATTATTTAATTTGTGAATTCTCCTTAAAACGGACTAAAATGGATCTTCATATGTTCAGTTAGCAGATATTATCAACATATATAGTAACATACGGACATGAGCTAAAATTGAAAAGTTTGTAATATTCAGTGCTATAGTTTAATTGGAGGAAGCATCTCAAAAAGCATGGAGTAAAAAAAAAATCTGAGATCCGAGTTATTAAGTCTGTAAGGGTGTTTTAACACCTAGTGCCCTAAAACCAACTGGTTTGGGAGTCACTGGCCCAAAGCTCGCTACATGGATCAAAGATGCTACAAAAATATATATATCTGAAGTCTGAGTATTTAAGTCCGTAGGGGGGTCTAACACCTCGTGCCCTAAAGCCAACTGGTTTGGGAGCCACCGACCCAACACTCGTTACATAGATGGAAGATATTGTATATAAATAAAAAATAGAGAAAAAAATCAAAGAAAAAATCAGAAAATTATTCCATTGCTACCAAAAGGTGTGAATCTGATAGAACTTTAGGACAAAAATATTACTCTCTTATCAACTGCACTTATGACTGTTGTGGGCAAAAATGAGTTGATAATATCTTGTTGGCTGTGTATATGAAGAATGGTAAAAATAATCGGAGGAGAATTTACTTATTCTGTAATTTAGAAAGAAACAAAACAACTAGTAACTTGGAGTAGAAGTTTCACCTGATTAGTACTAACTTCTTTATTCTCTTTTCTCTTGTCTTTTTGCTTTTGTGTGCATTAGTTTCACTACCTTTTTACTTTTATAAAATTTTATGGGTATAGCATTGCTGTAAACCCTCACGAGACTACAACTCGTCCACTAGGGACACCTAGGGGTTTAAAGGCTTGTTGCATACGCTAAATGCAACCGTGATCCCTACGAAAGTGGCTTAGTTAAATTTATTTTAAGATGTTTATGTTATTTTATTCTGTGTTTTTGCTCGAGGACTAGCAAAATGTTAGGTTTGGGGGTGTGATGAGTGGTAAATCTATCACTATTTCTCACTCATTAACCTTAAATTTTGTATAGTTTCTTGAGTATATGAATATTTTGATGTGTTTTGAATTTATTTTATAGATAAATAAAGTTTCAGGACATTCTAGAGGTGATTTGGGCCAAAACAGTGAAAATTAGACGAAAATGGAATTTTGGTAATTTCCCGCGTCACGACGTCTAACATGCTCCGAATAGTGCTAACATGCGCCGGGTCCACAAATCAGAATTTGAGAAAAGTTTGACTTTGCTAACGTGCGCCGTGCCACGTGTCACCATCACAGCCGATCTGCTAAAATGCGTCGTGCCACGTGTCATCATCCTACGGTGCCGACAGTCATCATTGCCACGTGTGCCACGTGTCACTCCATGTCATTGCCACGTCATCAGCCACATCACCAGGTTGACCAAGTCAAACTGCCACCTCACCACCACGTCATCATCAGCCAATCAGGAAGTGCCACGTGTCGCAATCCTACGGTGCCGACAGTCCTTTTCCCACGTGTGGCCACGTCATCGTCACATCAGCGCCACGTCAGCATCAATTATTGGCTATCTAATCCTTATCTGACTGTAAAATAACCCCTTATAAACCGGTGATATTAGAATTCATCATAACCCCAGATAACTAACTTAGTTACGACACATAACTAGGGCTAGTAAAAACTTAAAAGTAAAAGACATAAAGTAAAAATGCTGAAAAGTAATTGCCGTAAAGTAAAAGCTGAAAAGTAAATTACAATAAAATAAAATGCTAAGGTAAAATGATCAACTTTTACTATTTACTATTTAGATATCTCTCTTAATATAATATATTAACTTATGATTATTTTACCAACCAGCCGTATAGGCGGTAACCTGATTAAGTCAAATTAAGTCCAACCAGCCATAAAGGCGGAACCAAAATAAACCTGCCATATAGGCGGTAAGAAAATTTAATTACTAACCGACCAATCTAGTGGTATCCTTGCTTAGTCAGGTTTAAACCATTTTAAAATGAATTACCAACCGACCAATATAGCGGTATCCTTTTTAAGTCAAATTTTAAATAGTGAATATATTATATTTAAGAGAGATTAATCTAAATAGAAATAGTAAAAGAATTACCTTCACCCTAGTAGGGGGAAGTTACCTCCTCATGTTGAATGGTAAAACTGTAAAAGTAAATTACTATTATTACATAACGTAATTAAAATTAATTACAAAACAAAAATTTAAAAGAAACTAGATAGACAACTCCATATTTACATCAGAGAATTCAGAGAGGAAAGTACATCTGAAACTGAAATTTCGAGTTCTATTTATAGGCGTCAATAAGTGCCTTGCGTCGCGAAGCGCAAGTTTCTTCTTACATCGTGACGCGCTGACGTGTCAACACATGATTGGTCCATTTCAGATTCTTATCCGCCACGTGTCAATTCGGATAATTGAGTCAATAATTGAGCTGACGTGGTGATGACGTGGCGACACGTGGCGAAAGTGATTGTCGGCACCATAGAATTGCAACACATGGAACGCTGTGATTGGCTGATGATGACGTGGCTAACACGTGGCAGGTTGACTCGGTCTTCTGCTGACGTGGATGATGACATGGCTGACATGTAGGATGACACGTGTCGACACGTGGTGATGACAATTATCGGCACCACATGATGATGACACGTGGCACGACGTGTTGGACAGTTATGACCCATAGCGTCACTATTTGTACAGATCATGGTGTTGTTGTACAAATTAACTATGTGACAAAGGAAATTGCTCTTTTATCATTTGTGATTAGATCACCAAGATATATAAATGATGAAAGGTCCATATGATTAGTTCCGGATTGAGATGATAAGAGACAGTATTAATCCACGAAGGTTTAATCATTAAATATCCCTAGTCAGAGTATTATCGAGATTGGACATCGATAATACGTAAAAGACTAGTATTACACTTGTGCGCGTTGTGAGGGCATATGATACTCATGCAAGTGTAATAGGAGGTTGTGTTTACCGATGGTACGGGAAACAGCTTCGCTCTGGATAGACCCCTCAGAATTCCATTGGTAATATGACTATGTGACTATGGAAGTCCGAATCAGGGTAGGTGTATTTGGTCTTAACCTGAGACTTGCACCGCTAATACTTGCGACAATCAATATACTTTGGTTTTGGTCGTCCAGGGCTTTAACAAGTTTTGTGTACGCCTCTGCTGGGTATATTGAGAATCGTAGTGTGTTGGGTGTGATGTCAAGACGAAAGTATCACTCCAGTAATAGTGGAGATGATTGTCACGTAGGATACGGAATTGGTTCTCTTATGTACTGCAGTCATCGGGATAATATGACTAGGTCATGATTATCCGATTATAGAGACTAGTTACCAGAAATCCGATATGTACTTTGTACAGGACAGACACAATTCCAGCCCCAGGCCTTGCACGTGACATCCGATACTGGATCGAAATACGCAATACTACGTATACTACGCCTGATATAGATCACATATTCCTGTAAGGATATTTCTGGAGAATTGGGTAGGCATGGCGCTTTGCTAGAAGCCAACCTTATCTTGTAAATTGGTAAAAATGTAGTACTAGGTACGCACGTGTTCGGATAGTCCGACAACCGGATTTACTGCCAACATATCCGGGGATCTCATGGGTCGCTTCCCGAAGATTCACCGATGACGTATGACCGCACTTTATTAATCTGGGATTAATTAGTAGAGAGAGAAAATTAAACTGGGATTAATTACAGAGATATTTTATCTGGGAAATATTAATAAAGAGAGAGAGCGAGTATTTGGAATTAATCGATAAAATAATATATTCGATATATTATACGAAATTGGATTTCGACGCGGAATTGAAATTAGATTTTAATTCGGGCGAATGAGTTAATTTAGAATTAATTCGTTTGCGACGTGAATAGTGATTTTGCTAGGTATAATTATTTAATTACGTCGCAACGGAAAATTCGTTAATTTGAAATTAGCGAACCCGAGCCCGGGAGTGTTTGCGGGCGCATTCGTATTGCGAATTTAAGCGCGGCCCACAAGTCACATCAAGCGTCAAATCATTAGTCACATCAAGCGTCACATCACATGTCACTTGAGTGATGTGATAATTTGTGACTTGATTGATTGATGGAAGTGGTTGAGGCTTTATTGCCTTTGACTTTTTGAAATTGAAAAATGGTATATGTTTAATTGTTTTTGGAAAATCTATAAAGATATACATAATACAATTTCTTTTCTCTCTCCTTCACCCTTCACGATTTTGGAGCCCTTTCTTCCTCATCTCCCTCTCTCGGTTTTGAACCAATTCTTCTTCTCCATTGTTTGGCAAGGCCGAAAATAACAAGGATGAAGATGGTGATTTTTGTGGCAAAAATCATCAAGAGCTAGCACTCAAAAGAGTATATACAAAGGTGATAGGGAACCGCACTTGTGAGCTTGGAATCACCATTTGAGAAGCTTGGAGCTTGGAGCATTAATGGAGTCCATGGCCGAAAATTTTGGAGGACAAAAAACTGCACTTTTCCGTTAGCCACCTTGGAGGGAGCTTGAAGTTTTTGTTGTTCCTCGCATCGCCTTAACCGATCATTGTGAGTATTCCGCACCTCCTTGATGTATTCACATGTTGCTTCTTGCTTGATAAGTTCCTTGGGACCTTAGAGAAACCCAACAATGGTATCTTGAGCCAATATGAGCATGAAACTTTTTAGGGTTAAAATTTGGTAATTGAATTTGAGCATGATTTGGTTAAATTACTTGATTAAGTATGCTTAAATTATGTTTAATTGAAGTTGTATTGGATCAATTTCATGAAATTTGATTGGATCAATTTTTCCCCAATTTTTTAGGCTTGGCCGAGAATGATGATGCCCTAATGTCTTGGGATTTTTTGATTCTTGGGTGAGTTGGAATCATTAGGGAAATGTTGATTGTGGATTTAATTTGATTGAAACCGAATCGAACATTAAAAACCCTAATTGCCGAGACTTGATAAGCATGGGAATGAGTTGATTTTGATTAAAATGTGTTGGACATGTTTTAATGTTAATGAGCATAATTAATTGTGTAAATGATGTTTTAGAAATGTTAATTTGGGTAATTAATTATGGCATACACTTTGGTTAATTAAGTTATAAAATTTGGAATTTGGTAATTTAATTAATTGGGCCTATTTTGGAAATGGGCTTTAATTGTTGTAATTGGGCTTATTGGGCTTGGTTGTACCATGTTAGGTTTAGGCTAAATTGGTTGGATCCAATTGGGCCCAAAACGCATCCAAAAGTCCAATTATGACTTAAATTGACCTTTAACATTAATTGGGCCTAATGGGCCTAAATTGGTTTCTAGGCATATAAGGGTGATTCCTTAAATAGGCTTTGGTAATTAGGTTTGACCCATGTTGACCAAAAGTCCATGCCTTAAGAAATTAATTACAAGCCCATTGGACTTTAATTAAATTAACATTGGATGTTAATCGGGCTTTGAGACCCGTAACGATTAGATTTAGAATCTAAGGCGTAAAGGTTCGTTAATAAAGTGTAATATTTAATTTGGAATTAAATAAAGAATTGGTATTAAATACAAATTAAATTTGATTTAATGTTGTAGTTTAATTTAATTCAAGAATTCGTACTTTGAGTACTATTCGCAAAACGAGTTGGACTCGCGCAAAATCAAATCGTTGTATTGAACATTGGATGGTCATTAATTATCAGATTAATTAATTGGATTAGATTGATTGATAACATGCTTGTGTACATGGTTGCGATGCATGAATAATGTATATCGGATGGATATTAGAAGGGTGGGGCAATTTTGGAAATTGTTGTAATAAATTTAGAATTTATTAATTGGACCTGCGTGTCCAGCCTATTACCTTCTTACTCTTGTATTTCTCTTCTCACCTATTCCCTTAATGTAAATGAGGTTTCTTTAGAAGTGTTATGTAACGGGTAGAAGTAATACTTGTGCTAGCGGGAGAGAGGAAATTGAGAGATTTGTTCTATGAACAATGTGTTAAGTATCCATCCGCAAATCATTATTATTTTATTTACGCGCCTTATTATGTGTTTAGAATGCATGTTTAAGGATGTATGATGATGAGACCTTAACAAAGATAATTAATTGGTTTCCAATTGCACGCGAAAAACCCTCAACATCATATTAAGCGTTTTTCCTTCCATTGAGTGATTCTTACTCAAGATCTAAGACTGGCATTGGTTTGTTGGCCAAAGTCAAGTCCTTTGTCCGTCGAGGATGTGTTTGAATCATGAAGGCTTTGTTCCATATTGGTGTCTTGTCCAAGTTGTGATTTGTTGGCCAAAGTCAAGATCACTTCTTGTCCATCGACATTGATTACGAAACTTTCCATGGTCAATGGGTTCCGCTTAACTGGGATCACTAAGTTTGTTGTGCAAAAGCCAAGGCTTAGTTGATTCAGAGGAAAAAGGTTAGGTAATATATTGGATATATTGGCATATATAAGATATATGTTTCGGACTTGGATGTCCACCTACTGGATCTAGGAATTGGATGAGATCCAATTGATCTTAGAGATCTACCTAGTTAATTATCATACAATGTTGGCCAAAGTCAAGATTGTGTGTTATTTAACGGGATCCTAGCCCACTAGGAAACAAGGTTTCCCGAGTACTCCACAGAGGGTTAGAGGCTCGCCGAAAAATAGTGGGAGGCAAGTATTAAATTTGCAATATTCGTTTAGTAACTTGCCATACGCGCTCATTTCAAATATTTCGTCAAATAAATTATTTATTAGTTGGACTAATATTTAATTGTTGTTTTAATTAACAGTTGGACTGTATTCAAACTATTTCAATTAATAGTTTATTTTATTATTTGATTATAGTAATCAATATAATTGAATTTAATCTATTAAATTATAGTTGGTTATATAGTTGGACTATAGTAATCATTATAATCAATAGTACCTAAAATCGTTGATTAAATAGTTGGACTATTAGAATCGAGATAATTGAAAGATTAGTGTTTAAAACATAATCCGGGTGAAAATGTATTTAAACGACTTTAATTTTCAAATTGGGAATAAAAAATAAGTTACTTTATTTGATAAAATAACATATTAGGCCTAAGCCGGAGTTAAGCAAATAGTAGAACATAATCTTTGGAAGATTTATGTGATGATAACTTTAGTGCTTAATCCATTAAACTTGCCAAATAGACTCCTTAATTTCTTAATCAGAACTAAGGATTAGATCCTTAAAGTATGATAATGAAATTCAAGGATCTTCATAGATCTATTTTTAGATCTTTGAAGTATTAAATTGCAATAGTAAACTCTTGGAGAGTTAATGGCTATACTCAAGGAGTCAAAGCCAAAGTTTGCAATAAGGCAAGAAGCGCGAGGCGCATCTTAGTTCGACATTCTAGAAGGCCAAGGCTTGGCCAAAGGCTTATGGGGTGTGGAAAATGGGCAAAGGCAAACAAATCATATAATCTTCTAGGAAGACAAATGACATATCCCAAATGTCTGCCTAAAATGTGGCAAACGGGGTCACTGAAGCGTGACTGCTGTATGGACAAGGCAGACATGAAGGAATTGAAGACGGGGCAAGGCTCTGACTTCAAATATGTTTGTCATAAATATGTTCACTACTAGTATTAAAATTGGATTTTAGATACTTAGTGTGGTATATAAATATGTACTGATGTGCAGAATCTGCTATGAGCAGGATGATGACTTCAGATGAGATTAATCTGCGAATTGAAAACGGGACGAAAGTCGTTATTTTAACCGTAGATACCTAAGTTTAGGAACTACCCTTCGGGTGTGTACTTAAATTAGGAAATGTTAAAATGTAACTAGTTTGACTAGAAACATTATCTCTATATCAGTGTATAATCAGTTGCGGATATACATTTATATTCAAAACACTAAAGCGTTTCATTATATAAAGATGATATTGAGATAAACACATTAGATGTGAATAACAATTTATATTTTGAATATAAATAAATCTCAAACGTATAACATGACAAACTAATAGCTCGAACTGAATTATCAGTTGAACTTAATTGTGGCATTATTGTCTGGGACACTATTAAACAAGACTCGTATATCCACACTTTTGAAGAGTCGGGTATAGGACGAATTTGATTATGTTCAAATAAAGTCTACGAATCTAGTTTATTTGGCAAAGTGCCTAAAACACCTTTACTTGGTAAAAGTGCAAATGCCACCGATATGTTAGCCCTTGTTCATAGTGACGTATGTGGGCCCATATCTAGCTAGGCTAGAGATGGATATGAATGTTTCGTGACCTTTACGGATGTGGCATCGCGTTATGGTTATGTGTTTCTTTTGAAACACGAATCATAAACTTTTACAGTTTCGACACGAAGTAAACAAACAGATCGGCTAAAGTATTAAACCATGACGGTTGGACCATGATAAAAATACTTAAGCAATAAGTTTCTCATATACTTGAAAGAGTATAGTATTCTTTCAATGAGGACTCCTCCCGGAACACGTCAGTCTGACGGTGTATCTAAACGGAGAAACCGAATTTTGTTAGACATGATAAGTTTAATCATGAGTCGCTCCGAGCTACCATTTCCTTCAACGGATACACATAAACAGTGCAAAACGTATTTTGAATAAGGTTCCATAAAATCTGTTAGACAGAATTCATATTAGATATGAACAGGAAGAAACCGAGTTTTCTCATTCCTGAAGATTTGGGAATGCTAGGCATAAGTTTGGATGACACCAAACTAGAGCCCAAATCGGATAAGTGCCGAATTGTAGGTTATCCTAGGGAAACCTAAGTATAGTACTTATACATCTCACAATAGAACAATGTAATTGTTGCTCACCATGCGGTTTTCCTGAGAGGAATACCTATATGCAGTGGTAAGTGGGAGGAAAGTAAAACTCGATGAAAATCTGAGTAATACTGTTCCTGGCACCGATTCCTTAATGGAACATGAATAGTTCATCAATGATGAGACTATACCAATAATCTTCGAATAAACAAGAACCGCGTAGATCGGAGAGAGTCAGAAAATAACTTGAGGTATGGGTTTCTGATCTCACCTCATAAAGATGTCAATCTTATTGAGGAATACGAACTGACTACGTATGAGGAAGTGATACAAGGTATCGACTCCCTATTATGGCAAAGTGCCATGAAGTCCGAAATGGATTCCATGTATACCAACCAAGTTTGGATACTAGTTGTTGTACTGTAAGGCATTGTGCCTATTGGTACTACATAAGTCTTCAAGGAAGACATACGTGGAAGACAACATACCAACGTACAAAGCTAGGCTTGTAGCGGAAAGGTATCGTTATCAACATTGTGTCGATTACGATGAAACCTTCTACCTGTTGCCATGGTAAATCCATTTGGATAATGCTTGCTGATGCTGCATGTTTCATTCATGAAATATGACAGCTAAACGCCAAAACCGCTTTCCTTAACGGAAACCTTTTGGAGGATGTTTACAACATCTTGATGGTTTTGTCGTACCATAACTAGCAAATAAGGTTTGTAGGTTATTCGATCCATGGATGGATTGAAGCAAACATAGCGTTCTTGGAATTATCATTTTGATGTAATCATAATGGTGTATGATTTAATTCAAAACGAAAATGATTCTTGTGTATATAAGAGGGTTAGTGGGAGCGCACTGACAATGAAAGTCCTATGTAATGATGACATGTCATTTCTTGGAAATGATATTCCTATATTACAATCGGTGAAAGCTTGGCTTTCATGAAAAATTCTCCGTAGAATTCTTGGGAGAAACAACATTTATTCTAGGAATAAAGATCTATTGGGATAGATTTAAAGTTGTTGAAACTCTCTGAGAACTCGTACATTGATAAATGTACGCGACCTGTTGTCTCATACGCTTTGAGCATATGGAGTCACAATCAGGCCAATCCAAGTGATAGTCACTGAATTGAAGTTAAGAAAATCCTTTAGTATCTTAGAGAACTAAGGATGATGCCTTAATCTATGGAGAAGGAGAACTTGAAGTGACTGGGTTCCACGTTGCAAGATTCCTAACCGATAAAACCGACTATAAGTCGTAACAACGGTACTACAAAGTTTGAATAACGGAACAGTGAGCTGGAAATCTTCCAAGCAAGATACTGTTACCGAATAAAAAAAAAAGTGGATTATTGCTGCAGCTGAGGCAGCAATAGAAGCCTTCTGGATTGATAATAATCCTAATCAGATTAGGAGTAGTTCTGTTAGCAGCTGAGCTAGGCTACATCACAGGCTAAAGAATTATTGGTCTCATCAACGATCCAGATATATACTTCGATTATTCATTTGATTCGTTCGGATCATACATCGTGGTGATGTGATGATCGAATAAATCGCATCAGATGATAATCATGCAAATCCACTGACGAAAGCTTTCCTCAGCAGTTTGAGCGAACCGTACATAGTTTAGGTGTAAGACACTAGAGTGACTGGCTATAGGCCAAGTGGGAGATTGTTGGACAGTTATGACCCATAGCGTCACAATTTGTACAGATCATGGTGTTGTTGTACAAATTAACTATGTGACAAAGGAAATTGCTCTTTTATCATTTGTGATTAGATCACCAAGATATATAAATGATGAAAGGTCCATATGATTAGTTCTGGATTGAGATGATATGAGACAGTATCAATCCACGAAGTTTAATCATTAAATAACCATAGTCAGAGTATTATCGAGATTGGACATCGATAATACGTAAAAGACTAGTATTACACTTGTGCGCGTTGTGAGGGCATAACAATATAGTTCTCATATATTTGGGTATAGGATACTCATGCAAGTGTAATAGGAGGTTGTGTTTACCGATGGTACGGGAAACAGCTTCGCTCTGGATAAACCCCTCGGAATTCCATTGGTAGTATGACTATGTGACTATGGAAGTCCGAATCAGGGTAGGTGTATTTGGTCTTAACCTGAGACTTGCACCACTAATACTTGCGACAATCAATATACTTTGGTTTTGGTCATCCAGGGCTTTAACAGGTTTTGTGTACGCCTCTGCTGGGTATATTGAGAATCGTAGTGTGTTGGGTATGATGTCAAGACGAAAGTATCACTCCAGTCATAGAGGAGATGATGGTCAAGTAGGATACGGAACTGGTTCTCTTATGTACTGCAGTCATCGGGATAATATGACTAGGTCATGATTATCCGATTATAGAGACTAGTTACCAGAAATCCGATATGTGCTCCGTACGGGGCAGACACAATTCCAGCCTCAGGCCTTGCACGTGACATCCGATACTGGATCGAAATACGCAATACTACGTATACTACGCCTGATATAGATCACATATTCCTGTAAGGATATTTCTGGAGAATTGGGTAGGCATGGCGATTTGCTAGAAGCCAACCTTGTCTTGTAAATCGGTAAAAATGTAGTACTAGGTACGCACGTGTTCAGATAGTCCGACAACCGGATTTACTGCCAATATATCCGGGGATCTCATGGACCGCTTCCCGAAGATTCACAGATGACGTATGACTCGCACTTTATTAATCTGGGATTAATTAGTAGAGAGAGAAAATTAATCTGGGATTAATTACGGAGATATTTTATCTGGGATAAAATATTAATAAAGAGAGAGAGCGATTAATTTGGAATTAATCGATAAAATAATATATTCGATATATTATACGAAATTGAATTTCGACACGGAATTGAAATTAGATTTTAATTCGGGCGAACGAGTTAATTTAGAATTAATTCGTTTGCGACGTGAATAGTGATTTTGCTAGGCATAATTATTTAATTACTTCGCAACAGAAAATTTGTTAATTTGGAATTAGCGAACCCGAGCCCGAGAGTGTTTGAGGGCGCACTCGCATTGCGAATTTAAGCGCGGCCCACAAGTCACATCAAGCGTCAAATCATTAGTCACATCAAGCATCAAATCACATGTCACTTTGAGTGATGTGACAATTTGTCACTTGATAGATTGATGGAAGTGGTTGAGGCTTTATTGCCTTTGACTTTTTGAAATTGAAAAATGGTATATGTTTAATTGTTTTTGGAAAATCAATAAAGATATACATAATACAATTTATTTTCTCTCTCTTTCACCATTCACGGTTTTGGAGCCCTTTCTTCCTCCTCTCCCTCTCTCGGTTTTGAACCAATTCTTCTTCTCCATTGTTTGGCAAGGCCAAAAATAACAAGGATGAAGATGGTGATTTTAGTGGCAAAAATCATCAAGAGCTAACACTCAAAAGTGTATATACAAAGGTGATAAGGAACCGCACTTGTGAGCTTGGAATCACCATTTGAGAAGCTTGGAGCTTGGAGCATTAATGGAGTCTATGGTCGAAACTTTTGGAGGAAAAAAACTGCACTTTTCCGTGAGCCACCTTGGACGGAGCTTGAAGTTTTGTTGTTCCTCGCATCGCCAAACCGATCATTGTGAGTATTCCGCACCTCATTGATGTATTCACATGTTGTTTCTTGCTTGATAATGTTCCTTGGGACCTTAGAGAAACCCAACACGGCGCACGTTAGCAGATCGACTGTGATGTTGACACATGGCACGACGCACATTAGCAAAGTCTGGCGCACGTTAGAAAAGTCAAACTTCTCAGATTATGACATGTGTCTCTGGCGCACGTTAAGCGTCGCGATGCATCCTGCGCGTCGCGACGCTCTAAATGACCAAAATGCCCTTTTGTGCATTTTTCACTATTTTTGCCCCAATCACCTCCATAGGGTCCTGAAACTTTATTTATCTACAAAATAACACAAAACATATCAAAATATTCACAAAACTCAAGAAACTATACAAAATATTAGGTAAATGAGTGGGAAATGGTGATACATTTACCACTCATCACACCCTTAAACCTAACATTTTGATAGTCTTCGAGCAAAACACATAATAAAATAACATAAACATCTTTAAAATAAAATTAACTAAGCCACTTTCGTATGGATCACGGTTGCATTTAGCGTATACAACAAGCCTTTAAACCCCTAGGTGTCCCTAGTGGACGAGTTGTAGTCTCGTGGGTTTACAACAATGATACCACAAACATTTTACAAAAGTAAAAGGTAGTGAAACTAATGCACACAAAAGCAAAGACAAGAGAAAAGAGAATAAAGAAGTTAATGACTAATCAGGCGAAAATTCTACTCCAAGTTGCTAGTTGTTTTCTTTCTTTCTAAATTACTGAATAAGTAAATTCTCCGGTTATATTTACCATTCTCCATATACACAGCCGACAAAATATTAATCAACTCATTTTTTTCCCACAACAGTCATAAGTGCAGTTGATAAGAGAGTAATATTTTTGTCCTAAAGTTTTATCAGAATTCACACTTTTTTGCAGCAATGGAATAATTTATCTGATTTATCTGATTTTTTTTTTATACAATATCTTCCATCTATGTAGCGAGTGTTGGGTCGGTGGCTCCCAAACCAGTTGGCTTTAGGGCACCAGATGTTAACGCACACCCCTACAGACTAATTACTCAGACTTCAGATATAATATATTTTTGCAGCATCTTTGATCCATGTAGCGAGCTTTGGGCCAGTGACTCTCAAACCAGTTGGCTTTAGGGAACTAGGTGTTAAAACACCATTACAGACTTAATAACTCGGATCTCAGATTTTTTTTTACTCCATTGCTTTTTAAGATGCTTCCTCCAATTAAAGTAGAGCACTGAATATTACAAACTTTTCAATTATAGCTCATGTCTGTATGTTACCATGCATGTTGATAATACCTGCCAACTGAGCATATGAAGATCCATTTTAGTCAATTTTATGGAGAATTTACAAATTAAATAATTCAAAAGGAAATAAAAAATATCAACTTGTTCCGAAAATAGGTTTGAAATACGTCTCAGGGAATGGAACTCCTTACACAGCTATCTCTCACCAATTTCACATTTTTAGTCAAAATAAAAACAAAAATGCAAAATATTTTTTTAATTTTTGAAAAATTACAATTTTTTTTTTGTATTTTTCGAAAAAATTTGGACTAAAAATAAAAACAACACACAACTAAAAATAAGATACTGATAAACTAATTCCCTCCCCAAACCTAAATGATACATTGTCCCCAATGTCTAAAACAGTAGAAGAAGAGTTTAGAAGATAGTACCTGGTTAACTGAAATTCTACACGAAAAGTTAAAGGTTAAGATCCAGATTAATCCGACGCCTCTTACCACGATCGTCCTCGGACCAATTTATCTGAAAGGATAGGGTCAATTTGTGGTTCATATGCTAAGATTTGGTCAATTATATCTGAAGCAGTTCTGGCAGTGAAGAGGAGTTCTTTTAAAGGTTTTGACACGAACCCATTTCTCCGGGCATCATCAAGAAACACACAAAGAAAATCATAAAATCCTGCAACGTTGTATAGTCCAAGCGGTTTCTGGTGTATGTTCAGGTTCGCCCAAGATAACAATGTAAAAATTTCCTCCAATGTACCCAAGCCACCTGGCAAAGCAATAAAAGCATCAGCACAGTTAATCATTTCTATCAATCGTTCAGACATACCTGACACGATCAGTTCCTCTCCGTTTGATGGTCCATTAAGATTTGCTTCTGCCAAGGGTTTTGGGATGATTCCCAAAATATGACTGCCTCCTTCCTGTACGGCCTTTGAAAATATCCCCATTAGTCCAAGATTGCCACCGCCATATATTAAGTGCATATTCCTTGCAGCTAAGACTCGACCCAATTCCTGTGCTGCCTCTATGTATTGTGGTTTAACACCAACACTAGTACCGTAAAACACACAGATGTTTTCAACTCGTCTTCTTGAAGTGGCTTCCATGTTTTACTCTTGATATCTTCAAAAGTGCAATGATGAGTTGAATTTATAATACATAAAAAGGGTGAGTAAATAATAGCACTAGTACCTGCCAAATGACAATTATTAGTTAACAGTAAAATAAATCGTGATAGTCAAAATGGTTTGGATCCTGTCGGAGAAAATAAAAGAAAATAACAAAACAAATTACAATTATTAATAAAATACAAAGAGATATAATAGACTCCTTACTCAAGTCATCCCTAATGAATTTAATTTTGTCTTCGCGATTATCAGACACCATTCCTAAAGAACGATAATGAGTATTGTAATTCCAGCGTGCACATTTGTAACAAACACCCATTTGCTTAGCTCTACGTTTCTTTGCATAGGTGTTTCTTCCAAATCCAGACAAATAAGAATTATTGGAATCAGAATACTCACCTGCTAATCGGACCCGTGCTTCAATTACCCAACGAATGTCAATATGAATACCATGGATTGTTAGTAGTCTCAATCGTTCCAAGCGAGCTTTGTAAACTTTCATCATAGATTTTTGAGGGAGATAAGAAAATTGCGTGTTAAGATTTGCGAGAACTTCTTCCATCGTGAAATGAGTTTACTTGCAAAAATTAAACACATAAAAATTAACACACCAGATCACAATATATACACAAATTGAATGGGTTCCCTCCCTGCGAGCGCTAAGTTTAACGTCGTCAGCTAGACGTGACTTCTCGATCGTTAGGCTGGATCTGAAAGTGTGACACTTTCTTTTTGTCGCTCAAATGATTCTCCCCAGTAGTGCTTGACAAGCTGACTGTTAACCTTGAATGTTTCGTTGGTGTTGGGATCCAGTAACTCAACAGCTCCATATGGTAAAACCTGAGTGATCACAAAAGGACCTGACCACCTTGATTTCAACTTTCCAGGGAAAAGTTTCAACCTTGAGTTGTACAACAACACCTGCTGCCTAGGTTCTAACTGTTTGTACACTATTTTTCGGTCATGCCATTTCTTGGTATTTTCTTTGTACAATCTGGCATTCTCATAAGCTTGTAGACGAAACTCCTCCAATTCGTTGAGTTGGGGAAGTCGTTTCTCTCCTACAGCTTGTGAATCAAGATTCAACTTCTTCAGTGCCCAGTACGCCTTATGTTCAAGCTCAACTGGCAGATGGCATGATTTCCCAAACACCAATCGATATGGGGACATTGTTAGGTTTCTAGGTTTATTCCCAAGATCAAATAAGCATAGAAATGTGAATGAATAACAAAGAAGAGTGGGAGAAACACACTTACATTGAGCGGATAATGGATGCGTCAAACAACAAAATTTTCCTCCAAGAAGCTCCAAGGTTCTCGGCCAAGGTGAACCAAAAGCTCCAAGCTTTGCTTTGAGTTTCCAAGCTCTCAAGTAGGTTTCCCTAACACCTTGTAATGATCATTGATGAGTGCTAGCTCTATGAGAATTAATGCAACAAAAATTCTACACTTTCTTCTTGCTATTTTCGGTGAAGGAAGAAGAAATTTGGGAGAGAAAATGCTTACTGCATTCGGCAATGAGAGAGAGAATAAAGCTTGTGTAAATTGTTTTCCAAAACAATTAATTGATATACCAAAAATGTGTATTTGGTACAAGTCAATCAACTTTGACTTTGGAGTGAATTACAAGCCACCAACAACTCCACCAAAACACATCAACCAAAAGTAATAAAGGTGACATGTGATGTGACACTTGATGTGACATGTGGGCCCCACTCGATTCAAAATACGAGTGGGCCCGCAAACACTCCTGGACTCGGGTTCGCTAATTCGGAATTAACGAACTTCCGTTGCGACGTAATTAAATCAAATTTAATTAAATAATTATGCCTAGCAAAATTATTATTCACGTCGCTAACGAATTAATTCTAAACTTACTCGTTTGCCCGAATTAAAATCTAATTTTAATTCCGCGTCGAAATCTAATTTCGTTTAATATATCAAATATATTATTTTAATGATTAATTCCAAATTAATCTTTCTCTCTCTTCAAATAGTAATTTATCCAGATAAAGTCTCTCCGCAATTAATCCCAGATTAATTTAGCTCGAATCATATGTCATCGGTGTATCTTCGGGAAGCGACCCAAGAGATCCCTGGATATGTTGGCAGTAAATCCGGTCGTCGGACTATCCGATCACGTACGTACCAAGTACTACGTTTTTACCGATTTACGAGACAATGTTGGCTTCTAGCAAAGCGCCATGCCTACCCAATTCTCCAGAAATATTCTTAATGGAATATACGATCTTTAACAGGCGTAGTATGTCTAGTATTGCGTATCGCGATCCAGTATCGGATGATCACATGTAAGGCCTGGGGCTGGTACAGTGTCTGCCCCGTACCAAGCATATATCGGATCACCAGCAACTAGTCTCTTTATTATCGGATAATCATGACCAAGTCATATTATCCCGATGGTTGCACCCTTAGAGAACAAGTTCTGTATCCCTGCGTGACCATCATCTCCATATGACTGGAGTGATACTTCCGTCTTAACATCACATCCAATACACTACGATTCTAAATAAACCCAGAAGAGGCGTACATAGAACCTGTTAAAGTCCTGGACGACCAAAACCAAAGCGTATTGATTGTCGCAAGTACTAGCGATGCAAGTCTCAGGTTAAGACCAAATACACCAACCCTGAAGTGGACTCCCATAGACACATAGTCATACTACCAATGGGATTCCGCGGGGTCTATCCAGAGCGAAGCTGTTTTTCATACCATCGGTAAAACATAACCTCCTACCACACTTGCATAAGTATCCAATACTTAAATATATGAGAACTATGTTTACGCTTCCATAACACGCACAAGTGCGATACTAGTCTATTCCGCATTATCGATGTCCAGTCTCGATAATACTACGACTAAGGATATTTAATGATTAAACCATTATGGATTGATACTGTCTCATATCATCTCAATCCGGAACTAATCATAAGGACTTTCATCATTCACACATTTAAGTAATCTAATTACGAAATGATAAAAGGCAATTTCCATTACTACATAGTTAATTTGTATAAAACCACAATGTTTTTACAAATAGTGACGCTATGGGTCATAACTGTCCAACAATCTCCCACTTGGCCTATAGCCAGTCACTCAAGCATCTAATACCTAAACTATGTACATGTCGCTCAAACTTCTGCTGAGGAATGGCTTTCGTCAGCGGATCTGCAATGTTGTCATCTGATGCGACCTTCTCGATCTTCACATCGCCACGATGTATGATCTCACAAATCAGATGGAAACGTTGAAGAACATGCTTGGATCATTGATGAGACCGCGGTTCCTTAGCCTGTGCTATGGCCCCGTTATTGTCACAATACAATGGAACGAGCTCAGCTGCTAACAGAACTACTCCTAATTCAATTAGGAATTTTCGGATCCAAACTGCCTCCTTTGCTGCTTCAGCTGCAGCTATATACTCTGCTTCTGTTGTTGAATCGGCAACAGTCTCTTGCTTGGAAGATTTCCAGCTCACTACTCCGTTATTCAAACAAAAAATATACCCAGATTGCGACTTACAATCGTCTTTGTCAGTTTGGAAACTTGCATCGGTATACCCAGTTACCTCAAGTTCTCCATCTCCATAGATTAAGAAAGCATCCTTAGTTCGTCTAAGATACTTAAGGATATTCTTAACCGCCATCCAGTGACCTTCACCTAGATCGGCCTGATAGCGACTACACATGCTCAAAGCATAGGAGACATCAGGTCGCGTACATATCATGGCATACATGATCGATCCGACTACCGATGCGAACGGTATCTGACTCATATTGTCTCTCTCATCTTGAGTTTTAGGACACATGTCTTTAGATAGAGTGACGCCATGTGACATTGGCAACAGTCCCCTCTTGGACTGATCCATGTTGAATCTCTTCAACACTTTGTCAATGTACGTACTCTGGGAGAGTCCAAGCAGCTTTCTAGATCTATCCTGGTAGATCTTTATTCCTAGAATAAAGGCTGCTTCTCCCAGATCTTTCACGGAGAATTTTAATGAAAGCCAAGCTTTCACCGACGTTAATATGGGAATGGCATTGCCAATAGCAATACATCATCAATGTAAAGGACAATGAATGTCAGTGCTCTCCCACTAACCTTCTTATATACACAAGGATCATCTTCGCTTTGAACGAAATCATATTCTTTTATGATCTCATCAAATCGTTGGTTCCAAGAACGCGACGCTTGCTTCAATCCATAAATGGATCGATTTAACTTACAAACCTTGTTTGCAAGTTGCGGCACGACAAAACCGTCAGGCTGTTGCATATAAACATCCTCCAAAAGGTTTTCGTTAAGGAAAGCGGTTTTGACGTCCATCTGCCATATCTCGTAATCAAAATATGCAGCTATCGCAAGCATTATCCGAATGGATTTAATCATGGCAACATGTGAGAAAGTATCATCGTAATCGACACTATGTCATTGACGATACCCATTCGCTACCAGCCTAGCTTTGTACGTTTGTACGTTTCCATCCATGTCGGTCTTCTTCTTGAAGACCCATTTGCATCCTATAGGCTTTACGCCTTCTGGTGCATCAACCAGTGTCCAAACTTGGTTGGTATACATGGAATCTATTTCGGACTTCATGGCCTCTTGCCATAAAGCGGAATCGATATCTTGTATCGCTTCCTCATACGTAGCCGGTTCGTTATCCTCAATGAGATTAATATCTACATGAGGTGAGATCAGAAACCCACACCTCTCAGGTTGTTTCCTGACTCTCTCAGACCTACGTGGTCCTTGTGTAATTGAAGATTGTGGTACAGCTTCATCCCTGATGAACTGTTCATGTTCCGTTGAGGATTCTATGCCAGGAACAGTATCACTCTGATTTTCATCGAGTTCTACTTTCCTCCCACTAACCACTGCATTTAGGAATTCCTTCTCAAGGAAAACCGCATGTAGAGCAACAAATAATTTGTTCTCTTGTGGGTGATAGAAGTAATATCCTTTGGTTTCCCTAGGATATCCTACAAATAGGCATTTATCATATTTGGGTTCAAGTTTGGTACCTTCCAAATGTTTGACGTATGCCCAGCATCCCCAAATCTTCAGGAATGAGAAACCCGGTTTCTTTCCTGTCCATATCTCATACGGAGTCTGTTGAACAGACTTTGACGGAACCTTATTCAAAATAAGTATTGCAATGTTTAATGCATATCCCCAGAAGGAAATAGGTAGCTCAGTGCGACTCATCATAGACCTTACCATGTCTAACAAAGTTCGGTTTCTCCGTTCGGACACACCGTTTAATCGCAGTGTTCTAGGAGGAGTCCACTGTGAAAGAATACCATATTCTTTCAAGTAGTCAAGAAACTCATTACTCAAGTATTCGCCACCACGGTCTGACCGTAATGTCTTAATACTTTTACCGGTCTGTTTTTCAACTTCGTGTCGAAACTCTTTGAATTTCTCAAAAGTTTCCGACTTGTGTCTCATAAGATACGCATAACCATAACGCGATGCATCATCCGTAAAGGTTACAGTAGTATTCATATCCACCTCTAGCCTAGCTAGACATGGGCCCACAAACGTCACTATGAACTAGGCTAACAGTTCGGTGGCACGTACACCTTTACCGCTAAAAGGTGACTTAGGCATTTTGCCTAATAAACAAGATTCGCAGACGTTATATGAATTTGGATCAAATCTATCCAAGTACCCACTCTTCGAAAGTGTGGATATGCGAGTCTTCTTTATGTGTCCCAAACGACAATGCCACATATAAGTTTCATCTTTATGACTTACTTTAAATCTTTTATTTGTTACAGAATATTGTTGAGATTGATTTATATTCAAAATATAAAGACCATTATTTACAATAGCAGTGTAAATTTCTATATCATTTTTATACATAAAACACCCAGTGTTTCGAAATACAAAAAAAGTATACCCACATTGGGTTAACATAGATACAAATATAATATTCCTAGTCAAACTAGGTACATAATAACAGTCCAAAATTTCAAGTACATGCCCCGAGGGTAGTTCCAAAACATAAGTGCCCACGACCAAAACGGCAACAGATGTCCCATTTCCAACACGCAGATCAATCTCCCCTGACGCCAGTTTCCTGCTAGTCCGCAGATCCTGCACATCAGTACAAATGTGAGTACCACAACCAGAATCAAAAATCCAATTTTTAAAACTAGAAGTAGTTTTATCTCTATAACAAACATACATGAGACCGGTGCCTTGCCCACCTTTATCTCCTCTGGAGTGCCTTGTACTCGCAGCAGTCACGTTTCCAATGACCCCGCTTCCCGTACTGGAGGCAAACATCCTGAGACTTGTCCTTCGGCTTCCTAGAAGCCTTTGACGCCTTACCTTTGCCCTTCTTCTTATGCTTTTTCTTTTTCACACCTCCAGTCACCTTGGGCCCAGCCCTCAGTGAATGAGATGTCGAAGTAAAGTATGCCTCGCGCTTTTTGCCCTTTTGGAGCTCCTTCTCGGCCTCACGCATCGTGGACATCAGCTCTCCAAGAGTCTGCTCTTGGTTCAACATGTTGTAGTTCATGATGAACCTACTCCAAGTGTCGGGGACAGACTGCAAGATCAAATCTATAGAGGTCTTTATCTCAAAAACAATCCCCATTTGTCCAAGCTGCTCAATATCGGCAATCATCTGTGTCACGTGATGTTCAACAGACGTACCCTCCGATATCCGAGCACGGAAGAGCTTCTTCTGTAACTCATATCTTTGCGATCTAAGGTTAGATCGGTGCAGATCATGCAATTTCGCCAACATGTTATAAAGATCCAATCCCTTGTTTTGTCGACGGAATTGCTGAGTCATAGCAGCAAACATAATAGACTAAACAGTCACGTTGTCGTCACTATGAGTCTTCCAAAGCTCTAGTTCGAGCAACTGATCAGAAGTGGGCTTAGGCCCAAGAGGTCTCTCTATAGTATATAGAAGCCTCTCAGATCCAAGGACTATCCTTAGATTAAGTTCCCAATCGGAGAAGTTAGTCCCGTTGAAGACATTGTCTCCCATGATTATGTCACGGACATTATTCTTTCTGGTCATTTTAATTGAGATAATCTAATTATCCAATCAACAATGTAGGGTACAGTCCAACTGTTACAAGAAAAATAACATTATATTAGTCCAACTAATAAAATAATTTTGACGAAAATATTTGAAAGCGCGTAAAGCTAAGTATTCGAACGAAATTGCAAGTTCAATACTAGCCTCCCACTATTTTTCGGCGAGCCTCTAACCCTCCGTCGAGTACTCGGGAAATCCAGTTTCCTAGTAGGCTAGGATCCCGTTAAATAACGTACAACCTTGACTTTGGCCAACAAGCTGTATGATATTTAACTAGGTAGATCTCGAAAATCAATTGGATCTCATCCAATTCCTAGATCCGGTAGGTGGACGTCCAAGTCCGAAACATATATACAATATATATGCCAATACATCCAATGTATTTCCTAACATGTTTCCTCTGAATCAACTAAGCATTGGCTTTGGCACAACAAGCTTAATGATTCCAGTTAAGCGGGACCCATTGACGTGGGAAAGCTTCGTAATCAATGTCGATGGACAAGAAGTGATCTTGACTTTGGCCAACAAATCACAACTTGGACAAGACACCGATATGGAACAAAACTTTCATGATTCAAACACATCCGCGATATGACAAAGGCCTTGACTTTGGCCAACAAACCAATTCCAATCTTGGATCTTGAGTAAGAATCACTCAATGGAAGGAAATATCGCTTAATATGAATTGAGGGATTTTCGCTTAAATTGGCAACCAATTTATTATCTTTGTTAGGTCTCATCATCATACACCCTTAAACATGCATTCTAAACACATAATAAGGCGCGAAAGTAAATTAATAACGATATGCGGATGGATATTTAACAACTTGTTCCTAGAACAAATCACTTCATTTCCTCTCCCCGGCTAGCACTATTATACTTCTACCCAATTACATAATACAATAATAGAAAACCTCATTACATTGAGGGGAATTAGGTGAGAAGATAATACAAAGAAATAATGAGAGATAAGGCTGGACACACAGGTCCAATTTATAAATTCCAAATTTACAACAATTTCTAAAATTACCATTTCCCTTCTAATATCCATCTGATATACGCTATTCATTCAACACATCCATATATTCATTCATTGCATGCAATTCAACCAATCTAATCCAATTAATTAGTCTTTGAATATGTGATCATCCAATGTTCAAACAACGATTTGATTTTGCGCAAGTCCAACTCGTTTGAGAATAAGTACTCAAAGTACGAATTCTTGAATTATATCGAACTACTCGTTAAATCTAATTTAATTCGTATTCAATACTAATTCAATTTATTTAATTCCAAATTAAATATCTACACTTTTAATGCGCTTTAACGACTTAGATTTCAAATCTAATCTTATCGGGTCTCAAAGCCCAACTAACACCCAATGTTCGTTTAATTAAAGTCTGATGGGCTTTCAATTGATTTCATAAGGCATGGCCTTTGGTCAATATGGGTCAAACCTAATTACCAAGCCCAATTAAGGAATCACCCTCATTTGCCAAGAAAATAATTTTAGCCCATAAGGCCCAATTAAACTTTTAAAGCCCATTTATTACATTTGGACTTAATGGAATGATTTAGGCCCAATTTGGATCCAATCCAATTGGCCTAAACCAACTTGGCCCAACCAAGCCCATTATGCCCAAATATAACATTTTCAAGCCCAACTCAAAATCAAGCCCATTAATCAAATTTTTAAATTCCAAATTTAATAATTTAATTAACTTAAGTATAATACCTCAATTAATTACCCAAATTAATATTTCCAAAATAAAATTTAACTAATTAATTATGTATCATATTGTTCAACTAATGTCCAACATTTTTGAATCAAAAAATCAAGTCCATTACATGCTAAAAGGCTCTCGGCTTTGGTGGTAGGATTTTTGTCCGAATTCATTTTTCAATCCGATTGAATTTTAAATCGACATTCCCAATCGTTTCAAGTCATCCAATGATCAACAAAACAAAAATTACCAAGACCCTAGGGTAATCCACATTCGGCCAAGCCTAAGTGGGGGCTAAAATTTGATCCAATCAATATTTCAAGAAATTGATCATATACAACTTCATAAAATCATCATTCAAGCATACTCAATCAATCAATTTTATCAAATCATGCTCAAATTGATTTTACCCAAATTTTACCCTAATTCATTTCATGCTCATTTTGGCTCTGATACCATTGTTAGGTTTCTAGGTTTATTCCCAAGATCAAATAAGCATAGAAATGTGAATGAATAACAAAGAAGAGTGGCGGAAACACACTTACATTGAGCGGATAATGGATGCGTCAAACAAAAAAAATTTCCTCCAAGAAGCTCCAAGGTTCTCGGCCAAGGTGATTCAAAAGCTCCAAGCTTTGCTTTGAGTTTCCAAGCTTTCAAGTAGGTTTCCCTAACACCTTGTAATGATCCTTGATGAGTGCTAGCTCTATGAGAATTAATGCAACAAAAATTCTACACTTTCTTCTTGCCATTTTCGGTGAAGGAAGAAGAAATTGGGAGAGAAAATGCTTACTGCATTCGGCAATGAGAGAGAGAATAAAGCTTGTGTAAAATGTTTTCCAAAACAATTAATTGATATACCAAAATGTGTATTTGGTACAAGTCAATCAACTTTGACTTTGGAGTGAATTACAAGCCACCAACAACTCCACCAAAACACATCAACCAAAAGTAATAAAGGTGACATGTGATGTGACACTTGATGTGACATGTGGGCCCCACTCGATTCAAAATGCGAGTGGGCCCGCAAACACTCGGGCTCGGGTTCGCTAATTCCGAATTAAAGAACTTCTGTTGCGACATAATTAAATCGAATTTAATTAAATAATTATGCCTAGCAAAATTACTATTCACGTCGCTAACGAATTAATTCTAAATTAACTCGTTTGCCCGAATTAAAATCTAATTTTAATTCCGCGTCGAAATCTAATTTCGTTTAATATATCAAATATATTATTTTAATGATTAATTCCAAATTAATCTTTCTCTCTCTTCAAATAGTATTTTATCCCAGATAAAGTCTCTCCGCAATTAATCCCAGATTAATTTAGCTCGAATCATACGTCATCGGTGTATCTTCGGGAAGCGACCCAAGAGATCCCTGGATATGTTGGCAGTAAATCTGGTCGTCGGACTATCCGATCACGTACGTACCAGGTACTACATTTTTACCGATTTACGAGACAATGTTAGCTTCTAGCAAAGCGCCATGCCTACCCAATTCTCCAGAAATATTCTTAATGGAATATATGATCTTTAACATGCGTAGTATATATAGTATTGCGTATTGCGATCTAATATCGGATGATCATATGCAAGGCCTGGGGCTGGTACAGTGTATGCCCCGTACGAAGCATATATCGGATCACCAGCAACTAGTCTCTTTATTATCAGATAATCATGACCAATTCATATTATCTCGATGGTTGCAACCCTTAGAGAACAAGTTTGTATCCCTACGTGATCATCATCTCCATATGACTGGAGTGATACTTCCGTCTTGACATCGCATCCAATACACTACGATTCTCAATAAACCCAGAAGAGGCGTACACAGAACCTGTTAAAGTCATGGACGACCAAAACCAAAGCGTATTGATTGTCGCAAGTACTAGCGATGCAAGTCTCAGGTTAAGACCAAATACACCAACCCTGAAGCGGACTCCCATAGACACATAGTCATACTACCAATGGGATTCCGCGGGGTCTATCCAGAGCGAAGCTGTTTTCCGTACCATCGGTAAAACACAACTTCCTACCACACTTGCATAAATATCCTATACTTTAATATATGAGAACTATGATGTTACGCTTCCATAACACGCACAAGTGCGATATTAGTCTATTCCGCATTATCGATTTCCAGTCTCGATAATACTACGACTAGGGATATTTAATGATTAAACCGTTATGGATTGATACTGTCTCATATCATCTCAATCCGGAACTAATCATAAGGACTTTCATTATTCACACATTTAAGTAATCTAATTACGAAATGATAAAAGGCAATTTCCATTACTACATAGTTAATTTGTATAAAACCACAATGTTTTTATAAACAGTGACGCTATGGGTCATAACTGTCCAACAGACATTCCAATGGGTGTCTTGTAAGCTGTTCGGTAGGCCCATAATGCATCATCCAGTTTTGTTGACCAATCCATCCTTGTTGATCCAACAGTTCTCTCTAGGATTCTTTTGATTTCCCTGTTTGAAACTTCAACCTGTCCATTTGACTATGGATGGTAAGCAGTGGCAAATTTGTGAGTAACTCCGTATTTGGGTAGTAGTGCATCAAAATATCTGTTGCATAAATGCGAGCCACCATCACTGATAATTGCCCGAGGTGTTCCGAACCAAGTGAAAATGTTCTTTTTCAGGAATTTGATCACCACTTTTGAATCATTGGATGGCAGTGTAATTGCTTCGACCCATTTGGAGACGTAGTCTACAGCAACCAGGATGTACATGTTTCCGAATGATGGAACAAAAGGTCTCATGAAATCTATACCCCACAAATCAAATATCTCTACTTCTAAAATATTTTACAGTGGTCCTTCATTTCTCCTCGAAATATTTCTCGTTCTCTGGCACCTGTCACATTGAAGAGTAAAAAGATAAGCATCTTTAAAAAGAGTGGGCCAGAATAAACCTGATTGTAGGACTTTGGCTGCAGTTTTGTTTCCGCTGAAGTGTCCGCCATATGGTGATAAATGACAGTGTTGCAAAACAATGTTGACTTCCTCTTGTGGAACACAACGCCTCAGTAACTGATCAGCACATCGTTTGAACAGGTACGGCTCATCCCAGACATAGTGCTTGACTTCTTTGAAGAATTTCTTCCTTTGATGAGTTGTCCATTCCAACGGCCATTTTCCTGACACAATGTAGTTGACATAGTCAGCATACCAATGGGCATCTTGCTGTTTCATGGCGAACAACTGTTCATCTGGAAAAGTTTCTTTGATTGACAGTTCTTTGCTAGCTGTTTCTCCACTCTCTAGCCTCGATAAGTGATCTGCCACCTGTTTTTTTTTCCCTTTCCTGTCTCGAATCTCCACATCAAATTATTGCAGAATAAGTATCCAACGGATCAATCTGGGTTTGGCATCTTTCTTCGTGATCAAATATTTGATTGTTGAATGATCTGTGTAGACCACCACTTTGGGACTCAGCAGATAGGAGCAGAATTTGTCAAAAGCATACACAACTGTGAGCAACTCCTTTTCAGTGGTTATGTAGTTGAGTTGAGCTTCATTCAAAGTTCTGCTGGAGTAGTAGATGGTGTGGAAAATCTTTGCTTTGCGTTGTCACAAAACTGCACCTATAGCAAAATCACTAGCATCACACATCACTTCAAATGGAAGGGTCCAGTCAGTGCAACAATGATGGGGGCAGAAATCAGCTTTTGTTTTAAGATCTCAAAAGATTCCTGGCATTCTTTGGTGAATTTGAAAGGCACATCCTTCTCCAGAAGATTGCACAAAGGTTTAGCAATCTTGGAAAAGTCTTTGATAAATCTCCTATAAAAACATGCATGTCCGAGAAAGCTCCGAATCTCTTTTACTGATGTCGATGGAGGTAGTTTTTCAATTGTTTCAATGTTTGCTTTGTCTACCTCGATTCCCTTTTATGAGATCTGGTGTCCAAGAACAATGCCTTCCTGCACCATGAAGTGGCATTTCTCTCAGTTGAGTACCAGGTTGGTATATTCACATCTTTGTAACACATGTTCCAAATTTTGCAAGTAATGATCAAATAGTCTCCAAACACAGAGAAGTCATCCATGAAAACCTCCATACTCTGCTCCAGCATGTCTGAGAATATGGCCATCATGCAACGCTGAAATGTGGTAGGAGCATTACATAATCCAAATGGCATCCTACAGAAAGAAAAAGTACCATAGGGACATGTAAATGTAGTTTTTCCTGATCTTCTGGTGCGATGGTAATCTGATTGTACCCTGAATATCCATCCAGAAAATAATAGAACTCATGTCCTGCTAGTCTGTCCAGCATATGATCAATGAATGGCAGCGGAAAATGGTCATTCCGTGTTGCTTTGTTCAGCTTTCGGTAGTCCATGCATACTCTTCATCCAGTCATCGTTCTGGTTGGGACTAGCTCGTTCTTTTCATTGGTAACCACAGTGATTCCTCCTTTCTTTGGCACACACTGCATAGGACTCACCCAAGTACTATCTGAGATGGGGTAAATGATGCCAGCATCCAACCATTTGATGATTTCTTTCTTTACGACCTCATTCATGATTGGATTGAGTCTCTGTTGATGCTCCACTGTGGGTTTGTACTCATCATTCATCAGAATTTTGTGCATGCAAAATGATGGACTAATGCCTCAAATGTCTGCTATAGTCCAGCCAATGGCTCTTTTGTGCTCTCGTAATACTCTCAGCAACTTTTCTTCCTGCTCCAATGTTAGTGAAGAAGAAATAATAACAGGTAATTCAGAAGAGTTTACAAGAAATGCATACCTGAGATAGCTCGGAAGTAACTTCAGCTCCAGCTGTGGTGGTTCTTCAATCGAAGGATTGATTCGATCTTTCTTTGGCAGTTCCAGGCTTTCCACTTGTGGTGTCGCTTTGAATCGGAATGGTTTGTCAAGGTAGTTGATACATTCCAGGATTTCAGCATCTAGCTCGTTGTCAGTCATGTTGGTGATGCAAGCTTCAAGTTTGTCCGTGGGAGTTGTATTAGTATCCTGAATGATACTATCAACAACACCAATTCTGAAACATTTTTCTTCCTTTTCATCGCTCGGGAATTTCATGGCTTTGAAAACATTGAAGGTAACTTCTTGGTCTTGAACTTTCATGGTCAGTTGTCTTTTTTGTACATCAATCATAGTTCGTCTCTTCCAAGGATGATAGGTACATCTTTGTCTTCTTCCATGTCAATGATAATGAAATCTGCTGGAAGAATGAGTTTGTCGACTTTGACCAGCACATCTTCAACAACACCTCTTGGAAATGCGAGCGCTCGATCAACAAGTTGTAGTGAGACTGAGGTAAGCATTGCTTCTCCAATTTGCAGTTTCCTGTAAATAGAAAAGGCATCAAATTAACACTTGCACCTAAGTCACATAAAACCTTACCGATATAGTGTTCTCCAATGGTGCATGGGACAGTGAAACTGTCAGGATCTTTCAACTTCGGGGGAAGTTTCCTCTGAATGATGGCACTGCATTCTTCCATCAATGCTACTGTCTCGTAATCTCCCAATCTCTGTTTTCGTGAAAGAATGTCTTTCATGAATTTGACGTAGCTGGGCATTTCTTCCAAGGCTTCTGCAAATGGAATGTTGATATGCAGCTTTTTGAACACCTCCAGGAACTGAGCAAATTGCTTGTCCAGTTTGTTTTTCTGAAGACGTTGAGGAAAATGTGGGGGTGGAATGATCTGATCTTTTTCTTTTTCCTTTGCTTCTTTTTCCTCCATCTGTGGAACTGCATCTTTTGGAACTTACTCAATTGTTGCCTTGATTCCAACATCTTTGTTGATTTCAGTACAGCTTTTCAAGGTGATGGCTTGACAATGCTCCTTCCTTCGGTTCCTTGGATTTGGTTCTGTGTTGCTGGGAAGATTACCTGGCGGTCTGTATCTCTGAGCATTGGCCAGTTGTCCGATTTTATTCTCCAGTGCTTTGATGAAAGTAGATTGGCTCTGAAACATAGCATCGTACTTTTTTAACTGAGCCATCACTTCTGTTATTCCTGGTTCACTTGCCTACTCCTGGCCTTTGTTCTGTTGCTGGAATCCAGGTGGTGGATAGTTCTGCTATTGGAATCCAGGTGGTGAATTGTTCTTTTGCCCTGAATTATTGCTCCATGGAAAATTGGGATGATTCCTCCACCCTGGGTTGTAGTTGTTGGAATATGGATTGTTCTCATGTCTGTTGAAATTGTTGACATAATTCACCGTCTCTTCAAGTTGATTTGGTTCTGGTGCTCCTCCATATGGTGAACTTGTGGATCCAGTGGTAAGAGTCTCCATGAATTTGCATATCTGATCCAGCTTGGCGTTGACGGCTGTATTGGCTCCATTTTCATAAATTCCTGCAATTCTTTGGATCATGCTCCTTTCTGTTGTCCACAAGGAATTATTGTTGGCCATTTCTTCGATTAGGTCACAGGCTTGATCTTCTCCTTTTACCATCAAAGCTCCTCCAGCAGCAGCATCAATTGTGGTTCTCATCAGTCCAGAAAGTCCATTATAGAAAGTTTGGACTTGAAGCCATTTTGGAATCTCATGGTGAGGACATTTCCGGAGCAAATCTTTGTACATTTCCCAAGCTTCGTAGAGAGTTTCCGAGTCTTGTTGTACAAAGGATGTGATGTCATTCCTCAGTTTTCCAGTTCTGGCTGGTGGAAAGTACTTTGCAAGAAATTTGGTGGCTAAAGTGTTCCAAGTTGTGATGGAACCTGCTGGTAGTGAATGTAGCCAAGATTTAGCTCTGTCCTTCAAGGAGTATGGAAAAACCCGCAGTCTTATTTCTTCTTCAGCTTCTCGGTTGTAATTGAAAGTGCCGCAAACTTCCAGGAAGTTGTTAATGTGGGTATTAGGATCTTCAGTTGCTTTTCCCCAAAACTGCACTGATTGCTGAATCATCTGAATGCATGTTTTGATGTCACATGTATTTACTGGTAAAGGAGGAAGTACAATACATGAAATAAAGCCGTCGACCACCGGAATGGTTCTGTCTCGAATTGGTATTGGTGGTGCCACCTCCAAAGGTTCAGGTTCCATGTTGACTAAAGCTTCTTGGTCTTCTCGCCTTTCCCTTCTCAACTGTCTGATGGTTCTTTCAATTTCTGGGTCGAGCGGTCAGAGTTCAAAGCTTCTGGTTCGTCTCATGTAGTTTCTGAGAACCTGAAACACAAGAAATCAAAAACAATAAGTAAAAATAAATTAGATACAAGTAACGTATCTAACCCCAAAACTAATAGTGAAAGATAATTAAGTCACCGGCAACGGCGCCAAAAACTTGACCGGTGCGTAATCACACGCGTATAACGCAAGCGCACGTATCATTCAAGTAGTATAAAAAGTATCGATCCCATGAGTACTTAATACCTAATCTATTAATTTTATGAGTTCAAATGATTACTAGTATCTAACATGTTGATTGATTGATTTGAAATGGTGATGATTTTAAATTTAAAAACAAGTAAATAAAATTGCACGTAAGTAGGTTTAAGAAAATTCAATATTAGGAAACTATCTAGGGTTGTGAATCTTTCTAATATCTTTTAAAAGATGAAGCGGTTATTTCATGTTTGTGTAATAAATCGATTTACTAACCTGAAACACGAAATTATGCAAGTCGATGGTCAGATGCAAATACCCAGTATAACCCAATTGAACCATATGTCTATGTCAACCAAATTACCTGGATTCATTAAGTTTAAGTTCCAATTATGGCTACCCCCGCCCGACAGATATATGTCTATCCTATGAGGAAATCTATTAAAGGGTTATTGATGAGCGGAAAATATATCAATATTTACCGCCCCTTCTACTTAATATTTTGTTTAGTTTCTCGGGTTTGATGAACGTTTTGATGTGTTTTAGTTTATTTTGCAGATAAAATAATATTGGGACACAATGAAATCATTTAGGACGAAATGTGGGTCAAATAAGGGTAAAAATTGGACTTGACATATTAATTTTGGAGATTGGAAACTTGAAATGGCGTTTTAACAAAGTGCAGTTTTGGAAATTCCAGTTTTGCACATTTATCGTATTTTGGGCATAACGTTTTACTCCGAAATCGGATTGAGCTGATTCAAGTTCCAGATTAAAGAAGACTCAAAAATCGACAACTTTGAAAGACAAAATAATTTCGAATTCGGAAGATATCATACCCGAAATTGATGAACCATCCAGAAGTGTGTTGTGTGTAATTATTAAAGTCATTTTCAATCATTTTCAAAGCAAAAAAATAAATTAATAAATAAATAATAAAAATTATCAAATTACCACTAAACATGATAAGCAATTAGTGGAGCAATTAATAATAGATTTGGTGGAGCAATTAGTGGAGTAATTAGTGGAGCAATTAATAATGGATTTGGTGGATGATTTGATGGAGGCAAAATTTTGCCTATAAATATCAAGCCATTTCATTTGTAAATTCATACTTTCTTCTAAGGAATTCCTTAAGAATACTAAGAAGATTGTATCTTATTTGTTTATTTACAGCTTTCAGTAGATAATTTCCGCTTTCACACTTTCTTTTATTTACTTTTCAGTTTTTACTTTCCGCAATTTACTTTTACGCACAGTACTTTTCTTTCTTTAATTTTCAGTTTTTACTTTTCAGTAATGAGGAGGTAACTCCCATTTGCTGGGGTAAAAGGTAAAACTTTTATTACTAATATTTAGATTAATCTCCCTTAATTATAATATATTAACTAGTTAAAACCTGACTTAACGAGGATACCGCCATATTAGTCGGTTGGTAATTATTTAAATTGGTTTTAACCTGACTAAACTGGATACCGCCTGATTGGTCGGTTGGTAATTAATTATTAATTTGACTTAATCTGGATACCGCCTATATGGCTGGTTGGTAATTATCATGCAAAGTTAATATATTATATTAAGGGAGATATATAAAATAGAAGTAATAAAAGTGGATCCTTTTACCTCAGCATTTTCTTTTATTGTACTTTTACTATATTTACTTTTCAGCAATTTACTTTCAACATTTACTTTTCAGCAATTTACTTTTAGCATTTACTTTTCAGCAATTTACTTTCAGCATTTACTTTTCAGTAATTTACTTTCAGCATTTACTTTTCAGCATTTAATTTTCAGTATTTAATTTTAGCATTTACTTTCCGTCATTTACTTTTCAGCAATTTACTTTTCAGCATTTTACTTTATGTATTTTATTTTATTTAAGTTTTTACTAGCCCTAGTTATGTGTCGTAACTAAGTTAGTTATCTGGGGTTGTGATGAATTCTAATATTACCGGTTTATAAGGGGTTATTTTATAGTTTGGGTAATTTAAAGGTTTACTTATTAAGTCTTAAGCTTAATGCTTCTTGTTGTCTGATCACCAATAAGATTGATGTGGTAAATCTAAAGTAAACTTGACAAATGAATTTTAGGTTTCAGCCTTAGACTTAATAGCCCACGATCTTCCTTGAGGATAGATAACCCTTTAATATATTTCCTTACACGATAGACATATACTTGTCGGGCGGGCGTAGCCATAATTGGAACTTAAACTTAATGAATCCAGATAATTTGGTTGACATAGACATATGGTTCAATTGGGTTAAACTGGGTATTTGCGTCTGACCATCGACAGAGGCTTTTGCATAATTTAGTGTTCCAGGTTAGTAAACCAATTTATTACACAAACATGAAATAACCACTTCATCTTTTAAAAGATATTAGAAAGATTCACAACCCTAGATAGTTTTTAATATTGAATTTTCTTAAACCTACTTTTGTGCAATTTTATTTACTTGTTTTTAAATTTAGAATCATCACCATTTCAAATCAATCAATCAACCTGTTAGATACTAGTAATCATTTGACCTCATAAAATTAATAGATTAGGTATTAAGTCATCGTGGGATCGATACTTTTTATACTACTTGAACGATACGTACGCTTGCGTTATACGTGTGTGTTTACACCGGTCAGTTATCTATCCTCAAGGAAGATCGTGGGATATTAAGTCTAAGGTTGAAACCTAAAATTCCTTTGTCAAGTTTATTTTAGATTTACCAGATCAATCTTATTAGTGGCCAATTAACAAGACGCATTAAGCTTAAGACTTAATAAGTAAACCTTTAAATTACCCAAACTATAAAATAACCCCTTATAAACCGGTGATATTAGAATTCATCACAACCCCAGATAACTAACTTAGTTACGACACATAACTATGGCTAGTAAAAACTTAAAAGTAAAAGACATAAAGTAAAAATGCTGAAAAGTAATTGCGGTAAAGTAAAAGTTGAAAAGTAAATTACAATAAAATAAAATGCTAAGGTAAAAAGATCAACTTTTACTATTTACTATTTAGATATCTCCCTTAATATAATATATTAACTTGTGATTATTTTACCAACCAGCCATATAGGCGGTAACCTGATTAAGTTAAATTACGTCCAACCAGCCATAAAGGCGGAACCAAAATAAACCTGCAACATATAGGCGGTAAGAAAATTTAATTACCAACCGACCAATCTGGCGGTATCCTTGCTTAGTCAGGTTTAAACCAGTTTAAAATGAATTACCAACCGACCAATATAGCGATATCCTTTTTAAGTCAAATTTTAAATAGTGAATATATTATATTTACGGGAGATTAATCTAAATAGCAATAGTAAAAGAATTATCTTTCACCCTAGCAGGGGGAAGTTACATCCTCATGTTGAATAGTAAAAACTGTAAAAGTAAAGAAAGTAAATTACTATTATTACATAACGTAATTAAAATTAATTACAAAACTAAAATTTAAAAGAAACTAGATAGAAAACTCCATATTTACATCAGAGAATTCAGAAAGGAAGATATATCTGAAACTGAAATTTCGAGCTCTATTTATAGGCGTCAATAAGTACCACGCATTGCGACGCGCAAGTTTCTTCTTGCGTCGCGACGCGCTGACATGTCAACACGTGATTGGTCCATTTCAGATTCTTATCTGCCACGTGTCAATTCGGATAATTGAGTCAATAATTGAGCTGACGTGGCATTGACGTGGCACTGATGTGGCGACATGTGACGAAAGTGATTGTCGGCACCATAGAATTACGATAAGTGGCACACTGTGATTGGCTGATGATGACGTGGCTGACACGTGGCAGGTTGACTTGGTCTTCTGCTGACATGGATGATGATGTGGCTGACACGTGAGATGACACGTGTCGGCACCACATGATGATGACACGTGGCTCGACGCACGTTAGCAGATCGACTGTGATGTTGACACGTGGCACAGCGCACGTTAGCAAAGTCCGTCGCACGTTAGCAAAGTCAAACTTCTCAGATTCTGACATGTGTCCCCGACGCACGTTAGCAATGTCCGGCGCTCGTTAGGCATCGCGACGAGCCAAATGACCAAAATGCCCTTTTGTGTGTTTTTCACTATTTTGGCCCCAAATCACCTACAGAGGGTCCTGAAACTTTATTTATCTACAAAATAACACAAAACATATCAAAATATTCACAAAACTCAAGAAACTATACAAAATATCAGGTCAAATGAGTGGGAAATAGTGATACATTTACCTCTCATCAATGGGGAGGGGGAATGCCTTCATGTCACTGGTCGTCCCTTTTTGGATCTGTCAAAACATAACACGAGGAAGGCTAAAAGGCCTCCATGGGGTTTGTAGGCATGAGCTTTGCCTAGCATAAGGATAATCTCCTTATGGCGTTGGCCGCCCTAATGATCTATAGCCCGAGACATTTGGACTGTGAGGTTCAAAATTATTATTTTTGGTAACATGAGGCGGGACACTTTCTCAGTTGCCTTGATATTTTTTAGATCGGTACGAAGTGCACAATACACTACTCCCGTCACACTTTTCGTTTGTTTTCTTTTTTGTGTAACATGTCATGAGACATCATTGCCCATGCTTATGGGGAGACATTAGGTTGAAAATAGTCCCTCTAGGTCTTTCTAAATTGAATGGCTCGGGGTTGGGTACGTCCCACCGAGGCCTTATATTATGTGAGAATGGCACAATGAGAGACCATTCTCTTGTGGCCAAATTTGTTGAATGGCTCGGGGTTGGGTACGTCCCACCGATGCCTTATGTTATGTGAGAATGGAACAAGGAGGGACCATTCCCTTGTGGCCAAATTTGTTAAATTGCTCGGGGTTATGTAAGTCCCACTAAGGCTTTATGTTATGTGAAAATGGTACAAGAATGGACCATTCCCCTGTGGCCATATTTATTGAATGGTTATGGGTTAGGTACGTCCCACCGAAGCCTTATGGTATGTGAAAATTGCACAAGGAGGGACCATTCCCTTATAACCAAACTTTTTAAATGGCTCGGGATTTGGTACGTCCCACCGAGGTCTTATGTTATGAGAGATTGGCATAAAGATGAATCATTCCTTTGTGGCCAAATTTGTTGCATGGCAAGAGGTCGAACTATCTCGCTCATGGCCTTGCTTGTATGGCACGAAGAGGATTTTTTCCCTCATGACCAAGTTTATTTATCGGCTCATGGCTAGATTCATTTCACCGAGGTCTTACTATATTGAGTGGCTTGGGGTTGGGTATGTCCCATCGAACCTCAATCCTGGAGGTTGAATGGCATGGGTCGAATTATCTCTCCCATGGCCTTGCTTGAATGGCATAAGAAGGAATCGTTCCCTTGTGGTTGAGTGTTTATGTTGGCTCGGTGTTGGGTACGTCCCACCGTAGCCTTATTATGGTGAAATACATGGGGTTAAAGTTTCTCCCATATGGCCATGACTGTGTTGGGGCAGCACCCTGAGGGCTAAGTTCCCTCAGCTTCGTGGATGTGAAAAGTACGGGGTCGAGGTTTTCTCCCCCATGGATTTGATGAGGTAAAGCCACAATAAGTGGTTCACCAGTTGGAGCACCCAGAAGACCGTGGTCAGGTCGATTTTGAGGGGTTCACTAGAGAACTATGGCCCTTGGGTGGAAATTGGTCTCGTCAAGCCATTATGATAGATTCAGGATAAGCAAAGGAATGATGATGAGGAACCCAGCGTTAGAGTTAAATATTTGTCAATAATATGTGAACATCTGTCATTTCAATTATATTTTCTTTTCAGGTCTTTCCACCACAGCTTCCCAAGTTTCCAGCCTTTTTTTTCTTCTCAATGTCATAGAGTCGAAAGATATGATTCTTAACATGATGGTGCATCTTGAATGCATTCTTATTTTGTCACCAAAAATCACACAATACATGTTGAATGAATTTTCATCCATTCACCAAACTTTACACACTTGGCACCACATTCCCTCGTTAGCTACTTTCATCTATGTGTTTGTGGCCTTTAAAATGTTGTTTATAGTTGAAGGCAGATTCAGCAAAAGATGTTATATGTTTGATTTGCTTGCGTGAAATGATTATCCAATTATTGTGGCAGCTGAAGTGATTGGCATTCTGCACTGCTTGTCAGTATTTGATCGTTTCATTCTAGAAAGCATAGGGCTAGAACTTAGTTATAAAGTTAAGACTAGAATTTCGACTTTTTGGACTCATACTAGGGATTGAAGGTAGCAACTGTCACATGTAAATAGTAAATTACAAGAGTGAACCAAAAAAAGAGATATTATCATTCTTCCACCAGAATCACCCAGAGTTTGATGAAAATTCAATTCAAACATAAAAATATCTAAAGTATATCATTTTCCGAAGTTTTAGAAAAATTATCATTCTTCCATCTTGCTTTGTGGAAATTGATTCACTTTAAGAACTTCTCATGAAAATTGATGCACTTTAAAAGTCTTTGAATTTCATTCAACTTTGGCTAAATTTCCAGTGGAAAAAATGATAATTTCCCTAAAACAAAAAACCATGCCGCTAGTTCATCAATGCAGAAAATATATTGCATGTAGTCTTATACATTAGAAACAGTGGAAGATGAATAATCCTTCCTATTTTTGTTTTTGTCAATAACAAAAATAATACAATGAAATGAATTCATTTTTGACAAATAAACCAAGCAATTAAGATCATAAAACATACAAAATTAAGAGTATGGTCATCAAAATTCGGTTTCAAATTACTACTACAAAAATAAATATATAAAGTTAGTCAATAAAATCTTCAAAGTAATCATCTAAAGAATTTATATTTACATAAAACATACTTGAAATTACCTACAAACACACTAACAAAAAACAACTCTCTATACCCAAGAGGGAGAGTATGGGGTGAATTGAGTGATGGCATAAATTGTGAAATAAACATTCTTGTCGATTTTACGCTACTAAGTTAGTAGCTTTACCAATTAAGCTTAGGTCAATTTTCTTAATCACAATATATCGCCAAAGTATAAGTTACTAATTAATATACAATTACAAAAATAAACGTGCAATAATTAAAAGTTAAGGGATAGAGAAATTGATACAGATGATTTATAGTGGCTGGGCTAACAATGCCTACGTTCACTCCTCCAAGTTACGCTTGAAGCTATCCACTAAGTTGAATCCATAACTTACACCGAGTTTTCTGTGGCTCATTCGCAACTAAGAGTTTTGTCTCCTAAGTTCACTCCAAACCTTTACACAATAGTTTTATCACCTATACTCACTCTTTAAACATTTATAATGAGTTTTATTTATAGGATCACTCAAAAATCTTTCAAAATAATTTTATTCATAGGTTCACTAACCTTTACAACGAGTTTTCTTTCTAAACTCACTCACAAACCTTTACAATAATCACAATTCCTACAAAATCAAATCTTATATTTAATATAATCTTGACACTTGGTAAAATCATATGATGCCATGTGTAAACTTAAGAACTTGACACTTATACAAATCAAAATTTGACATGTATAAAGTAAACAAATATATAAATACTATATTATAATATCAAAATATTATAATTAAAAATATCTCTATCTATCTAAACATCTTTATCAGTCTCCCAACTGTCCGTAAATCAAATTTACGGTATTTCTAAAATCACCGGAATATTTCACGAATAAATGGGTGCTAGTACGTCAATACCGGGAAATATTTTGTACTTTATCGATAAAGCACATAAATTATCTTACGATCATATATCGAAGCAATTTAATTAATTCGTCAATCATTCGGCTAATGTATGTGACCCATTTTTCGTAAGCTGGACATGTGTTGACACGAACACATTCGTATCACTTCGGTACAACACATTACAATCGATGTTTTCAATGATCATGAGTGACCTCTAGACACAAAGAATGAAATATCGGATAAACCCATATAGTCATTTTTACATTTAGTAAAGTCACTCTAATATCGACTCCTGATCGAGTGAGGGCTATGAAGTCGCCAAGCCCCTAACTCGATCATAGGGTACTAAAATCAATCATATACGAGATCTTCACAATTTCAAAAGACCTGTGCTTCGGCCAAAAACTTGATCCTCGTGTATGATATTTTCGTCTAGGATCTCAAACTCAAGTATCTGAGCCAACAGACTTCATCTTAATAATTAATTGTCCATATACATTAAGAACATATTGCTAGCAAGCTTCTTTTACCAAGCGTGGCTAGCTCAGAAATATATACACAAGTGAACAATGAGTCTCAATTCAGACAGCAGCCATGGCATCTCAGCTCAAAAGACTAGTAGTACACTAGTACGGCTGTGCGACGAATCATTAACTACGGATAGTCGCTCATGTGATTCATCACGTTTGGTCACGTTCAATAACACATTTCTCAAATGCATCACCCATGTTCACGCTCTTGTGATGTGAGACTCTTCATCCAATTATCAATATTAAGTACTGATCTAGGGAAGCATTAAAAACATGTCAGTCATGCGATGTGATCATTCCTGATGACATCACCTCAATTGGAAATAAATTCAGATGTATTTTAAATCGAAACTCTATGCTCATATCCATAACCTTTTACAGATAGAGTATCGATAAGAAATATATTACGGGATCACATTTTACATAATTTATAAGATAGCAACTGAACGGATGCAAAATATTATAGGATTGCAATAATATTAATCGTAAACTAATTTACGACTAATCAAAAGATTTTACTTACATAAGAATAATACCCATGAATCATATGACATGATTGGTTCTAGGATATATCCCCAACAGGTTGTGAGGAATAAACACACGGTCTTCCGTGTAATATCTTACTACTAAGACTCGGTGAGGGTGGACTCGAGATTGAATCACTATAGAAAAATTCAAATGAGGATTTTTCTTTTCTTTTCACACTTTTCTTTTCTCTAACTTTTAAGGAAAAGATGATTAGGGTTAAGAGTGGTGGTTAAAGAATCATATTCTTTTATAGCCAAAGGTAATTTTAGGTTAACTCTAATTATGTGAAAAACCAAAATTACCTTGTGACATTAGGCTATGTTTTAGCCATGTCCTTCACTTTTTTTCTAATTATTTGTTTTAATTAAATTTTAATATGATATCATATATCCTATTTTATCTTTGAAATCAAATTAAAGATATAATCAATATCATAATATTGATTAAAATTATTTTTGAAATAAATAAAATATATTCAATTCAAAATGTCAAATAATTAAAAAATCAAATGTTTATTTCATAATTATTAATCATATAACTATTTATTAAATAACAAATACACAGTAACAAAGTCCGACGCAAAATAATTTTTAATTAATTAATAATTATTTTATAAATTAAATAATCCAATATTCTTTAATTTTACAAGTGATTTATAAATTGGACTATACAATTATTATATGAATTCCTCTAGTATAATAAACTAGCACGAAGACTAAATAGACCTGTAACTTTGAGCTCCAATAATATTGGGATAATAGCTAAAATTTTTTAATCAAATATGTCGAATTATTAACTTTAATTAAATTAATAATTATTTTATAAATTAAATAATCCAATATTCTTTAATTTTGCAAGTGATTTATAAATTGGACTATCCAATTATTATATGAATTCCTCTAGTGTAATAAACTAGCACGAAGATTAAATAGACCTGTAACTTTGAGCTCCAATAATATTGGGATAATGGCTAAAATTCTTTAATCAAATATGTCGAATTATTAACTTTAAGTTAGTCCACTAAAAACCTAAAGGTACACTCTTATCATTGCAGATATTTAATTTAATTTAATTAGAGCTTTGTCGGTATCCATTAATATAATTATTTCATATAGATTAACCATTCACGAGTATCTTATAGTTAGAACAGGATCATAATGTCCTTTATACAAATCTAATTATTTCTTGTGTCTTAAGTACATTGATTCTCTAATGAACGATTTATTAATAATTATTTTTAATTTTATCTTTCTATTTGTAATAGAAAGATTTGAGCGCTTTAACTGTTCAAATATCGAACCAACCCTTAAAGAAGATAGTCTACTATTTCTCACAAGGAGTGGATTTCATATCTATGTAAAATGTCATCTGTTACACATCAAATCATGTCTCCAAAATGCGAAGTTATTTATCGGGTGTTCTACATCGATCTCACCCATGTAAATCAAAATACATGGTCTGCCATACAGAGTTCATAGTACACTCAAGATTTAGATCAATCCATATAAGTTCATTTACTAGACTGATATGGAGTTCTTTGTCTAATGGATATTAAAAGAAATTTATTTTTGTGTGGGTCCAGTCTAACATGATCGCATCATATAAGGCATTCACCCCCATATCGCTACATGAACAAACTCAGATTAAGATCGTCATATATTTATGGAATGAATCACATCTTTATAAATCACAAACAAAGTACTCATTTTTGTTTGCTCACTACGGACTATTTAAGATTACTAATTTCAGACTCAAATTATCTTGTGTATGACACTAATACACTAAGTTTGAATGTACATGAGTAATCATTGACATAAATGATAATTTATAAAATATGAATTAAAAAATAATTAACAAATGAATATTACATCGTTAATTATTATGACAACAATCCCATTTACATATCACATGATGCTCCAAGGAATATATATCCCAACAGAAGACAAAATGTAAAAGCCTTGGAGTTTCCTCTAATAATAATTTTTGCCAAATTTAGGTTCCTAAAAAATATTTGGTGTAGGAAAATGATATAAGATGGAACCTAAAAAAGTAATGGACAATCAATGTTCAACGTCTTTCATGTCCTTAACCACCTCTTGCGATTTCTTTTCAGAGGAGACAACCAAGATTTGTAGCTCCTCCAATGGTCAGGTTAAGTAACCAATGGCACATAATGGAACACAAGAAGTTTCATGAGAAACTTTCTCATACCTAAAAAAAAGACTCATATGCCAAAAGGCTGCTTTAAAAAAAAAATGAGACATCATTCTAGGATCCTATGAATGTGAAGTCAAAATTTTACAGGAAATTCATTGAGGAACATGAATCAATGCATAGTTTAGATGATATTTTAGAAGATAGAATAGGAGGAAGTAACTTCATGGTAAGAGGAATTCTCATTCATGTTAGTGGTACCACAACAAATCTGATGACCGGTGCGTAATCACACGCGTATAACGCAAGCGCACGTATCGTTCAAGTAGTATCAAAAGTATCGATCCCACGAGGACTTAAAACCTTTTTTTAATCAATTTATGAAGTTAAATGTTTACAAGTATCTAATGGATTGATTGTTTGATTGAGTGGTGACTTTAAAATTAAAACAAGTAAATAAAATTGCTTGAAAGTAGATTGAAGAAAATTCAAATTTATAAAATTATCCAGGGTTGTGAATCCTTCCAATATCTTTTTAAAAGATGAAGTGGTTATTTTACATTTGTGTAATATATTGGTTTATTAACCTGGAACACGAAATTATGTAAAAGCCTCTTCCGATGGTCAAATACAAATACCCAGTATAACCCAATTAATCATATTCCTATGTTAACCAAGTTATCTGAATTTATTAAGATTAAGTTCCAATTATGGCTACCCCCACCCGACAGGTATATTCCTATCATGTAAGGAAATCTATTAAAGGGTTATCTATCATCAAGGAAGATCGTGGGCTATTAAGTCTAAGGTCTTAAACCTAAAATCCATTTTCCAAGTTCATTTTAAGTTTACCAGTTCAATTTTATTAATGGCCAGTTAATAAAAAGCATTAGGATTAAGGCTCAATAAATAAACCTTTATATTACCCAAACTGTAATTTAACCTCTTATAAACCGGTGATATTGGATTTCATCACAACCCTAGATAACTCGCTTAGTTACGACACATATTTACAGGTAGTAATAACTTAAATAAAAAAAAAAACATAAAGTAAAATACTGAAAATTAAATGCTGAAAAGTAAATGCTGAAAGTAAATTACTGAAAAGTAAATGCTGAAAGTAAATTGCTGAAAGTAAATTGCTGAAAAGTAAATGCTGAAAGTAAATTGCTAAAAAGTAAATAAAGTAAAAGTACAATAAAAGAAAATGTTGAGGTAAAATGATCCATTTTTATTACTTCTATTTTAGATATCTCCCTTAATATAATATATTAACTTTGCATGATAATTACCAACCAGCCATATAGGCGGTATCCAGATTAAGTCAAATTAATAATTAATTACCAACCGACCAATCAGGCGGTATCCAGTTTAGTCAGGTTAAAACCAATTTAAATAATTACCAACCGACCAATATGGCGGTATCCTCGTTAAGTCAGGTTTTAACTAGTTTATATATTATAATTAAGGGAGATTAATCTAAATATTAGTAATAAAAGTTTTACCTTTTACCCCAGCAAATGGGAGTTACCTCCTCATTACTGAAAAGTAAAAACTGAAAATTAAAGAAAGAAAATTATTATGCGTAAAAGTAAATTGCAGAAAGTAAAGACTGAAAAGTAAAGAAAAGAAAGTGCAAAAACTGAAATTAAATACTGAAAGCTGTAAATAAATAAACAAGATACAATCTTCTTAGTATTATTAAGGAATTTCAAAGAAGAAAGTATGAATTTTCAAATGAAATGGCTTGATATTTATAGGCAAAATTTTGCCTCCATCAAATCATCCACCAAATCCATTATTAATTGCTCCACTAATTGCTCCACTAATTGCTCCACCAATTGCTCCACCAAATCCATTATTAATTGCTCCACTAATTGCTTATCATGTTTGGTGGTGATTTGATAATTTTTATTATTAATTTATTAATTTATTTTTTGCTTTGAAAATGATAGAAAATGACTTTAATAATTACACACAACACACTTCTGGATGGTTCATCAATTTCGGGCATGAAATCTTCAGAATTAGAAATTATTTTGTCTTTCAAAGTTGTAGATCTTTGAGTCTTCCTTAATCTAGAACTTGAATCAGCTCGATCCGATATCGGAGTAAAACGTTATGCCCAAATTACGACAGATGCGTAAAATTGGAATTTATAAAACTGCACTTCGTTAAAACGTCCTTTCATGTTTCCAATCTCCAAAATTAATATGTCAAGTCCAATTTTTAGCCTTATTTGACCCACATTTCGTCCTAAATGATTTCATTATGTCCCAATATTATTTTATCTACAAAATAAACTAAAACATATCAAAACTTTCATCAAACCCGAGAAATTAAACAAAATATTAAGTAAAAGGGGCGGTAAATATTGATATATTTTCTGCTCATCACACCCCCCAACCTAACATTTTGCTAGTCCTCGAGCAAAACAACAAAATAAAATACAAGAAACAATTAAAATTAAACTAAGCCACTTTCGTAGGGATTACGATTGCATTTAGCATATGCAACAAGCCTTTAAACCCCTAGGTAATCCTAGTGGACGAGTTATAGTCTCGTGAGGGCTTATAGCAATGATACCCACAAACGTTTTACAAAAGTAAAAAGATAATAAAACTAATGCACACAAAAGCAAAAAGACAAGAGAAAATAGAATAAAAAAGTTAATGACTAATTAGGTGAAACTTCTACTCCAAGTTACTAGTTGTTTTCTTTCTTTCTAAATTACTGAATAAGTAAATTCTCCGATTATATTTACCATTCTCCATATGCACAGCCGACAAAATATTAATCAACTCATTTTTTCCCACAAAAGTCACAAGTGCAGTTGATAAGAGAGTAATATTTTTGTCCTAAAGTTTTATCAGAATTCACACCTTTTTGCAGCAATGGAATAATTTTTCTGATTTTTTTGATTTTTTCTTTGATTTTTGATTTTTTTATTTATATACAATATCTTCCATCTATGTAGCGAGTGTTGGGTCAGTGGCTCCCAAACCAGTTGGCTTTAGGACACCAGGTGTTAAGACACCCATACGAACTTAATTACCCACATGCAATACTGCAACATAAGATTAACTAATAAAACAACAATACCAGTTACAACTGGGTTCCCCAATCACACATAGAAAAAGCATGACTATTCCTATATGAAAATTAGTAAAAACAGTCTCTGAATTATAAATCAAAAGATAATAGAGAATAATGAAACATCAATGTATTAAACAACAAAGATTGTTCAAAAATCAAAAACATGAATATAAGAGTTAAATACAAGAGTTCATCCCAAGCTTTGCCTATGAGATTAGTTTTCTATAGAAAAGAAAGACATAGCCTGAAGGAATCGGAGAGACATCATGTATGGCCTGAAGCTTCCTCGTTCTTCTCTCTCAAATATGTGATTTGAACTATTTGTTGTGTATTTCTTCTCCATTTTAGGGGTTTGGACGAGTTTGGGTATATATAGGGAAGTCTCAAAGTCCTTGTACATGTAAAACATGACTAAATTAAGTTTCTAGGCATCTGCCGGGGTGTCGGAAAGTGGCGTTGCGGTGCCTAACTCTCAGCCATTCTGTATGCAACTTTTCTGAGGTGGCGTCGCGACGCCAGAAGGTGGGCATCGCCACGCCAGAAGGTTTTTCCGGTGTCTTGTATTCTACATTTTTGCTATTCCCGCATGCTTCCATTACGTCCGTAAGGTCCCAAAACACATACAATTGCTCCAAGATTCAAGTTCTATTGCTTCATAATAACAAAACATAAAATAAACTATAATTAAGATTAAATACTTAACAATAGAGCTGAATTAGTGATGTTCAAAGTACATTTTCATGCACTTATCACAGCCCATATTCATCATCTTCTCAACCCATTTTCATGCTCTCTCTAGATGTTGCACAAAAAGAAATTTGCTTCTCTTGGCTCATAATTTTGGCTATTACAATAGCAGGAAATTATCAATTTCTCAAGTCATCATCAAGATAAGTAAGCTTTCATCTCTAATTTCTTCGATTTCTTAATATCAAGCATGCATTTTCATCCTCCATTTTCAAAATCCACATGGACCTTAGGTTGTATTTGATGCATTTGGCCATGATTAAGTTGCTAGAATATTATTCATGCATTTCATGACATAATAAAATGGATTAGGCATTAATTGTTGAGAATGCACAAACTTGTAAATTTGGGAGGTTGGCCGAATTTGGGCATGTGTGGGGGAAGGCATAGTTGTTGTGTTTTGGAGTTGTTCCTAAGCCTAATTTTTATTTAAGTGTTGAAATGCGTGGTGTGGCTTAAGGCTTATGTTGTGTTTTGTTTGGTGACCTTATGGTGGTGATAATTATTGTAGCATGTTAGGTTGTAGCCAAAAGTCTCATGCTCTATGAGAGGGTATGTGAATGAACTTTATGGTTGATGGGAGGTTATTGATGTGGTGAATATTGAATATATCATGGATGGTGTGAATGTCTTAGATGGTATTCATATTGAATATGAAGTTATTTTGCTATGATATTACCAAAATACGACAGTTGATGCATGTTAGTGTTATGTCATGGAATGGGTAGAGTGTATGTCGTAGCCGAGTATTGTGTAAGCTTGAAGTAAATCTTGGTATTGTGTTGGGTGATGGTAAATTAGTTATTAAACATGTTGTGAAATGTGAGCATGATGTTATATTGATGGCTGAATTGAGTATTTTTGGTTGATAGATATATTTTGGGCATTTCAAGTGACTGAATCAGTTACATTGAAATGTCACTTTTAGCACATCATGAGCATATTATGTCATGAGCATGTCACGTCATGAGTATGTCATGTCATGTGCATTAACAGCTCATTCAAGTTAAGTAGCATTCCCACAAAGCTTATGATGTTATGTAAACGTCTTAAGCTTTCACGTCAGCAATGTCAGCTAATATACACACAATACAATATGTACATGCAATCATGACATTCACGACCATGTTTAGTATCCTTAGTTCGAGTATGCAAACCATACTTAAACACATGTCACATTAGATTCCTCGCAGGAGTCCCTTTAGTGGCATTTAGGCATGCTGGCCTCGGACGTCAGTCTGTGACTGGATGTTATCCCTCTCTCTCTCTCATGCTTTCCAATTATTTACATTTTGTTTGATTCTATCCTCAATTTATATTCTCCGTTTAAGCTTTCATTTTGTATTCTTAGTTTCTTTTTAAATTTATACCTTCAGTTCGTGCCCCCCAGATTATGCTTTCATTTTATGTTCTCAATTTATTGATCTCAGTTTATGTATTCAATTCATGTAATTCATTTACATTTTCAGCTTACGTTATTAGTTCACATTTATAGTTCATGTATTCAGTTATGTTTCAATTCATATTATCAATCATGTTTCCAGTGTACATTTCATCTTATGTCATGTATCATATGTTCATGGTTCATGTATAATCCTCAGCTTACGTGTTTAGTTTTCAATTTCGTTTTCGTGTTTATATATGTCATGTTATGCATTTCAGTTCAAGTCATAAGATTCCATCATATGGTTTCATGTCATATACATGTCATTCATGTGTCATATATATCAGTTTTCAAATTACATTTTTCAGTTTTCATGTTATGTTTTCATGAGTCATGTTCCCATATTTTCAGTTTATGTTCCCATGGTTCATGTTCATGGAGTACAATATTTATGTTTAAGTTTTTAGCTTATGATTTGAAGTTACATTTTCAAGTTTATGTTTTCAAAACACGTTATCATGATTATGTTTTCAGCTATGATTTTACAAGTGTTTTATAAATATAAAATATGTTTTCAAATCACTAGTAGAGTGTCATCCCCTCATGTTCAGCATCTCGGGTTTGCTCATGTTGCCTCATAGGACACTGATCACCTCATAGGCTCATGTTCATGTTCATGTTCCACTGCTTATGCGGTGCTAGGTCCCGCTAAGTAAGTTTCACACCCCAAGGTTACGATATTGGTCTAATTTTTCAGGAAAGTCTGTTTTCATGTATGTTTACGGATTTCAGTTTATGATTATGATTTTAAAATCACGTATATAGATTTAGATCACACTCATGTTTTCAGTTCAAGTTACATTTCAGTACAAGTTTATGTTTTCAAGTCCGCGATTATGTTTTACAGTTATATTTTCATGTCACAGGTCACAGACACGTTTGAGTATTCAGTCATATTTTCAGTCATGTATTCAATCATATTTTCAGCTATATTTTTCGGATCATGTCAAGTTTACAGTTTTCAAGTTACGTAACAGTTTTCAGCATCATGAAAAGCCCATGTCACGATCAAGGTCATGATATATTTTTTATTTTATGTCATATTAATGTTATCATATTTTAGTAATTAGCCATGTTACAGGTTCTCAGATCATGATACACTCATACGCACTGTATACAATTTCATTATATTTCAAGGTCCAGGTTTGACGTAAATTTCTAGTTATTTACGTATATGATGCCAGGTTCATTTATAGTATGATTTTAAATTTACTCACTAAGTCATTCATACGACTTACTCTTCTCACTTTCAGGCTTGCAGACATTTCATGTTCAAGCATGCGGAGGATAAACTTTGGAGGAGATGGGAAGTAATAACAGTCATTAGTTCATTCAAGTCCACAAAAGTTAGGGCCCATTAGTATTGTATTTGACGAGTCAAGCCATGAGACCAAGTTATGTATGCATGTATGTATATTTCAAGGACAGAAAGTCATATATACATGTATATAATCAAGTTATGTATGCATTACACGTATGCACGCATGTATGTCACATTATGTATGTAGCAAGTTTATGCATTTCTCGTACCGCATGACAACCATGTATAAAAACACTTAGTCAGCATGTTATGCATGTACACGTGTTAGGCTTAGGGAAATGGTTCACCGTCTCTTGCCAATCGCATGCCCGAAAATACTGGAATGTGACATCGAAAAAGAGAAATACATATTGTCCTCTAATTCTTAGTCATATGTTCCAACGATGCTTGTGATGTCACTGAGGATGTGTTTGATGATGGAGCTAAGGGTGTTGTCAATGAAGGGCGCGACCACGAGCGGAGATGAAGAGGTTTGTGAGATTTTGGGACTTTGATTTTCCCTCTTTCTTGATTTAGGGCTTGAAATTGGAGAGGTTTGGTTTTTAGGTTTGAAAAGAGAAGAGTTGTAAGATTTTGGAGGAGAATAAATTTGGTGACTTGAACTTGAACTTATTTTAGTTGTTTTATAGAATTTGATGTGAAGATTTGAAAGATTTTCTTCTGAATATGAGGAGGTGCAATAGTTTTGGCTATTTATTGTTGAGACTAATTCTTATCAGGTCCCAAAATGCGACTTTAGGTTTATGAGATTTCGGCATTCTTCAGAAGTCTTTTAAGTGAGAGGAAATAAATGAAGAAAAAGAGTAAGTTTGTGGGAAAAAAAGATGAGCTTAAATACATGCAAATTGGCCATTTGGGCCAAAAGCATGTGGGGGTGTTGTTTGCACCCAAAATAATTCAGCTCGACTCGTTACAAGTTTTATCCCAATGGATAGTGAAACTGGCTCAAACCTAAGTGAAGTCCAAGCATTGACCAATTTAATCAATAAATGGTTCCTCAAAAAAGTTGAACGTGTGTCAATTTTCCTCCCATCATGCATATTTTTCCTCAAAATGGGGAAGTGGAGAACGTGAAATACAGTTGCAAGAAATGAGAGCTGAAGACATATAAAAAGGAAGATCGACAATAAAAAAGGGACCGCCACTCAATCCAGATAGACAATAACTCAAACTCAATATATTAGAATTCTAATTCCTTTCACAATTAAGTTTCCAATAGTTTTAGTTTTTCAGTAATTCAAGCTTTCATTTTGTAATAAGAATTCAAGTAATCAAAGTATTCTTTTTACAATTCCTATTACAATAGAACAAAATTTATTTAGTTATCAATATCTTATCTTAAAAATCTAATCGTTCATTCGTTTCGGACTTTAGAAGACCTAGTTAATAATCGTTTGTTTAGAAGTCAATAATCATTAATTTCAATTTTGAGGACATGTTCCTTTGACATGCCCGCGCACTCTAGAAGCCTGATAATTTGCGAAGAATCAATATGATAAAAATAACTTAACTTTCATATAATTAATTTATCAAATACTTTAAAACTACAGTTTAAAAGCTATAGCTGCCCAACCAAGTACTAAACGTACCAAACATACTCCAAGTATACTAATAATGTATTTATAATTAATGATTTATTAAAATAACACTGGTAAGATTATTAATAATCAGCATGAAATGTTATTTTTATTTTTTTTTACTTTACACACCCTAAAACAGCTAATTGGATAAATATGAGTTTGTATAAGGAATTTGTGGCTCTAATATTACTACAAGATTCAAGATTTTTGTAAGAGATCCTCAAACGTTAACATATATGAATTAGGGCTAAGGATGTTTATGGATTAATGTTTCTCAATTTTACCATTTAGTCCTTAATTTTTTAAATATCCATTACCAGAACCGGCTCTCGCCATACACTGGATAGGTGTCCGCCTATCGCTCTTAAATTTTTTTATTATAACATCTACATAACTAATAGTTAATAGCTATAATTTTTTTATTATAATGTTTCTATTATAATCCAATACTTTAAAATATAAAAATGGTTTTGAGCCTCAAGGATATCGGGGCCGTCCTTTCCATCACATCCCTGACATCAAACCACCTGTAATGAAAAAATATAGTTTTTGGATTCTTTTACTATTATAACCTTACTGTTAGTCTAACATGATGTGTTTGTCAAAAGTATGAATAATTATGTATGTTGAGAAATTAATTTTTTTGGAAACGTTGGAAATCTCATCATCAAACCACCCAATCCGGTCTTAAGTAGAGTAGGTAAAACCTTTCATTGTCCCAAATTTTTACAAGAAATATACCCCTAGACTCGAACTCAGGACCTGACAATAAAATCTTGAGTTTTTTTTCTACCAAACCATATCCCTTGAGGACTAAGAGATATTACTTGTTGTAAGTGTATTCCAACAATTTACATGAATGTTTTTTATTTTGTGATTTTTTAGAAATTTGGAAGAATTATTGTAATGCACATAATCTCCATCTAATTCATAGATATATCATTAGTATAAGTTTGGTCATTTTCCTTTATCTTTGTTGAAGTTTGTTTGTTATTGTTGTTCTGTCATTGTCCAATATCTATCTTTTCTTACAAAATAATTAAACATCATTATTAATAATTAGGTTGGTAATGGGATGGGACGGATCATGATCTATCAATTCCGATTTTATCCTGTTTATATAATTAGATAAAAAATATCCCAACCCATTATTTTTTAACATCTCATTAAATACTATCTCATCCCATTAAAATCTCATCCGGTTTAAAATTTCGGGTTTTTTTTATCCCATCGCATCCTATTTTTAAATATTAGACATAAAAATACAACCGCAATGGTAGCTACTGTGATTGCAACATAAATCAATCTATTCATCAACTGCCAACTACAATTACAAGGGTGGTACTTATATACAGATAATAAGTTCTTCAATAAAATTATTTATTTTCATTTAAATTCTTATTAAGTTTATGGTCTCTGACTACTAGCTTCTAATCTTCTTTTTCTTCTTGTTTCTTTGTCTTGCTTTGATCTTTCACTGAAAAGCTTGTGTGGTGTGAGTGTGGAGAAAGAAGAAAGTTAAATGGAAAAAGCTCTATCAAAAGTTGGCAGCTTCTGGGTTTCCAAGAAAGCCAAAGATGAGCTCTCCAACATTACCCATGATCTTTCTGTATGTACCATTTCAACTTGCATGATTATATGTGTTTCAAATCTTGTTTCCTTGATTAGTCTTTATTCTTGTTTGATTAAGCAATATGAATGGAAGTTGGAAAATTTTAAGTTGCATGGATTGTAAGTTGTGATAAATGAGTATGCAATTGAAAAAGGATTAGTGGGTTTGATTTAATTTTCTCCTGTTGATTGCTCAAATCAGTTTTTTGATATGTTAATGCACCATCAACGTTTTAACCTTCATCAATATTTCTTTGCTTGAATCTGAGTAAAAAAAATAAAATAAAAATAAAAATAAGAATAAGATTGCATGCATCAAATGTTCCTCAAATCTTGTTTGTATTTATGTATTAGGTATAATTTTTTCCCCCTTGAATTATGCTCTTCATCAAATGGTCATACTCCTAATAATATTTTTCTTTAATTGATACACCATTTGATATATGTTTTGTTATGATCTGGTTCAATAATTTTCAGCTGAATTTCATTGCTATGGGAAAGTGATTCAATGTAGGCTTTCTTGCACACTTGCTATTGCTAAAAAATCTGAGGCCACAACAGAGCACATGGCATCATGTGATGTTGTAGTTCATTTTGTTTCATGATCATCACATGCATATAAACTTAATATAAGAATTTGCTTTTTGATATATCATGTAATTCCAGTCTTTATCAAACACTGTTGAGGAAAAGGCAAAATGGATATTCAACAAGCTCAAAGGTATGGATGTCCTTTTTTTTTTTTTTTTTTTTTTTTTTGCCTCAATGCAACTCAACAAGCAACCAAACAAACAAGACATGACCAATTTTTCAATTTGTCCAATAGGTAAGCCGCTTAAGGCATTGCCGGATCTTCTCCGCGAGTACAATCTTCCCCCGGGACTCTTCCCCAGGAACATAACCTGTTACGAATTTGACGAATCAACATCCAAACTGATCATATACTTGCCATCTCCAAGTGAGGTGAGCTTCAAAGACTCATCTGTCGTAAGGTACGCGACTCGTGTCAAAGGGACATTGTCAAGGGGAAAGCTATCTGGGATTGAAGGAATTAAGACTAAGGTACTTATCTGGGTTAAGGTCACAGGTGTGGCTGTTGAGAGTTACAAGTCTGATAAAGTTTGGTTCACTGCTGGTGTGAAGAAGTCTAGGCCAAAAGATGTCTATGAAATGCCAAGAGATGCAATCAAAGTTGAAGAGTTTTGAGGTTGTTACAATTTTATGTGCATATATTCTTCATTGCTAATTGATGCATTGATTCTTTGTTTTGCTGTAAAGTTTTCAAAGAAATTGTTCATGTTGCATTCAATTTGAGAGTTGAAACCCACTTGAAACTATTTTTTTCCTCATCTTCGCTCTACACTCTATACTTCAATTTTAACATCACTATTTTATTATTTGCCTTTTTCTTGAACATCCTGCAAGTTCCTATTAGTAGAATTTTTAGAAATAAAACTTTAAATTTTTTTTTTTATTATTGTTTGGTTGTCCAATGAGAGCTTCTATTGTTTGGCCCAATTCATTTCTTTTTTCTTGACATATTATCCCTACACTAAAAAATTAGCACTTCTCTTGGTAACAAAATTTAGTAATCTCTTAGGCTCCGTTTGATGCAAAGTTAGGTAAATATATAAACTAACTTATAAGTTAGTGTTTAAATATTACATCAAACACATAGTTAACGTTATATTATAATAAACTAACTTATATTCTCATAAAATTATAACCTCATAATACGAGATTATTTTTTATATCATACCTTATACTCTAATTTTCGTTCCACAATTTATAAAATAATTTATACTCGTAGTGCAATACTCTCTACTAAACTCGATGTTAATCTCTTGTTTTTAGTACGCGAGATACTAAAGAAACTAAACGATCCGAAAGAAAAAGTAGATTTATCACCTCAAGTTTCTTCTATATGAAATTATTACATAAAACAATTCAAGAAGTATGTCAAATAGAATTATTAGTACAATATATTTATTAAAAAATCATAAAAAATAAAAAATAAAGATCGATTTACGAAAAAATTAAATAAGACAAATAAACACCATGTATGCGTCCATCTTATAATATTTTGAAACACACTCATAACGAAAAAGAATTAATATTCAAGATGGTTGATATTTTTTAGGACGGATTAGTAGTAAGGCGGAGACCTGGTGGAAGCACACTGAGATTGTACTGATAGATAGATTGAGATCACCAGATTACTGGAGAGCTTATGGACTTAGAAAGTTAGAAGACTTCAGTATATCACATGGGATATGTTTGAGGAAGCCTTTAATGAGAAGTACTTCCCTTATACTTATCGTAGTGAGAAGTGTCGTCAATTTGAGCATATGGTTCAGAAACCATCAGAGACAGTGATGGAGTATGAGAGGCGGATGATTTCCCTATCCCGGTATTACCCAGAGTTAATTCGACGAGAGGAAGACAAATGTGAGAAGTTCAGGGGCAGACTGAGACATGAGATTAGGTCACGGATCTCGATTTTGGGGAAGCTGCCATAAACAGTACTAGTTAACAGAGCAATGATGGCAGAGAGTGACATCAGGATCGAGAGGGAGAACAGAGCAGCCTTCCGAGAGAGCATGAAGAGGGGGCAAGATGAGGTTTCTGATGGGAGATAGGGCATACCTATTAGTAGATAGTATTCTCATCAGCCGAGACACAGCGGGGTACCACCCAGAGGCACACAAAGTGCACCTTCAAGAGGACAGTTCTGTGGGGGTCGAAATGAGAACGTCTATAATAGAGGCATATTACCATATGTTGATCAGAGTACAGCGAGTGTAGCATCTCGACCGACTAGCACACTCTGATGCTATAATTGTGGTCAGGAGGGTCATATCGGCACATAATGCAACATAGCAAAGAGATGTTACGACTGTCAGCAGTTTGAACATTTGGTCAGAGATTGTTCTGCTGGTGATGGATCTCGAGGAGTTGAGCAACCAACACGAGGAGCAGTGACAACATGACATGGTAGAGGGACCAGTTCTGGTGGTAGTCGTGGGCAAGGCTCGGGTTTCACATAGGACAGAGGCAGAGGGACTCCGAGTAGAACATATAGTGGTAGATGATAAACATCTCAGATATATACTGCACCCGATGCTGATAGACGACGAGTCTTCACCATGACAGAGCAGGAGGTACATGATGGTGGTGATGTTGTATCTGGTATAGTTCGAGTATCAAATTTACTTGTCCGAGCTCTTTTTGATATGAGATCTACACATTATTTTATTACGACTGCTTGTATTCCTTGTTTAGGTAGTGTAGCAGAGTCCAACGGGATTCCTTTGATTGTGAGTCTTCCTTCGGGGAAGGATATCAAGATAGATACAATATACAGGAGATTGAGTGTGGAGATTAAGAGGAGACAACTACCAGTTGTATTGTACCTGTTAGTGATGGAGGACTTCAGTCTGATTTTAGGGATGGATTGGCTGACAGCTCATGGAGCCATTATCGATTGTAGCGGCAAAGAAGTGAGGTTTAGGTCAAATGACGGGGAGTTCAAGGTATTCAATGATCGTAGTCGGGTTGTGGCACCTATCATTTCTGCCATGTCGGCTTGTATAATGATTAGGTAATGGTGTAAAGGCTTTTTAACGAGTATTGCTACAGTGGAGGAGGATGAATCAACACAGATAACAAATATTCCAGTTGTGAGGGAGTACCATAACGTGTTTCCTGATGAGTTACCAAGATTGCCTCCACGTAGAGATCTAGAGTTCACTATATATCTGATGCCTAATACTGCCTCTATTTTGATAACTCTATACCGTATGGCCCCGGCAGAAATGAAGGAGATGAAAGAATAATTGCAAGAACTGTTAGATCGAGGGTTTATTAAACCCAGTGTATCACCTTGGGGAGCACTAGTATTGTTTGTGAAAAAGAAGGATGGGACCTTAAGATTGTGTATCGATTATCGTCAACTCAATAAGGTAACGATTAAGAACCGGTACTTGTTGCCTCGTATCGATGATTTATTTCACCAATTTTAGGGAACCTCGGTGTTCTCAAAAATCATTCTTCGATCGGGATATCATCAGATTAGGATTCGAGATATAGATATTTTGAAGACTGCATTCTGCACTAAATACGGGCAATATGAGTTCCTAGTGATGCCATTCAGACTTACTAATGCATATGCATCATTCAGCATTCATAGGAGAGAGAAAGAGAATTTTCGACGTCGTTCGTTCATCTTTTCTGGTGAGTGACCACTCCAAGAGAATCCTCTCGATGAGAAGAAGCTAACGTTGCCGGTTCGATCGCCTAAATCATCCACACGCGCCCTCATGTGCCACCCATGCACCGCCGCGTCGCTGCCCCACGCGCCGCCGTGCGTGAAGAACACCTCCCAGAACATAATCTTCTCATCATCGAGATACGCAATTTGGACACCTTGGTTGCCCAAATCAGACCTTTAGTTATCGTGAAATGAGCCAAAATGAGAGTTAACGTGGTTCGATCTTTCATCGGTGACCACCGAGCATCTACCATTACCACCACTCTCGTTGTGGTCCTGGTGACTTGTATTGTCTGTTGATCATCTCATTGTGGAATTCTGAAGTCGTTGGAGCTCGGTATGTTATATTTTATAATTTTATAGATGTAAATATAACATTTTGAGAGTTTTGGACTTATTCGTAAATTGGTATGATTAGGGACACAAACATGTAAATTCTGACTTTTATGGAATAATAGGGATAACTGAGAGTTTTGGGACTAAATTGATAATATTGGAGAGTATTGGGGGCTAAATTACAAATTTGGAAAGTTTAGGGGTAAAATTGTAATTTTAGTAAAATATAGGGACTTGATCGTAATTTTATATTTTTTCAGATTTTAGCGATGACATATAGATATAGAGAGTTTTGCGTGAATTGAGGTAAGTACAAAGCACGTTGATTCCATTAACATAAATGTTTGTTGGTTGATGTTTGATATATGAGTTTATGTAATATAGTATAAATGTATCCATACATATATGTTTGGAAAATTGATTGAATAATTGATAGCAGGAGAACATAAATTATGAATACAAATTTTGGGTGTAACTGTATGTTTGTACTATGAATCAAAGTATTTGAGTATTTTGTAACTTTGAGATGAGTTAGATGAATGAAATACGATGAGGTGTGTTGTATTGGATGTTGTGTGGGATTATTGTTATGCTGCCGGATTTAGTATAATAGTTATCCGAGATGTGAGGTTATGCGAGGTTAGCAAATGTGTGTGGTTCAATCCCCCTCTTGCACATTTATGCGGGATTATATGGTGGGAAACCTTATAATGTGAGATGTTGATACTCTCTCAATGGTTTCAATCCATTATTATACCGAATCAGGATAGCAAACTTGCTTAATTGAGATGCTTTGTGTGAGTATGTTTTGCCTGAGATAGCTTTTATATATTAATTGTTGTTTTCAAATATTAATTATTATATATACATATTTTGTTGGTGAGGTCATGTTGAGAGTATGAGTATTTTTACTTACTGAGCTCTTTAAGCTCACCCCCCATTTCTCAAACATCTCAGGTAGTTCGCTAGCGCAACAGTAGCAGTATCAGTACCAGGATTTGACTCGTTTACCACAGCCGCCAGTCGAGTTGGTCTAAACTTTTCTTTTGGCTTTTTGAGATAGGAGATTTAGGACAATTTCACGTTTTTCACATATTTTGGCTGTAAACAGTTATTTGAGGTTTATTGAATTGCATTTTCTGGAATATTATTTTTCTTTACGAATTTGGTTCAGTTGCATGACATGTAGGTGCTCGAGCTGAAGTGGTTCGCGGACCCCTTTCTAGGGTTGGGCCTACTCTAGAGAGGGGTCGTGACAATGAGATTGGAATTTCATATATTGAATTTCGACACTACTTGATCTTGTATATCACCACAGATTTCGAATTCAGTTTTACTCACAGTTGATTTCGATATTTTCTGACTAATGAGTTTTCTTGCTTTATAGAACTCATCTAGTTTTCAAAGATGTTTTTAAAAGCTTATGGTTTTTTAGTAGAGAGACACTATAGTTTATGCACAACTTGCCCCACGGGGCCATGTACAATTGTCCCATATCCTAACACGGCCCCAAGGTATGGACATTGTATAGTTAGTCTTCCTATCTGGTAGAGGTATCTTCCTGGATATGGACTTATCTAGATTCGGTGTACGTATGTTATGGTTGTTGATATAGATGATGCATGAACATAGTTTCAAGTATCTCAGATTTCAATTTTCAAAGAAAAATTTTCGGTTTCGATTTTCAGAGACAACAAATAGATTTCAGAAATTTCAGTTTTCAAATTAGCAACATGATCAAAACATCTATGTATAAGTTCAGTTATATCTAGATCTTATTTGATAAATTAAATAATATTGTGCAAAAAGTTTTTTATTTTGTATAATTTTATCTGTTGAAATGTATTATTGGTTTGTGATTAATAGTAGGAGTTAAGTGTCATATGTTTATCACATCTAGAATATAATATGAGGATTCCAATGGATGGAATCAAGTGTTGGTAACTTGAATCGCCATAGAGGTCAGTAGTTCAGCGGATTAGATTGTATACGTGGGAAGTTAGTTGACGTGTGTGCATCCATCTTAGAGGCATTGGTTACGATTTCTGTTCGGACGACATTCATCTCATACCTATTCTACAATAGGTAGCGAGTACCATATGAGCATTGCACGTGTAAGCTAGTACATGTGTAATTTCATAATGAGCCATTTTTGGTTTGAATGATAGTGATGTTTTCAGTGTATATATAGCTACATTACTGACCCCGAAGAGTAAGTATGATGAAATTGTCTACTAGATCAGCATGAGTGAGTTACTAGAACCTTGTATATACGGAATATATATATATATATATATATATATATATATATATATATATTATGGATACCGTATGTAAATGAAATATTATAAAGTCTGGTTATATTTATGCTTGCGTATTTACTGTTTATGTCTATAATAGTTTATTTGATGTTTACTTAAGGCGTGAGATACTTACTGAGTTTTATACCTCACACAATAATATTTTATTAGTTTTACAGGTTAGCAACGGACTCTTGAGCCAGCAAAGTTTCGGTGAAGACTTTGAAGATAGCGGATCACCCCAATTACAGTCAAAGATTTCACAAAGTCATTGTATAGTCCTAGGTCAAGTTATGGGTTTTCACCACCCTAGTTGTTTTTGTATCACATTATGTATTGTACATACGTGTTGAGCATCTCGTTGCATAATTAAAAGGTGAGTTATAGGCCTGAGGCCATTTTTCATTTTGAATTATGTTTGATAGCATATAATTGTGATTACAGATCATTCAGAGATGTTGGACTAGGTCTAGGTTGCATAATTTTTAGCAGACATCATGCCAAAATTTTAGCAGCATCAGAGGCTTATGTAGATGGGTTGTTCATATCTTCTGAATTAGTATACAGACTTTAGTGGGATGTTACACATAGTCATCATTAAATAACTGATAGCAATACCTTTATCTCTATTTAAATTATACATAGTAACATTATGATATTTTTTGCATATGCGTTGTCTGCTTTGGAAGTTTTTCATTTGTATACTACTACTAATATGTTGTTGTGA